>JAZAYU010000014.1:3288165-3893648 GCA_038501625.1 Corbicula japonica
ATGATTCATTATCGTTTAAGCCGATGGAACTCCATTCAATTCGAAGGTTAGCCAGTGAATTCGGTGAGGGGGCGCTGTAGCATTCCTTAGAGCAGTTTCTTCCCTTTGTCCCTTTCCCAGTCAACACAAAGTATCAATTCCTAACACAAACTGTTTATTTACATTTTTTTTTCCATTTATATAATAGGAAATAAAACTTTTGCTTGGTTTAATATATTGTTATGAATAAAAAATGTGTTTCAAATGTTACATAGTATTTTCGAAAAAACTTTAAATAACACAAACATCTTTATATTTTTAAGCTAAAACTATATAACCTGTACGTGTACATAATGATTAAAACAGACGGTTTCTTAAGGTTTATTTAAAATAACTCATTTAAAAACTAAGCTTTACATATAACAATGTTGTGTTACACAAAAACTCTGGGTGAATAAGAAGGGGTTTCTCTTGAGACATATGAAAGAAAACAATACTGCACCGCTTTTAACACCCACTGGCAAATTGCACGTGCATATTTAGTGTTATATAGGCTTATAACATTTTATTTAACCAAACACAGCTTGTGTCATATATATCATCGGACAAATGTAGACCCAAATCTGTCGTTGCATCTGAACAGAATTCCCATGTACTGTTTCCTATTGCTAGTGGGCACAATTTCACATAAATCCACGTCATTGTATAAATTCAGCAAGCAAAGGGTCACTGTACGAGACCTCTGATATAACAAAAAAATAATATCAATTTGTAATTACGTTTTTCCTATAAAATTACAAAACTTATTTTTACTACGGTATTGAGATGCATACTGACTAATCAATGTAGTTTCAATCTTTATAAATTATATCATTTTATTCTGGGTCAAGAGGTAACTCGTCCCGAGAAATTGTGACCTGTTGATTAATTATCTGGGGGTTTCATTGATAAGAATAATATCAAATTACACCATGGAATTCAGGGATAATGTTTAACATGGGTTCAAAGTTCAAAGTTCTCCAACAGAGTTTCCTTGGGGAATCTTAATTAGACTATTAGCAAGTTAATATAAAGATTAAGATTTTGAAGTAATTTCTTTCAAAATCATAGCAAAAGCTTCTCAATGAACAACAGTTTTATTGCATTCAGTTCGACTTAAACTTCTAACTACTGCTGCTACTGCCCCCTTTACTGTTGCTCCTCCTCCACCTAAAACTTTACTGCTGCTGCAGCTGAATATTCTACCTTTACAGTAACAACTACTATTTAATTCTACCTCTAATTTGAGTAATATCACCACCACCACCACCACCACCACCACCACCACAAAAAACATCAAGTACTACTCCCAGTGCTGCTGCTTTTGTTACGACTTGCAATACGCTTCTTCTGCCCTTTCTGCTTAGTAGCTTTCGCTACTTCTAATACCCTTTACCAACGACCTACTCACCTACAATATTTCTACTATGTAGTTATGATTATGCTGAAACCGCAATACGTTACCAGTCTATTTTTATTATTTGCGCCTGCGAATGATGATGATCTATTGGTGATTAATGTATTAATGATGATAATGCTGATGACAATGAAAACAGTGATTTTTTTGCTTTGACGATTGCTGCTGCCGGCTTCGATGAAAAAGACAAATCTCACAATTGCAGTGACCTAGACCTAGCTTTCCTCCATTTAAATTAGTTTAATTTTCCCCATCATTTGTTTTAGTAATATCATTAGCTGATATTCCGCGAAAAGGGGCTTGTGACATTTCGCTGGTTAAATAGTTTTCTATTTCTTATTTGCTTGTAGTATTTGCCGATTCAGCAATTCCTTTCTGAAATGAAATGGTAATGGTACACTTAATGTGTGTCCTTTAACTTGGAGATTAAAAACTTACTTTGGTATATTATAGCAGATAAAACAATAACATATTTATAGGATAGATCTAATAGTCCAAATAATAAACAGTATTAGAATATTTTCATATAGTTTTATAATCTGCTATTTTATACTTTAATTATGTAATATATTTCTTTTGAAAATCGTGTAATGAACACTTCACATTATCATTATTATTATTATTATTATTATTATTATTATTATTATTATTCAAAGTCTAAACAAGAATTTTCGCTTCCCAAAAATAACTGTAAATTGAGCTGTCTTATCAGCACTGGTCTGCAGTTTAGGGGTTATTTTTCGAGCTACGAAAACTATTTAAAAACATTTATAAATCTTAATTTGAGGTCTAATGTGCATTATGCCATTTTAAGTCATACATCTGCTTTGGTATTGATGGTACTGACATTAAACAGTATTTTAAATATGCACCCTTTGATTTTAATGGTAACCTATCCCGTAACCAGTTAATAATATGAAAACTTCTCGTTGAAATGATCACTAATGATTAACGGCGGTTAATTATTCCCAAGGCGCCTGCTCCAGATAAGACGATTTATACAGAGGTTGAACCGAATGGAACGAGGTTGCACTGAATGAAAAGATGATGCACCGAATTGAACGAGGTTGCACCGAATTACACGAGGTTGCACCGAGTTGAACGAGGTTGCTCCGAATTAAACGAGGTTGCACCGAATTGAACGACGTTGCACCGAATTGAACGAGATTGCACCGAATTGAACGAGGTTTCACCAAATTAAACGAGGTTGCTCCGAATTGAATGAGGTTGCACCGAATTGAACGACGTTGCACCGAATTGAACGAGATTGTACCGAAATGAATGAGGTTGCACCGAAATGAGTGTGTTGATGCATTAAATTAAAGCAGAATAAGCACCGTTTCTAATGGAAATACACTGAATTGGATTACTTGATGTCTTGTTTTAGGAGCAATATCGCTGCGTGGTTTGTAAATACACCGAATTGAAGCAGAAACTGCTTTGTTTTGACAATTAAAGTATTTCTTTGCAGCATTTTTGTTTGAATTGAACGGATTTGTTCCCCGATGTGTTTGTGTTATGACTGAATTAAAGCAAATTATTCATTTTTGGCGGTGTTGGCCGCCCATAACTTTCGCGGCCAGCGTTTAACCTGCTTGAAAAGTGTCTCCATATTCTAAAAAGACTTGTAAAAATCGGCCGAAAAATCTGCACATGCAAGAAAATAGGGTGTTTGATTTAAAGGGAAATAATTATGCATAGATCATAGATATATGTTTTGCTAAAAGACAGACACGGGTATGTAATCATTGCGTAAATATCTACTCTGCCAGGTTTAAAGTGTTGCAGTTTTTAATGTTAGGGTTAATAGTTCTTAAATAACTTAGTTTTAAACTTGAAAGTAAGGTTACATATTCGAATTATGAATGGATTATATTCTGTTTTATTCGCCGCATAATTCGCCCTATGTTTGCATTGTTTGTAAAATTACCGACTACAAATAAAATTTATGTATTGTATTTCATATGTAACAACATGTGATTAATATCCTCAACTGAGGAGTGCCTCTAAGTAACCAGTGTCAGATCAAGTTTGGTCTTTTATAAGGTGATATAGATTATTTAACATTTAATCATTAAACCGTTTAATGTATTATTAAATTATCCTGTCATTAAAATTTAATAATAAAATCGACCGGCTTCTGAATCGGCTTTGACCATGAAGCCGATTTGCTTAAAACACAAAGAAAGAAAGGAAGAAAGAAAGAAAGAAAGAAAGAAAGAAAGAAAGAAAGAAAGAAAGAAAGAAAGAAGCGAATCACATTTTTAACAGAGTTAATTGGTTATTTTGTATGGAGCTTGAACATCAGCATTTCGGACACGTCCAGGATTCTCGATAAATAAAATTTGTGAGAGGCCCAAATGAATTTGTAGGATGCCTAACTAATCAAAAGGTCCGGGGACCTGCTTCCTCGGAAAATTTTGAAAATCTATATGCTAAGTCCTGCATTCAGGGGGTTTTTTATAGCATGATTTGGACTTCTCTTTCATACTTGATTTTAAATATTTCCCTGTGAACAGTAGTGATGAAATTAAAAGCACTCAGATCCAATTACTCCATATCATTATTTGAATCAAGATTTGCGAAACACAATGTTTCAACTTCCATAAATAAATTTTAAATTATTTATGAACGTTAATATGCCGAGTCCAGAGTCAACTTTGGTGATGGCATTATAATACTTTATAAATAAAGTAAACAGTGTGTACGGAGAAAAAAATTCGATTTCCTATTCCGTACGAAATTATATACACTTTTAATTTCGGTTTTATTCATTGTTTTGATGTTAAACGTTGAAAATCTTTATTGAAGTAAAGAAATTAGACAGTTACTTGAGTTTTCAATGTATTTAAACAGCTTAACTACCATAGAATATAAAGAATCATCCCCTCTAGGTATCAGAAAACTCGGCGAATAATCCGCTCAGCTTCCATCATAGGCAAGTCAAAATTTGTCAGAAATAACAAAATATCTTGTTTTAATAAACGTAAAATATGCTAAAAAAGTTGAATTAAGAATAAAATGTCTCGAAATCAAATTATATCGTTTTTAGTTAGAAGTAATTTGGAAAAAACGGAGCGGGACCGATAAATCTTCGTAGGATATAGTCAGAGGTTCCATTTGACCCGGGAGATGACTATTTGACTCTTGAAATTTTCAAAATCCCTCATTTTGACCCCATGATTTTAGCTGAAGGATCATTTTTTCTTAAATAAGGGGGTATTTTGGACATAAATGATCTGAATCCACTAAAAAGATACTAAAATGACCCTTGAGATTCAGCAGCTAGTGGAACCCCCTGAAAGTTACGGCTAAGTATATTTCGACTTTTAAATGCTTTATTTTCATGAACGGCACGAAATTCAGTCCACACAGATGCACTTTTATGTAAGACTGATGTAAGCAGAAACGATTGTGTAATGATTTTTTGGCGCTAAAATCAGGTCTGTAACGACCATGTTTAATATACGCACGTGCTCCAAGGCGCGCCTGGCATATTTTGGCGGATCACTTTTTTATTCAAACTTTACTTATTTATTTTTTTCTAATATTGCGAATATTAGCACTTGAAATTAATGAAATATTGTATAGCCCAGACTCTAACTTCGAATGTTAATAAGTTGCAAGAGGTCGCCTTTTCTGTGATTTATCCAAATTTTATGCCCGTGACCAGAGACTTTGCAAAAAACATACAATACTAAGTTTTCCATAGATTAACAATTTCCTACTTTCTTGTTTTGAGTAAAAGCAGATAGGCCACCTACAGTGGCAAGTGTGGAAGGGTGCGAAGTTGTTTATTGGAAATACACAGGTTTAAATTGAGAGTACGCACTATGCGTGAAGTCTAAGTTTTGACACCCAAGACTACCACGGAGGTCATATTTTTTGTCGCCAAATGAAACAATTTAGCCCCAACTGGTCATCGATTTCTTTCTGGAAATCAGTCAATATTCTTACCTACTAACTTCGAACCTCGAACCACCCTGGACCCAAAGATTTACGGAAATTAGGGGGGTTCGTCCGAACCCCCCGAACCATCCCTGGATCCGCCACTGTTTATGAACGTTAATATGCCGAGTCCAGAGTCAACTTTAGTGATGGCATTATAATACTTTATAAATAAAGTAAACAGTGTGTACGGAGAAAAAAATTCGATTTCCTATTCCGTACGAAATTATATACACTTTTAATTTCGGTTTTATTCATTGTTTTTGATGTTAAACGTTGAAAATCTTTATTGAAGTAAAGAAATAAGACAGTTACTTGAGTTTTCAATGTATTTTAACAGCTTAACTACCATAGAATATAAAGAATCATCCCCTCTAGGTATCAGAAAACTCGGCGAATAATCCGCTCAGCTTCCATCATAGGCAAGTCAAAATTTGTCAGAAATAACAAAATATCTTGTTTTAATAAACGTAAAATATGCTAAAAAAGTTGAATTAAGAATAAAATGTCTCGAAATCAAATCATATCGTTTTAAGTTAGAAGTAATTTGGAAAAAAACGGAGCGGGACCGATAAATCTTCGTAGGATATAAAGTCAGAGTTTCCATTTGACCCGGAAGATGACTATTTGACTCTTGAAATTTTCAAAATCCCTCATTTTGACCCCATGATTTTAGCTGAAGGATCATTTTTTTCTTAAATAAGGGGGTATTTTGGACATAAATGATCTGAATCCACTAAAAAGATACTAAAATGACCCTTGAGATTCAGCAGCTAGTGGAACCCCCTAAAAGTTACGGCTAAGTATATTTCGACTTTTAAATGCTTTATTTTCATGAACGGCACGAAATTCAGTCCACACAGATGCACTTTTATGTAAGACTGATGTAAGCAGAAACGATTGTGTAATGATTTTTTGGCACTAAAATCAGGCCTGTAACGACCATGTTTAATATACGCACGTGCTCCATGGCGCGCCTGGCATATTTTGGCGGATAACTTTTTTATTCAAACTTTACTTATTTATTTTTTTTCTTATATTGCGAATATTAGCACTTGAAATTAATGAAATATTGTATAGCCCAGACTCTAAGTTCTAACTTCGAATGTTATTAAGTTGCAAAAGGTCGCCTTTTCTGTGATTTATCCAAATTTTGTTCGTGACCAGAGACTTCGCAAAAAACATACAATACTAAGTTTTCCATAGATTAACAATTTCCTACTTTCTTGTTTTGAGTAAAAGCAGATTGGCCACCTACAGTGGCAAGTGTGGAAGGGTGCGAAGTTGTTTATTGGAAATACACAGGTTTAAATTGAGAGTACGCACTATGCGTGAAGTCTAAGTTTTGACACCCAAGACTACCACGGAGGTCATATTTTTTGTCGCCAAATGAAACAATTTAGCCCCAACTGGTCATCGATTTCTTTCTGGAAATCAGTCAATATTCTTACCTACTAACTTCGAACCTCGAACCACCCTGGACCCAAAAATTTACGGAAATTAGGGGGGTTCGTCCGAACCCCCCTAACCATCCCTGGATCCGCCACTGAGGGTAGGTAGGTGTCTCGGGGACGGAGCTTCTGGATTTAAACAAGATATATTTCAAGTTAAATTGTAGTCAGTTCTGAAGAAGAGTATAGGCCTACCATCGGTCTCTGTACAAGGATCGGAGACGCCTTTACTAGTGCCACCACTGATCACAACCTTCCAAATTTTAAAGAGAACATGGCACTTTAATCTAGAGAGAATTTACCGACTGTTGAAAGTGAACAAAAAGGACAAACTTTATTTAATGTCGTAAATAGAAGAAGAAAACAATACAGTTTGCATGGAAACAGCGCGTTGTACCCAAGGTCACAGTGTATAAGCGTACAGTTGCTCGAAACTGATCCTAGCCTTTGTTTCTAAGTCACATTTGTTTTTAAATTCTCTTGTTAGCTCTTCATGAAAGAAGACGCGAAAAAACGACTTTAGTTCAACGAGCTACATCAGTGATCAGACCATGTATGATATGTAGAGGCCCGCTGTAATGTTTTCATTTATTGTAGCTGGACAAATACGCGTTAGTACTTCAACCATAGTTTCTAAAGATGTCATAGGATGCTCCAATCAGATTAACGTAATCCGAGAAATCTACCAATGGAAGTCGGCTACAATGAAATCCAACTCGAACTTAAAACGCCCTTTAACATGAAATTCTTAGCAGCTGAAGACTAAATTGTAGTCTAAGACTAACTTAACTCAAAGGCACGAAGTGGTGGATTTCAAAATCTGAAGCCATTTAATGAAATTATACTGACAGGCCAGATTGTTAAAGTCATTATGCTATTGGATAATATTTGTGCGTAAAATATGCATTTGCCAACACAGGCAGGGACTTCAGCAGGTTTATACCAGGCTAAATTATTGCATAGCTCAAAAACATGCTTGTCAGTTCTAAAATGTGGATTTATTTTCGATAAACAATACATTTGATTTAATTGATTCCTTTGATTAATTCCTTAAACAAGTTCTTACTTCATGAATGCTTTTCAGTTGATCAATATCTGATGCACTTATGATCGCAACCGTTCGCACATCTGACATTGAAATACTGCAACTTTGCATACAGTCTTGTCACTTTCGGTTGCTGCACAGAAAGACCATTATCTCGGTACAAATTCGTTCAAGCACCGTTCAACGCGTTTTGTGAGCAATATGGGAAATGGTTTTTCTTTCGCGGGAACTCAAAAATAGACCTTTCCAATATTTACATTATAAAATATGAGGTCCAAAATGCAGAATTTCTTCAATCTTTTTCCCCATTTTGTACTGATCAAGTTTGGAAAGATTAAAGATTGAAACTAAACTAGACTTTCATTCAAGATTTCAAGATCACAGTAAGACTATTAATCAACGATGTACTTACCACAGAAAAAAAATCTGCAAAATCACGTTTTATTTTAATATATTTTACATAGAAAAAGCCAATGTCGGGTGTTTTTCTGTAAGCAACTATGTGATCATCGGCGTACAGATCAGCAACTTCCTTTTTCAGAAACTGTACGCTTAAACACTGTGAAGATGGCGTCACTCTACGTGTTTAAAAGCTAATCGTTGTAAAAAGAAAACGAGGTCAGGTTAGGAATGTTTCACGTGTTGATTCCCATTCTTATTCCCCAAAACCCCCATTCAAATTATATTGCCTGTACCTGGGAGCGAACCCGCACCGTCACGGCGACAGCGCCTAGCCTTGCAATTCCAGTGGCAATTTATTTACAGGACTATGCAGTCGTTATATATTCGCATTTTTTTTCTAATTAGACGAAATTATTAAAATCTGTTCCCATGTTTTATTGAGTATATAATTAGTATAGATCTATATCATATGAAAACACCGCCTTTCTAAAATTGGTTACCCGGTATTTAAGGCCTACATAGATTGATAAAGAAATAGGGTGTTGCTGCGCAGCAGTCTGTAAAAACCAAGTTGTTGATCAATTTGTCTTCCTCCGCCACCGAAAAAAAAAGTGCAGCTAAATATGAGGACAAGCTTTGCATAATAGTTTCATTTCTATAGAAATGTCATTCAGCAATTAAACCGTTCCCACTGGTTACAAACTATAAAGCAGCAATTACCGTTTAATGTTAAATTCGCAATTTTAAGGAACTACTTAGGGACGGTACGACCCGGAACTAAACTATCACTAAAACCACGACCCGGAACTTGTTTATCAAATAAAGTACCAAATTTAACACCAAATATTATCCAGTTAGAAAGAGTGACTCAATTTACCTTGACAAGTCTATTAATATGTGAAAACACGAAAAATCAAAATTATAGCAGACTCGGTTTAATTGAGCCTGTGTAATGGAAATGCATATTTCTGTCTACGCTGTCTAACCCAAGTTAATTGGTTGGTTGGGGCTAATTCACCAAGACAACTTGTACATGTTTGCTCACACGAGAATCTGTTATTGAAATTGTATGGTTTCCGTAAAGTAGAACCTGGTTTAACCCTCCAAGTAGCAAATTGTCATGCCACTGACCATTCTAAGACATTTACACCTCAGGTTCTTTTTTTTTTAAATTATTTTTGTCTTGTTTGAACCTAGAAGCTCGATTTGTTTCTTTCTTCCCTGTCATCGTGTTCTTGCTGATGTGACTCCAGGAGCTCTGGTCTCGGTAGCTCTTTGGCTTTGCAATGCTATAAGATTCTTATGTTTTATATGTTTGTGTGCTTTTGCATGCAACATTGTTGAGCCGATAAGTGGGTTGGAGTGATTTCAACAAGACACTTTGTATTTGTTTTGTGATATGAGAACCTGTTAGGGCAAGTGTGAGGTTGGTGCACCCTAGAACCTGGTTTAAACCCCCATTGGCAATTTGATTTGCCACTGACCGTTCCCATTTTCATTTTTCTCATTTTTGTTAATTGTTAGTGGTGTCTCTTTTGAAACTGATCATTTTATTAACCATGCTCTCTCCCTGTCTTCTTCTTTACTGTGTGGAGAGGCTGTTTTTTCTGAATGTGGCGATTCCTGGGTTGAAGGTTATAAAGCTGAGATTGGAAACCAGTCTCAAATCTCAAGCATCTGATTGGCTGAAATGGCGACCAGTCGCCATTTCAGCCAATCAGATGCTTGAGATTTGAGACTGGTTTCCATGCTCAGCTTTATAACCTTGGGCACTGATATGCATATTTCACCTTTTTCGAAATTAATCATGTTGTAAACCATTCTCTCAACCTCTTTCCCCATTTGGCCGTGTGTGGGCCTGTATGTTTTAGTGGGAATTCCTAACAGGCATGTTTCACCTCTTGAATCAGACTGTTTGTAATACCCTTTGTTGCGACACAAATACTAATATTACTGTACATTGCAGTTACTGTTGTGAGTTCGGCTGTTTAGTAGACTCTTTCTCCGTCGTTATCAGAAAATAAACGACTGTTGTAAACCAAAAACTAGAGGCCTCTGATTGGCTGCTGGATGACGTCCCACTTGCTTTCTGTATCTATTTTAATATTTTTTCTCCAGCTTCTTATCAACTAGGCCTATTGCTCATCACAATAATTCATGATAAAACTTGACATGGATAAAGAGAAAATGTGCACCCTTTGTGATAATAAAGAACAGATACAGCTTATACTTTATTAAACCAGCAACTAGAAGGTGTAAACATCGCACTGCACTGAACGACATGTTATGACAAACATTGTGCAGATTTTGTGCAACTCGAAGGTTTAACATATCTCAGTGTAGTAGGCATTACATTCAAATAAATCAGTGACCCAGAGTGAAATGGCATCGAATTGCTATCAGCAACCCTGTTGGGATAATGGTAAACATGCATCTTGTAATATGACTCTGAGTTTGTTGTTATTTTAATCTAACACTAACTGGTGTTAAACTGTTAATCTCCAGCAGCACGTACTTTACTTGAATTCCTGGGTTATATCGCCTATATTTAAGCCTCATGGAAAGATAACTTAAGCTCGCTAAGGATTCTCTGGCGATTATAGTCGCCAGACAAAATTGGTTTACTACTGTCGCTGTCTGCTGAAAGTACAGACATGCGCAGTGAAACAGTCAAGCAGTTTAGCAGATTCCGACAGTTCCGGGTTTTAAACGTCTCCGTATTGTTTGATGACGTAATACACAGAGATTGTTTTCCGTACCTTTGTTTTCGTTGAAAAGAGAGCAGTTGGGTTCGTGATTTTGATCACAGGTGGCAGTATCATTGTCTTTACCCCCCCCCCCCCACTCCCCCCAAAGACCCTGCTACAACCCTGAAAAAATACCTTGGTACTTTCAGTCAACAAAGTCTTTCAACATCTACACAAAATTAATCAGAAAAAAAAATCTCATTGTTATACAAACATAATCAGTGACAAGGTAACAAGACCGCTATATGTCTATTGCCCAAACAATGTGGAACATCAGATATCGTAGATTCTGCGTCTACAGTTCATGTTCAACGTAAACAATGACATCTGCCATTCTTTCAAATCGAATGGTCTTTAATACAATCGGTTACCTCCTTCAGATTAAAGAAATGACTCTACACAGGCCATCTTTCCACTTTTCTTTAGTTTTCCGACTCGAAGGAAGCCATTTTGAATATACGGTGCTACTAATCACCCCAGGACACCCCACACCACCCCAACACACCCCAAAACTCTTAAAAAAAATCGCTATATTTCATTAAAAAATAAATTTAGGGGACATATTAGCCTAAAATAATGTTGATTTTATATTAGCGATAGGATTTTATTTGTTTACATGCTGATTGTTACGATTGTTACGATTTTTTTAGAGTCTTGGGGTGTGTTGGGGTGGTGTGGGGTGTCCTGGGGTGATTAGTAGCACCGTATATTCAAAATGGCTTCCTTCGAGTCGGAAAACTAAAGAAAAGTAGAAAGATGGCCTGTGTAGAGTCATTTCTTTAATCTGAAGGAGGTAACCGATTGTATTAAAGACCATTCGATTTGAAAGAATGGCAGATGTCATTGTTTACGTTGAACATGAACTGTAGACGCAGAATCTACAATATCTGATGTTCCACATTGTTTGGGCAATAGACATATAGCGGTCTTGTTACCTTGTCACTGATTATGTTTGTATAACAATGAGATTGTTTTTTCTGATTAATTTTGTGTAGATGTTGAAAGACTTTGTTGACTGAAAGTACCAAGGTATTTTTTCAGGGTTGTAGCAGGGTCTTTGGGGGGAGTGGGGAAGGGGGGGGGGGGGTAAAGACAATGATACTGCCACCTGTGATTTTGATTATACCACTTGCAACAGCCCAAACTTATAAATTTGTTGGTCAGTTTGCACCTTTGTGGAAATCGAAGTATCACTAACCGTGTTTATGGATCTAAATTTTTGATGTCGAGGAGATTCAAACAATTTTAACAAAAAAAAGCATAATATCCTACTTTCCTATACGAACATTGATTGTTATTGTTTACATCCGAATATTTACGCGCATGCGCAGTACCTGGTTGGCAAAATATCGATTCTGGACCGTTACAGCTACGGAAACCATATATCCCATGTAGCCATTTCGGCGGATAATAGTGCAAAAAATTTTAATTTGGCATGAAATAAAATGTAGATGTACGATCAAATTATATTTAACTTACAGTTTTATTTAGCGTTTATGCATGCTGATCATGCGAAAATTAACTAAAACCGTTCCGTCGATATATCCTTGCGGGGATGGTTCTTAGTTAAAGCAGGAATGTTGAACTAACTAAGTTCTAGATTCCTGGTTAATGTGTTCGCAAAAACGGTTGTTTTGGGGTTGAGTAATAAAAATAATATACTATTTTCATTTTGTTAAGTAAATACATCATCTCCGTCTTGGCTTATTATACAGCGAACTGCATAGAATATTTAGAATATTTAGAATACATTTAAAAATTGAAGATATGCCTATTAAATAAAGGGTAACCCTTTTGTATCCGCCTATGGCTATATGGACTAGAATATTAATAATTCTGCACTTAGCAAATAGGCGATTAATATACAACTATCAAAATGTGTTGCTATCCTAAATCTGGTTTTAAATGACAACGATACAGAACTCGAACAGTCTCTTTATTGTTTTAGTAAACAGGCGTATTAATTAAGAATATGCATTTCAGAAAGGCAGTGTCTCCTCGACCGGGCCCGGTCGAGGAGACCCAGAGTCTCCTCGACCGGCTGCCGGTCAAGGAGAATATACACGTAGGACTGTCTCCTCGACTGGCTCCGGTCTAGGAGAATATACAGGTAGGACTGTCTCCTCCACCGGTTCCAAAATAGATAATTGATAATAAATTGTGTTTAAACTTGAACGCTACAATCGGGAAAATTAATTAAAAGTTTTGTAAAAATGTTTGTTTCTTTTATGTAAAGGTGCTTTCACATGTGAAATAATAATGAAATAATAATAGCACCAATTGCTTGCCCTCTGATGTTTCGACAATTAAAACTTGTTAAGCTATCAATACTAATTGATCTACTCAGTTTGCAGTTAAATAATTAAATAATAATAGCACCAATTGCTTGCCCTCTTTAGCAGATTACTTGAGTTTTAATGGATTAATTGTGGCTCATTGATAACACGATTTTTTATGTACTTGTATGCTTGTTTGTAATACGGCTTTTATAACATGTAATAGCATTTCATTTGAAAGACCAGATATGGATTGATCGATTTAGTTTAGATGAATAAAACTATTTATCTTATCCTAGCTCTTGTTTTCACATCCTTTAAATTAACACAAACGAGCACACGTATTTTGAACGACCCGTGTGCCGTCCATTCCGTGCTTACTCATGTTGAATGTGTATTTTGATACTGTATTTAATTTATTAAATGAGAGATCAACAGTTGTTCCCCTGTCATTCGGTATTAATGTAGGAATGCAAACCATGTAAACATTTAATTTCTGTATAAGTAACGATTTCAAAATTACCGCTTAATCCCATTTTCCGGTACCGATCACACTTCGGTCACAGGGGATGAAAGATAATGGCGATGTATGCGAACACTTTTTAATTTGTTTTATTTCATTTAAGAATAACTTGTAACTTATGATAAAAATTATCTAATGATAGTTCTTATTTTATTTTTCATTCTTTATCAACCTTTACGGACTAAGCAATCCCAATGTTTAACTGAGAAAACTGATAAAGTAACATAAAACAAAATTATTATGATGTAGTTTTGTATATTATAACGCAGGAATTAGCTGAATATTGTACAGAAGTACCGACTTCCCTTGTTTAGACCGGAGCCGGTCGAGGAGACAGTCGTACGTGTACATTCTCCTCGACCGGCAGAGCCGGTCGAGGAGACTCTGAGTCTCTTCGACCGGGCCCGGTCGAGGAGACACTTCCTTTCAGAAATACTCGTAAATCCTTCGCGCACAGCCACAAGGTAGAGATGTAAAGAATGCATAATGTTTAAATTTGCTCTAATCAAGACAAATAAAGTTAATTGATTATCCATAAAAGCGCAAGGTACTTGTCCCTGTTCTGTTATACTGGTTCGGTGACACGCGTGTGATCTATGCCGCTAACTATCTGGGACCTCTGCCGGCCACGCTCTAGTATTACATGATATAATTGCCCCGGTCCCTAAATCACCGTGCACTCTACAGCCGCGGGAAGCAGGAAGTATTCAGACACGTGTCATGTATATCACGTATGGCCGATAATCCCTTGATATTGGGCCAATTAATTTTATGAAAGTATGTGAAGTTTTGTATTCCAATATTATCGCAAGACTTTATTTATAATTATATTAAATTTAGTGACATGAATTACATAACTGTTTTCCGGCGAATTTTTAACGAAATGATTGGTACTGATGTTGTCTTATATTCTTGATCCCACTGCAGAAAATAAGAATAGTAAACTCAATGGTAAATACTGCAATGCCAGTCTGTTTTTTTTTTTGTTGGGCAGGTACTACGAAAAGATTTGCGAACATTCAGATATTTTACGATCTTTGACGGAAGATTGTTTAATTCGGCAGTCCAGTGCAGAAAACAATATACAGCCTTTACTTGTTTTATTTGCAGAAGTTGGAGTATTGTTTTGAAATTTTGTGATATTTCTTTGAATTAAGTAGAAACACTTAATATTGACGAATCCGTTTATATTTAAAAAAAATTCATAGGCGGAAACAAATACTTACTAAATTATTCATGACATTTAGAAATAAGTCTGCGTTCCCTATCTGTCTTTTCGATGTAGTTGTAAATTAAAATCCAATTAATATAATAAATCCAGACGAAAGTCTAAAAAGGTGATAATTGTAACATATTACAATGAACCCCAGGTAAATCAACAGGTAAGAAATATGAGTCACAAAAAATTGTCAATCATAAGAAAATGCATAAAGAAATTAAAATCGTCATTATATAGTCTCATAAAATATAAGCCTATCTAAGACAAAAACCACATGTATATTAAGGTAAAACACGCCCCCAATTTTTTTAGAGTTTCCTCATGAAAGTTCGCATACATACATTAATTGAGCATATGCCTGATTTGGATTTGTGCTTACTTTTTTGGTATTCTTAGCCGTTTCGAAACTACAAGCCTTCAAAGTATGCCACTAACGTCACTCAAGTTTGAGACGTCTGTCAAATTACAAGTATTCAAATACGAACAAATCAATCAATCAATCAGCCAGTCAGTCAGACAGTCAGGGAATGAAGGAACGAATCAATAAAGGAAGGCATTAATTAGTGAATGATTTTGGGTTTTGATCTGTAACAACATGAATAATTATTCCTCTGTTTTTATTTTATTGTTTTCTGCTTGTGTCCTTAAAATTACAATAAATGTAAATTGTAATTTGAAATTGAAAAAAACGAATGTTTACTGAACTGTTGATAAACTAATTTTATTACTAAATGTTTTTGTTTGTTCGCTACAGTACGTAATACGCTATTTTTGCCAACCAGCCGGTGCGCATGTAACTTTAGCAAGTGCGTGTGACGTCACTCGTCAACATTCGTATATAATTTTCCGTCCCTTCCTATGATCCCGTCCCCCTTGAATAAGGTGTAAGACCTGTAAATAGACTTCCCTATATAAACTATAGTAAACATGACATGTTTCAAAAGGCTGGCAATCATAGCTGGTACCATTTTAATAAGGGCTTACTTACATGCTTTTAAAGCTAATTGTTTCTACTGTCCATTTCCAGCAAGAAAAGTAGGGATCAATTAACAGAGATTTGACACCTTGAAACCGGTAGTCTGTTTTTTTCACTTCAGTGTGAACTTCAAAACTGTTTTACATATGCGGTCCTAAAACCAGGGCCTTTTTTTCATATACTGCATTTCCAAACATAAATTTGCTATCAGTGTGTCAATAAAAGCATCTCATTTACTTAACATGTTCCTTTCAGGCCATACTAGCCAGTGCTTTTTCATCTAGTCTCACGGGGCCGATAATGGGCCCCATTCCCAATGCCAAATAGGGACCTTTTTTTCCAATTTCAAAAAAAAAATCCCATTTCAACAGAAATAACTTTTGTGACTATAAAATAGAAACAAAAAAGAGAATACATATAACCAAGGGACTTTTCAAATTACATTATTAGTTTGTTTACTTTTCATCAGTGATCTGCGAAACCTATATTCCTTGAATTTATGTATGCAACCTGTGTAAAACCAGTCTATACCGTGAAAAAAAATTTCCCAATTTGAGCAGGGGCCTTTTTCCCAAAAACCCCTGAAAAAGCCCTGCTAGCCATTTAATGCCCCCAAAAGGCAAAAAAATTGGGACTATTTAGTGTCAGCCATTGTCTGACTAGCCAGAGTAGGAACATCCGCTGGACTATTTACAAGTAATTAGCCATAAACAACGATTAATAATAGGATGCATGGGCTTATGCACTGTACAAGAGAGTAACAATGATATTTTCAAGTTGCAGTTGTTAAAAAATTGAATTTATTAAATTTGAACTTAAAAATGATTGGAAAACATATTTATCTTAGACTAAGAATCACATATCCAAAACACACCATGTGCTAAAAATAGCTTTTATTTAGGTAATCTTGCAAAACTGATAAAGATGCATCAAAATATTTTTGACCCTTGATTGTCTGCATGGTTTAAACACAACAACAAGTTTGAAATAGTGAAAAAAAATTCCTCACACAGGTTCTTACAGCAAGGGACGTGTTTATAGGAATGCAGCGGCCATTTATTTAACCGGCGGTGTGTGTCTTCTAAACAACCAAACATGCACATTTAAGCATTGATTTTCTGATATAATGTTCCTTTTCATTGAACAAAGAATGCTCTTTTGATCATCATGCTAATTTGTCATTTATTTTATCTTATTATAAAGTATTTGACAAAAATTCGGCAAGGGGGATGGAAATACAGGAATAGGGAATATTAGTAGTCTACTGATCAAAGAATATCCTGGGGTCACGTATTTTGACGCACTTGAGCTTTTAATCCAAAACAACTTTTTAAATTGAATGTTCATTTTCAATTCAACATTAATATCACGAACATACATCCTTCCTTATTTGAATAAAACTGCAATTATAATATCAAGAATATTTTTGTAGAGCAAGAAGCAAACATGACAACCCCAAAAATGCTAACTTTGATCTTCCACCACATATTTTGAGGCATGTAATGTAACCACATTTCTAATTAGTTAAAAGTAAGTTTACACACTCACTTGCATCTGGCACAAAAAAGAACATGAATGATGTTATTGTAATCATCTAGAATAAGTTTTCCACAATTGTTGTAAGGTAAAAAATTGGAAAACTAAAGATTCTGCATCTAGTCTGCTTTAAGTGCTAAAAGACATCACTCTTGGATGACTTTCATGTTATTTTTACTATATCATAAAACAATGATATTTTACTGGCTTCAGTGTGCATAATTTACACACTTAAATGTATTAAATGGTCAGATGAATATTAACTGATCATTTTGCAGCAGAATTACATCATTATGAAATCACATATTCAGAAGCGAGGTCAAAACAAACAGTGCGTCAAAATATATGGTGCGACAAAATATGTGGTGTGACGATATCCTACTTACCAGCGCCAGTCTTACCAGAGCTTTTTCATTTGTCAAGCATTTCAAAGAAATAGAATTCTACCGTTTGCAATAATCAGGATTTCTTATTAGAAATAGACTCTGCAATATTTTCTACTCCTTAATAGCTGTTCTGTATTTATATAAACATTTAACTAATTGAATAATGTCTCTCGGTTCACCAACAGCAGCAGACCGCAAAGGATGTTTTTTTTAAACTTGACTGATTGGAGACTGATGGGCACTTATGATTAATTAATATACTGCATTAAAGCATCCATTTACATACATCAAAAGTTTTGGGTTATTTTGATGCAGGATGATTAATGGAAAGTGGTCATAGCCTCCGAGTGCTTGGAAATCAGGGGATGAATTGACTCCTTGAGCAAATAACTTATATTGTTTTTGGGGTAACTGCTTTTACCGAATATTTCAAGAACTCTTTGAACCAAAGTCTTTAAACTTTACAGTATGATTCTACTCGAGTGGATGGTTACTTTTGTTTTGGGGTCACTTGGTCAAAGATCAAGGTCACAGTAGCCTCAGTGGCCAAATCCATTTCCTCTCAAAATACCATAAAGGTCAGATCCGTGTTCAACTATGTAAGTTTATGACATTTATTATTGCTTTTGGTCAGAGGGTCTAATGTCAAGGTCACAGAAGCCATGATGGGACTTTCCATGATTACTATCCGACAACTTTGAAATGGAAGAGACATTGCTTTTTAATAAAAGCACCATAATTTTTTATTAGCCATGCAAGCTGTGTTTTAGGACACTCTCCTTTAAATATTGTCTTATTTCATAGATATTGTGTTTCAGTGTTTTATAAAATTATTTACCATCTATTTTTTTTCTCAGCAGTGATGGCTTTGAAACTACGCTGCCAAACTAAAGCGGGCCAGCACTGCCTCACAGGTCTCACCTTGACTTCTAAAATCGGCAAGCTAAAAGATTTGATATGTGAAGCTACAAAAATACCTCGAGACTGCATCAAAATAAAGCAAGGCTTTCCACCAAAAGTGATTGACCTTAGTTGTGATGGAAATGAACTCTCCTCGCTGCCATTTAGATCTGGTGATACCCTTATTGTGGAAGAAGATCCGTCATTAAGAAAACAGAAGCTCGAGTGCGTGGATAATATTTTGCATGCTCAAATTAATCAATCTAAAGGCATGCTTATGAGAAAAGTTGTACCTGCAGATAACTCTTGCCTGTTCACAAGTGTAGACTGTGTAATGAATAATGGACAGGTAGACTTGAAGTCGGCACCACAAATGAGAGAGTTGATAGCCGGCATTGTAATGAGTGATCCTGTGACTTACAATGATGCATTTCTTGGTAAAAGCAATGGAAATTACTGCAAGTGGATTATGAACAGTGATTCTTGGGGTGGTGCTATTGAGATCTCTATACTTTCTCAGTATTATGATGTGGAAATAGATGTGGTGGACACACAAACTGGAAGGATAGATCGCTTTGGTGAAGATCGGAACCATTCTAGGCGTGTTTTGGTAATATATGATGGAATTCACTATGATCCTTTAGTGATGGAACCTCTAGTCCCTGGTGAGCCAATGAACACAATTTTTTCAATAGATGATGCAAGTGTTCTTAGCCAAGCAATGGAGATAGCAAATGAGGCAAAGGCAGCGCGACAGTTTACAGATGTTGGAAAGTTTACTTTGCGGTGTCTGGTCTGCCAAAAATCCCTCATAGGACAGACTGAAGCTCAGGCGCATGCCAAGTCAACCGGCCATGTTAACTTTGGTGAATACTGACAGAAAGTAGGACCTACCGTGACTATGTTGTGACTAATTTAGTTAGTTTTAAAACAAAAGTTATAGCAATACAAGACATATAGTATGATATACTGTAACAGTAGAGCCCTGATATACCATGGTTCTTGTGGGTCTGTACCTTCATATATGAGTCACTACATGTATAATACTAAAACTGTTTTCAATTTTATTGATAATACATTGTCACCCAAATGGTGCTATAATTTATAAAAGTTGTTCACTGCAAGTTATGCGAGTGTAACTCGCAACTCTTTATACTCGCGTCTAAAATGGGGAATTTTTCTTCAATGCAGAACTACAAGCAATACTTTGTAAATTGTATTGTAGGATATAGTTTTGTTTCTTCAATTGGCAGCCAGTTAACAGCATATGACAAATTTCTTAGTTTACTGGCAATACAGGCAAAAAACATTTATTTGGTAACCATTTACATGTACACTCCTGAAAAAATGCCACACTGTAAAACAATTTAAATGCCAGTTGCCAATTTATAAAATAAAATTTAAAAAAAAAAAGAACAAGTTCAAGCAACAGCACTGAGTAAATGTTCACAATTAGTTTTTGTGATGAATTGTTTTTGTAGTAAAACAATATTGGGCATGTTGACCCTTTACTTCATATATACGCGATTTTACGCAATTGCGACCAGTGTAAAGTCGGATCAGCTGGGACATCCATTCCATGTCATCTGATCAGGATCTGCACTGGACACATTTGGTCAGAAATAACTTAACAAATAAAAGGCTAAGTGTAGGTCAGTGTATATCCTGATTTTCTGGCACAAATGTGACAGCTGATCTGGATCTACACTGTTTGCCCACGCAATAATGGTGCATAAATGGAGGCAAGAGTTAACCCTTTCCTGGATATATACGCATTTTTACGCATGTGCGACCAGTGTAGATCCAGATCAGCCGGCACATCCGTGCCGTATGATCAGGATCTGCACTGGTCGCATTTTTGTCAGAAATAACCTAATGAATCAAAAAGCGAACAGTTTAGATCCTGATCAGATGGCACGGATGTGCGGGCTGATCTGGATCTAAACTGTTTGCCCTAGCAATAAAGGTGTATCTGTACAGGAAAGGGTTAAGCACAGTTTTTGTAGTAAAATAATATTGAACATGTTAAACATGTAGGGTTGAAGGTTATAAAGCTGAGTTTGGAAACCAGTCTCAAATCTCAAGCATCTGATTGGCTGAAATGGCGACCAGTCTCAAATCCTGAGCAATTATTTGGTTGAAATATAGTTTACTCTGATAACTGACCGATCAAAAGCAAGAGATTTTAGGCTATTCTCCAGATCTGTTTTAAGATCATGATTGAAAGTTAATAATTTAATTTATTACATGTGTTACTATAAATAGTAACAAATTTACGTTACGACCGGAAGTGTTATTCAAGGTTGCAGGGCATTAACTTATGAAAGGCAATGGCCCTGCAATTTTATTTTTAGGTTTTCAATTGTTATAATTGGTTCAATCACATTTCATCATAAAAATAAGAATAAATTGTACATGCCCGTAAAATATTCCCAATTTAAAATCACTTCTTTCCTTTTCTTTTCCATTCATTTGTACCATAATATTCATATAGCTAGTCTAAATGCCTGAAGAAGCTCGCAGCAGAGGTATAAGAATGAAACACTCTCAAATCATTGCATTTACAGACTCATACCACGATTATCACTTCTAGTATTCAAAGTTAAGCAAATCCCTATCCTTTCCCTTGAGTTAAAACAAAATAAACGAATGGTAGTGAATGAAATAGTAAACATTCGTTAAATGACGTCACATATTAAGTCAAATGACGTAGTCACTGACATCATGATGTAGTAATTGTATCAATGAAAGTGCCCAATCAAGAACAAAGTGAAGGGAGATTAACGTACACATGTAATAAATAGGTAAATAAATGGGCAAGCAGTGCCACTTGTCGATAATTGCCCTGCCATATAATAATGTCCCTCGGGCTAAATCCCTCGGGCCATTATTCATATGACAGGGCCATTATCGACAAATGGCACTGCTTGCCCATTTATTAACCTAAACATCAACAACAACAATTTACTTTACAGACAAAACTATAGTTAAACTAATCAGTATTATATTTATATTTTAGACCAAAATGACGTCCATTTATCTTGTTTATAGAGTTTAACCCTTTCCTTCAGAGACACACCTTTATTGCGTGGGTGAAAATTGTAGATCTGCACTGTTTGCTTTATGATTTGTTAGGTTATTTCTGACCAAAATGCTAATAGTGCAGATCCCGATCAGACTGCATGGATGTGCTGGCTGATCTGGATATACACTGGTTGCACATGCGTAAAAATGCCAATATCTGGAGGAAAGGGTTAACCCTAAACTCCATGGATACAACTTTTATCCCATGTGTGACCATGGAAGTGCATGGATGGTCAAACAATGTAGATCCAGATCAGCCGGCACATCTGTGCCATCTGATCAGGATTCACTGGTCCCATTTGGGTCAGAAATAACCATCACATCAGAAAGCGATCAGTGCTGGTCCTGATCAGATGGCACAGAAGTGCTGGATCTACACTGTTTGACCATGCAATAAAGGTATGTCTATGGAGTAAAGGGTTTATTTATTATTGTAATGTTGCTCACGTGAACAATGCCAGTAAATGAATGTTGTGATCTTTTATTTACAATTTTTAATTATTTATTAAATAGTTGTAAATGTTGTCTCTTTTCAGGTCATTTACAATGACTGGTTGTATATCATTTTTAATTAGAATTAAATTGTTTGTACATTTTATCTTAGCTTTACTGACTTTACAATACTTTCATGTTATGAAGTAAGTAGCTTAGTGCATTTTATTAGGATTTTGCACTTAAATCAAATTTGCCATTGTTATTGTCCTTACTTTTTTTACTTCAACGCCTAAAGGATTTTGACAAAAATATGGAAGAAGTATTAAATTAAATTAAATGAACCAGCTCATATTATTCACATGTTGCAGTTCTCACTGGATTGCAAGAGTAATGGCACTTATTTGCTTTACACATACAACATAATGGGAACAGTTAATTATGTTTTCAACTGCTCCAACATTTTTTAAAGGTATTTTGATAAACCTTGGCCTGAAGTAAAGTTATGAAATGCACAAGCAAACAGTGCAGATCCTGATCAGATTGCACAGATGTTCCATCTGATCTGGATCTACACTGTTCTCCCAAGCCATAAAGACATATAAAGGAATAATGGGATTGCTCAGACCGAGAAAATTAGTAGATCTTTGCAAAAAACCTTTATAATGTACACAAGAAGTAAAACATAAAACCAAGTTATTACAAAACATACTTTAATCAGACATGCTCTTTAAAAATATCCAAAACAACAAGAAAATCATTGGTAAAAAAATCTATTTGTATAACTAATAGTAACATTTTATCCCTTTACCCCTAAGACTTGGCTAATCAGGGGTTCCATTTGACCCGGGAGATGATCCTTGAAATTTTCAAAAAGCCTTATTTTGAACCCTAGAATTTTAGCTGAAGGGTCATTTTTTCCATAAATTAGGGGTATTTTTGGCTTAGAATTGAGAGAATCACTTAAAAATGGACAAAATGACCCTTGAGATTCAGCTGCTCGTGGAACCCCTGCTTATCTTCCATGTGTGACCAGAGCAGATCCATATCAGCCTGCACATCCGGCCTAAAGGTTATAAAGCTGAGCATGGAAACCAGTCTCAAATCTCAAGCATCTGATTGGCTGAAATGGCGACCAGTCGCCATTTCAGCCAATCAGATGCTTGAGATTTGAGACTGGTTTCCATGCTCAGCTTTATAACCTTGGGCACCGTGCAATGTCTAGTGGATCCGGACTGCATATATGTGCAGGCTGATCATGATCTTCTGTGGTTGTTCATAGGATAGTAGCGGTAACATATGATATAAAAGGTAAACCTTTTACTCCATAGATACATGTGTTTTTAACCAAGTCCCGCGCAACTCCGCGGACCTCACCCAGGGCTTTTTATCTTCTATAGCAGGGGCCGTTAATGGGCGCAAAGGGCATGGGCCCCTTCCCCAGGCTGTTAAAAAAAGCCCTGTCACCAAAGTGGTACACCTGTATTTCATGGGCTAACAGTGTAGATCCAGATCAGCCGGCACATCAGGATTTTCACTGTTCGCCTTTTGATTTATTAGGTTATTTCTGACCGAGATACAACCAGTGCAGATCCAGATAAGATGGCACAGATGTGCTAGCTGATCTGAATCTACACTATTGGCACATGCCTTCAATGTGTATATATGGAGTAAAGGGTGAAGATTTTCTGGGTCTCATCTCATTAAATGCAGAAAAGCAAAATTCAATTTGTAAAATTAACAACCTTCAACAAAATTTTTCTGTATTTTTCATTTACTGATTTTGTTGTTACGATTATTTTGTATACATCTGAGCGTAGGAAATCAGTGCTGCTTCACTGAAAAATGAAACACAGGTTACATGAACCTAATAAGCAAATCAGATTGTAAACATTAGAAGGTTGTAATGATATTGTAGTTAAATTTACATTGATTATTCTTATAACTGTCAGCACCTCTTAACAGGATTCACACAGGAAATGTAACACATGGTCTAATAAAGGTCCATTTTTAGCAGTCCTTTGAACCGTATTTTTTAACCAGCGAGGTGAAATTTTTTGAAAATTGCTTTTCACTTTGTCTTTAAAAGTAATAGAATTTCAGTATCACATCGACAACATTTCTCCGTTCCTTGACTTCTAAAACCGCGTTACACAGTAACTCTTACGTGGCAAGTGGTCAGGGGTCAGGAAGACGCTTGTAGTCGCATCATTTTTTTCGTCTGCTCCATAGATATTGCATAGGTGTAAACACGGGAATCTATGACCAGACCTGCAGCAGTGTATTCTGAAACAAGAGATGACAGAATCTTTATCCCTTCTCTCCATATATACCCCTGTATGGCATAGGCAAACAGTGTAGATCCAGATCAGCCAGCACATCCATGCTGTCTGATCGGGCTCTATTATGTTAACTATTCGATTGATAAGGTTATTTCTAAACAAAAAGCAGACAGTACAGATCCTGATCAGATGGCACAGATGTGATGGCTAATCTGGAATTACACTGGTTGCACATGTGATTAAATGTGTATGTAAGGAATAAAAGGCTTTTCATATATTCACAGGTGAATCTGAAATACGAATCAAATCGGGTCATGTGATGTTTCTGCAGTAGTTTAAACAAGGGGAGGTCATGAAACAAGTTTTACAAATACATGTGCACAGCAGTTAAAGCAGCATAATCAATCTTTGATAAACCAATAATTATAGATTGGTTGACATCTTGTTAATTTAAAGGCAAATACTTGCAAACACCAGAAGTTCAGATTAAAATCTAGAATTTTTCCCGCTGAGACAGGGAAGTCTCTCTCTATTTCTTTAAGATAAGGTGCTACATAAAACCATGTAATAAATTTCATTACCTCCCCTTTATTGTTTTGGTAGTGTTTCACACTACATGGCAAGTAATTATCTAGAAGCGGAGTTAAACGACAGCATTTCATTTGTCTGCTTCATAGATATTGCATATGTGTAAACACAAGATTCTACGATTAAACCTGCCTTGGAGTATTCTGGAACAAATACACAATTACATTACTGCGTTACCATTACATAGTGTACAGGATTAAAATTCACATATTTGGCATTAATGGTAAAAAGGGTAATTAAAACCCCAGCAAAATTAGCACATGTAATAATATGTCTTTAAATTAAATTGTGCATATTATTTATACACACTAGAAGAAACCATTTGGGACTTAAAGGGGCAACAGGACTATATAAACCTCAAGATGGCGCTGGGGCAGGCTTTTCTATAATTTTATGTACACATTAAGCAGCCCTTTTTTCAAAATTTGAAAAAACTACTGAACAAAATAGTTTGAAAATTTTCACAAATGTACATTGTAAGCCTTTTAAACATTTCATCTAAAAATTTAAGTGAAATATTAATTATAAAGGTGACTCTCAGAAAAAGTTTAAACCTGTCTGACAGACAATTTTGAATTTGAATTTACCGGGAGGTGTGTCTAACTGATAAAATACTGTGTTTGTAAACACAAGCACGTGCTAATGTTTACATTCAACAGCTAGAAAGCATGTACAATAAGACTGAAGCTTAATCTTACAGAGAGTTATGAGATGTTTAGCTTTTTATCCTCTGTGCTCTACTTTGCCTAAATTATTTCCTTTGCAACAGAATCTGCCATTTATAATAATGTTTCCTTTCAATATCATCAATAAATCAACACAAAAAGTTTTCTATAAAGAATCTTTCTACGAAGTTTATAAGTTTCCCTCCTTTTTCAATGATACTTGATAGAACAACAGACTGGTATCAGTAAACAAACCAGATTTCTGCTACTTCAACAGGGTTGCAAATTAATTTTATGACATTATCTTTTTATGTTGTGATAATAGAAACATTCCTGACTAAAAATATGAATGAAATGTTTAGTGTTGAATTGCTTGTCTTTACAATAAATAGCAAAATATGAATTTAATTTAAAGAACACAGAAACAAAAAAGAGAGTAGTAAGTCCAAGATATTAAGTAATTCAAAGGAACCCTGAACGGAAAAATAGAAGTTCACAATCAGTGCAAAGGGAGTCTTACATTCTGTCGTCTGCTGTAATGCAGTGACTCACTGTATAGGCTATTTTTACTACAGTTAATTATAACTGGCAGATTAAGGCACACCCCAAAATACTCGCTGCCTAGGCAGCGAATGTTGCCCCTTTAAGCGTTCCAGCAAAATTAAATGTTACTAATTATAAGTACATTATACTTTTTTGAAACATTAAGTCTTAAACTAGAAATGTGTCCAAAGGACACGGATGCCCCCTCTATGGGTTTTCATAAAGCTCCCAGCAGTAGTGTAGGACAAGTTTTGTTCACGAGATATATTCCTATCACAAGAAAACTCTATTTTTAGTAACAGTGACCTTGACCTTGGATCTACAGGCATGGGTTTTGCGCGGACACACCACCCTGTCATGGTGAACATTTGTGCCAAGCTATTTTGAAATCCCTCCATTCATAACAAAGTTACAGCCTGGAGAAGAAAATTCTATTTTTAGTAACCTTGACTTTGGACCTACAGGCTTTGGAATGTATGTGACACACAGTCTTAATATGGTGATCAATTAAACCAAGTTATTTAAAAATCCAATAACAAATAACAAAGTTACAGAGCCGACACAATTTTGCAAGAAGTTTCTATTTTTAGTAACAGTGACCTTGACCTTGGACCTACAGACATGGGTGTTGTATGCGATACACCACCTAGTCTTGGTAAACATTTGTGCCAAGTTATTTTGAAATCCCTCCATTCATAACAAAGTTAAGGGCCAAGTGTATATTTTGCTTAACACAAAATGTAAGTGAAGAAGGGGCATAATTTGAAAAAATATTGGAAGCAGGGTTATGGGTCTTGTTGGTTATGATGTAGATTTTGATGGTGAAAATATATTTCAAGTTTCAAGGCAATATCTCAAGTAGTTTTAAAGTTATGGGCTAAATGCATATTTTGCTTAACACAAAATATAAGAATAAAACTAATGTAAATGGAAGTATCAAAGGGCCATTACTTCTGAACGGAACATGTAAGAGCAAAACCCCACCTTCATGCACAACTACATATCAAGCCAAGCATTGTGGTAAAGTTTCATTAAATTCCCACCAGTAGTGTAGGAGGAGTTGCGTTCACAAGATATATTCCTATTAAAACTAATGTAAATGGAAGTATCAAAGGGCCATAACTTCTGAACGGAACATGTAAGAGCGAAACCCCACCTTCATGCACAACTGCATATCAAGCCAAGCATTGTGGTAAAGTTTCATTAAATTCCCACCAGTAGTTTAGGAGAAGTTGCGTTCACAAGATATATTCCTATTAAAACTAATGTAAATGGAAGTATCAAAGGGCCATAACTTCTGAACGGAACATGTAAGAGCGAAACCCCACCTTCATGCACAACTACATATCAAGCCAAGCATTGTGGTAAAGTTTCATTAAATTCCCACCAGTAGTTTAGGAGGAGTTGCGTTCACGAGAATATCGGACGGACGGACGGACGGACAGGAGCAACTCTTAATGCCCGTCGCCATTTCATGGCGGGGGCATAAAAATGTTTAGAGCTATAATATGTTCTTCAAACTTCTGTCTTTATGGCTTAAACTTGGGCATCACACAGTATAAACCCAAATGTTTTCCATAACCTGATGAATGTAATAAAATATTGATTTGATTCTTAATTAATTTCTTATACCTAATTAAATCAACCTCCCCAAAAGCAGGCAATTTTTTTTTACTGTTAGAAATTGAGAAAAAACTAGACTGGTCCTTGGGACTGATGCTCCCACTGCTACAACATTTGTAACAATGGGCAATAACTCTGGTTAAAATGGTTGCAGGAAAATATCTTTTCTTAAGGATCATCTAAACATCCTGTTGATCATCTGTGCAAGTTGAAAGAAATTCGCCTGATTGTTAATGAGGAGTTGATGCCACAAGATTTTGGGGACGTACAGACAGACATGCCGATGAGTGCAACTCTATATGCCTTCCACTTTGTAGGGGCATAGAAATCATGTTAATTAATTATGACATCCAAATTGAAATTATTTGCACTGGCAAAAGGTCTTGCCATCAACAAAATTAATGGATGTATCGTCAACTGCAGACATTTTATACAATTTTATGCACTTGAATTATTTGATATTGTCAAGAAATGACTCCCAGCATGTATAAACCCTTTCCTCCTTAGACACACATTGATTGCATGGGCGAACAGTGTAGATCCAGATCAGCTGGCACATCCGTGCTGTCTGATCAGGATCTGCACTGTTCGCTTTACGATTGGTTAGGTTATTTCCGACCAAAATGCGACCAGTGCAGATCCTGATCAGACGGCACAGATGTGCCGGCTGATCTGGATCTACACTGGTTGCCCATGCAATAAAGGTGTATCTATGGAGGAAAGGGTTAAACAGTCCTTATGCGACTTTTTCCAATATTGATGTAGCTTGTATTTGTTTACAATCGCCCACATGTTTTAATGTGGCTTATATTTATTTTCAATTAACCTTACCTTTTAAAGTGGCCAGCAAGTCATCTATTGGCACAATGAGCACTTCTATGAACTCTGGAAAATATTCAATATCAAAGATTTTCTTGAAATTTAAAATGCAGGGTCAGATTATAGATTTCCAGATAAGCAAACATTAGATATAGATCAGACGGCACGTTCTGACTGTCTGATCAGGATCTGCAAAGTAGATTCTGATAAGTGGGCGCAGATGTGCCAGCTTATCTGAATTTACACAAGATAAACCCCGTATTAATGGAGTAAAGGGTTAAATGGTGTACATAACTAGAATGAGTCCTCATACACCAATGCTCCCACTGATTCAACAACATTTGTGATAACAAAGGGCCATAACTCAGGTTAAAATGGCCGCAGGAAAAAGTCCTTTCTTTACGATCACCTACACATTCTGTTTGATCATCTTAGCAAGTTTGAAAGAAATCCTCCTGATCGTTTAGGAGGAGTTGATGCCACAAGATTTGGAGGAGTATGTAGGGACATACAGACTCACAGATGGACGGACAAGTGCAACTCTATAGTCCTCCCACTTTTTGGGGGCATAAATATCCAGATCACATCAGCTAACCCTGCACCAACAGGCGATTTTCTACAATAAAAGTCTCAAGACCCTCACCTCCTTCATCTGGCTGAGCTTTTGGATTTTTATTTTCTACCAAGTCCCCATCTATCTGAAAAAACAAAAATCAAGTTATTAAATAAGTATGTTTACTCTTACTTTGCAAGCATTATCTTGATTTGCTCAATAGAAAAAGATATTTCAACAAATTAAGTTTTTCTTTTTCCAGGGATCACGAATCAAGGCGATTCGGGCAAAGAAGGCGCCCAGACCGGCCTGACTTCGCTTTATTTGCATAAAAAAGCAAAGTTCACTTCCCCCTCGATTTCCTGTTGAATTAGCCTGAGGGAACAATCAAACACCTGCCAATAATCCCCCAAATGTTCACTTACTCAATTATCAAAATTGACAAACATGTGTCGTAAACAAATTCGACCTGATTACCTAATCAGTCTTCACAAAATGAGATTTTTATTGGCTGGTGTATACAGAATAAACCAATAAAATCGCTCGTTAGTCTTCAGCATTTTCTTATTGTAAATGACATAAGCGATAAGTTACTCCGGATGTTGAAATGACAGCTTGTTAATTTGACAGTTAATTGCGAGTTTTATGGCACTTTGAGAACCTGTATGAGGTAATAATTGGATTAAGATGATGATCAGACTGGGAGAAATTAATAATGCAATGGACCTTTTGTGTGATTTGTTTGCTGACTCGATACTCGATTGAAGGCAGACCTCTCCAGATGATGTCTGCTAGTAAAATAATTACAGAAAGGCGAGTATTGATTTTTACCAGAAAATATGACAAAATAATCACACAGGAGTAATTTTAATTATAAAAACCTTATAATTCCCCTAAAACGCCAAAATACTTTAAGGAAAAATGACTGACTGAATTTCCATTTGTGAATTATGATGCTAAAATAAAATAAATGAATTGTGAATGTGATTTGTGTCCGATACTAGTGATAGTCAGGCCTCCAATATATTTACAACTGGTATTTTTTTATATTGTAGAACACAAGACCTCTGAAGATGCAACTTCCTGCAACAGATGCAGACTGCTACACAAGTTTCAGTGGAAAAAGTGGGGTTGCTGTCCAAAGTGCCAAGGCAAATTTACATTTTTGCCACAGGAATACCTTGCCATATTTTATTATTGTCATATTTGTAGAATAAAATAGATTAAATAATCAGTATTGTTGTTTTATAATATGTATGGGTGTATAAGAGAAAATAAGAGCTTTTTGGTTAAAACCGGACCGACCGCGTCGGTCACTTCTCCCTGTTTCTGAAAACTTCTGCCTAAATTTCAAGGAGGGAGAAGTCACTTCTCTCTAAAATTTGCTCCTAGCTTAATCCCTGTTTTTCAACCTAGCTAACCTTACACCTGACATTTTCAATGTCAGCCCGAGCAATGATGTTAAAAGCCTATACAGGAGGAAAGGGTATTCATTGTATTACTGACTAACCTGTTACACAAACATACCTCAACAGTAACAAGCTGTGCTGTGGTCCCTGCCAGACCAGGATCTAAGCTGGTTGCTGCAAGTAAAACATCAATATTGATTCCATACCAAGTTTCCAAAATTCTGATATTCCATTTCAGGAATCACCAAAGAGTTTTAGCTTTCTAAATTTTGTAATGAAAATAACTCTACATCAACAAAAACACAAGGTTCCCATTAATTGCTCATATACAGAAATTTGTAATTGTAATTTATGAATGTGGAACCCTTCTCATTTTGAACATGAACAAAGAAACACTTAACAGGTTTTAATTTTTATGTAAGGACTGAATTGATACTGCATTTGTACATGTGTAACCTGTGTATGCCGACTCGGAGTAAATTAAAATTTGTATTGTATTGTCGGCACTGGTCGCATTCAAACAATAAACATTGAAGATCCTGATCTGATGGCACAGATGTGCTGGAGGATAAAGGGTAAAGTTATGGTATTTGTAGACTGGTACCTGGTGAGATATGTTTAACAGTTCCTGTGAAACCAGTCTCCTCTTTAAGCTCTCGCACAGCACACGTCTCCACGGTATCACTAGGGTCTAGCAAACCTGTCAAGCACACATGCAAAAAGTGAATTTGCATACTGAAGAAAAGAAATTGTCAAATATTTTAGTACAGTCAAACCTGTCATTAAAGACCACTTGGGTGACCCTAAAGAAGTCTTTTAAGGCTGGTGATCTTTTTTCAGGAGTGAACAAGTTTTAAATCAGTCAGTAGGACAAATAAAATGTGGTCTTTATCCACAGGTGGTTTCCAATATTTGCTCAAAAACAAAGTTTATTTTATTTTTTTTCCTAAATTTTTAAGTTAATTAGTGGCATAATTTTCAGTTTTTTTTGGTAACATTATTATTTCTTTGTAATAATGATGTTGTGATCATTTCAGTGCACATTATGGATAGAGCATTAATTCATTGATTGCCGTCTTGGTGCAAAAATGTTATGACTTCTTATATTAATAATTAGTGCAAAACTGTTAAAAGGGACATACAAATTGTGGTCTTTTATATAGGTGGTTTTTAATTTGGGGTGGTCTTTTTGAAAGGTTTTACTGTTTGTATCTTACCTGCTGGGAACTCTATGCTGTACGCCTTCAGTGGAGGTCTGTATTGTTTAACTAGCACCACACAATCATAGTGCAGTGTTCTACGCAGTATGGGAATAGTTACAACAGCTACAATAAAAAAAAGAGTTCACATATTATTCAGGATTTTAACAGAGTTAAAGCATGCATGCACACACACTTAGTTCACACATACACACATAACAACAATGTGATGTAAATCATATCTCTTGAGTTAAGGGTTAACGAAAACAGAATGGGATGGGATACATGTATAAGTCATATCTCTGGGGTTAAGGGTTAATAAAAATATAAGGGGCAGAAGTTCAAAAATAAACTAACATGAGCTGTTTCACTGAGTAAACATGTAGCTTGGTCATACAGTCATTATTGCTGGGGTAAATACCCCGCCCCTAGGTCTAAGTGAGACCACAGTAGTATTTTGCAGAAAACTGATTTAGAAATTAAAATGTAAGAGATATTCTTTGAATAGTTCAGCAAAACTCAACATTTACTAGAAGATCTAGTGTTGAAATTCGTAATGAAGTGAATAATGTAAAAACCACTATTTGTGATTGAATAATGAGTGCTATCCAAAGATTGTTTTAACAAAATACTTTTATTTAAAAATGTAATTTTGATATCAACTGAATATTGTTTAAGGCTTTACTCCATATATACAGGTTTTATCACATGTGTAGAACAGTGTAGATTCAGATCAGCTGGCACATTCGCCAGTGGAACTTAATAGCAGAATAGGGAAAAAGAATATTAAATACCATCTGCACAATTCCCAGCAAGTTTTGTAGTTCTTCTTACAGCTTCCCATTCTCTGCAATACATAAATCAGATGATATCAAAATACTATGTATTTCAAATCTATATGCAACAATTTTTAACATTTACCCATTATCAATTCTCAATAAAGTGCAGCAAAGCTGACCTGCTTATGCAATTCAACGCTGCAGGGGCAGATCCTGAGGGGGTTTAGTGGGGTTACTTGATTTAATTATAAATGATCGGATCTGAGGAATTTTAGTCATTGTAATATGATTAGGATTTGTGTTTCAATTTTAAAAAACATTAGATTTTTTGTTGTAAGAATTTAATTTACGACTTCTGAATCTTTGTTATAAATCTGTTAACCTACAGCAGCCACAGAACATTGTGTGTGAAGACACATTTATTATTAACATGTATGTCATTTAAAAGGCTTTAAATGAATAAAGCCACTTAAGAATAAAAAAAAATTTTTGTCATTTATTTATTTAAATGAGAAGCAAAACTGATATATACACAAGACTGAAATTAAACAGCGCGTTGCAGTGCACGACAAAATGGATAAAATCAGTTTATGCTGCGACGACCCTTCCTGAAATCCTGGGGGAAACCCTGCTTGAACACACTTTTTGGGGCAGCAGTATTTAATATTTATGGGGATTTTGACAAGGAAGTTGGAAATCATCATGTTATAACCATCTAAGAGTAAGACTGCCCCAAACAAACTCCCTTTCCGTAACTCTTGCATCAGCCCGATACTTCCTTGAAAATAGAAAAAATATATGTACCTTTCTTTCCCTGTGGGATCAGTATAAGTTATCTTGGTCAGTTTAATCCATTTACCACTGGCTGTGTCCTAAAAATAAAAGCAAAAACAAATGATTATTAACTCTATGCTTGACATTATTGCCATGATTCATTCTTGTGAATGCCCCTAACAGGATTAGTTTTAAGGTTAGTGTAGGGATTATGGTAAGGGGTTAGGTTAAGGTTTTTATGTGCAGACTGGTTCTAAAAGTGTTACCAATATAGTGCTTTGACATTTGACCACATTGGCCTTAAAGATGTCATAAATTTTGTTTACAGTAGACCAAAGAGGGATTATTCTGGTCCTCTGAAATAGGATATAATTTTACATAAATAATTATTAAATTTGACAACCAACAATTAAAAATGCATACATAAATTTCTGCACTGAATGACTGTTGTGACTGATTTGCAGTTTGATGAAAGACTTGCAAATTATCATTCATATTTAACAGCTACTTTTGATGTATATCGGAATAAATTATTTTAGGACTAGATCGGGTCTAAAACGTTACCAAACTTGTACAGCTACCTCCTCTTTCACAAATTTACAGTTTTTGCCCTCCTCCTGCATTTTTCTATAACACCTGGTTTTGATTCCACGACACTGAGGTAAAGATTTGAACAATTCAAACCGAAAAACTCCCAAAATACTTAAGCAACGTCTCAACATACGATGCACGTTTCTTCGATCTTGTTTGTTTACAAGCAGACGGCGGTCGTGAAACTTATTAGGTGTGTAACCAGCGACTTGTCCGTGTTACAAACGGCATTTAAACGGGTTTGTAAATTATATTGTGATGATAAGAGAACAATAATTTATTCAACGAGTTTGGACAATTAAATGACATTTGGCAGTTAATTAATTAAATCAGCCTAATTATTCGATACATATCTTTTCCCTTTCCTAATCTATTTAACGCTACATTTCCGACTGAGAGAAGGAATCTAAAACTGGTGGGTCGGTGCTAATTCATCAAGACATCTTCCCTACAAGCAAGCTGACGTTGGCCCAACGTTGGCGTTTGGTTGTTACGGTTGGCGTAACGTCGTAATCGGGTGAACAACGTTGGCCCGATGTTGCAATAAGTAACAGCTAGAATGGAGATTGTTATAGGATTAATAGCTCTTTGTGCAATGTACATGTACACATTTTGAGCAACCAATATAGCAGTGTGCTTGTAAATAACGGATGAAGAATTTTAGAATTTAACCGTGCTGTTTGATCAGGATCTGCAGTCTTTGCTTCTTGATCAGAAATAACATAATAAATAAGAAAACTGTGTAGATACTGATTAGACTGCATGGCTGTGCCAGCATATCTGGATCTTCACTGTTCGCACATGCGATAAATGCGTTTATATGGAGAAAAGAGTTAAACATTAGACATATGTTCTGTATAAAGTGTAGGTGTGCGTGATTGGCTATGATTAAATATTTGATATTATTTTAAATATTTTTTTTCTATTGTTAACATCCCTTATTCTATTTTATTGCAGAAACGTAAGAAAAACAAATTGTGTAGGAATAGCAACAGATGCTGAAATCTGCAACCTTTTTAAGGACTTTTTGGCTATGCTTGTGACAGAGAGAGGATGGGAGAGAAAATCATCTTGGAAGAGTCATCTTGTTAAAAACATAAAAAACTTTACAAAGTATCTCTAAAAATAATGTGACATGTATTGTTTAAAGGACCTATAGAATATTTTGAAAATGATATTTTTCAGCAGTTCCTTAGTAAGAAATATCTGAATTATGAAAATATTTCCACTGTTTTTGGTTTGATTTAACGTTTTAAATGTCATACAAACAGCTAAAATTACATGGCAAGTTTTTGGCTTTTCTTGTGGAAGATGAACATTGAGATGTCCTTATGAAGAACTATCAATAATCAAGCTGGATAGCTTCTTCATGTGATGGGTTCAAAACCAACAGAGGACCACCTCAATGTGTTTGTAACGGCATCCTGTTTCGGATTTAGAATGTCACAGACGAACCACATTTCTGCTGGGTTTTGAACCATGACTTCTGAATCAGAAGTCAGTTTTCAAAGCTTGTAGTCACAGTGTACAATATTCCAATGGAAATGTAAAATTTCCAACGTCGGGCCAACATTGGGCCAACGTAAATAAAAATCGTCTTACGTTGCGCCAATGTTGGGCAAATGTTGGCAAAATTGCGTTGAAATTCCTACCCAAGCATATCCTACTCCTCTGGATGCGGCGATTAGGGGGCAACCCACACTACTTATGTTGGCCTAACGTTGGGCCAACTGAACAAAGCTGACATTGCGACGTTGGCCCAACGTTAAGCCAACGTTGGGCCGATGAGCAAAATTACATTGGGCCAACGGCATATGCCAACATTGGGCCGACGTAACTGACGGCATTGGCCTAACGTTGGGCCAACGTCAGCATGCTATCTGGGTTGTACTTATACGTCTACTTTTTGGCCGTGTGGGGAGGCTGTGTCTGCGGGATGTGGCCATTTCTGATGCATGTTTGCTTTTTTCTGATAATCTGTTGCGGCAAGTGATGTTGGTGCACCATTGGAAGAAGAAGAACCTGGTTTAAACTCCAAGCAGGGTATATTTATCAATTATCAGTCCAAATGGCCCCAACTCAAAACGGCCTCATTTCGGTCAAACGTCATGAGTCAAAACGGCCCCCTTTCCTTAAAATCAGTCAGAACGGCGCCAATTCGATCAACAAAATGGCACCCTTTTAAAGTCAAAACGGACCGGTTTTTTAATTTTCTTATCTTCTTTACAGTTTTTTCATAGCAATGTTGAATAACATCATACTTGAAAACTGTTAATTTGCTATTGATAAAATTATATAATTAAATGTCGTTTGATCATGTCTTTTGAATAGTGTGCTTTCACTGTTATAAGATAAGTGCTTCTATTAATCGTATATCGGTATTTGAAACTTGTTTCATTATGATACAATTAAAAGTGCAGCTATAATTGTCGACATGGTGTTTAAAAGAAAAAAAATAAAAGGATGATTGTTTAAATTTGAATATTATTTAAATTAGCAACTCAAAACATCATTTCGGTAAGTGTGACAAAAGAGAATGTTAAGTGCTGTTATTGCCAATAAAAGTGTCAATGTTAGCAGGTTATTTAACAAGAAATATCTTAATATAAACGAAAATATGAACTCCAAATTGCTTGTTTCCATTGATTACAGTTACTTTTGGTACCTAGATGGAGTATGAACTCTTAGTAGAACCCAAGTTACTTTGGACATGGAAACTGAATCGGCGAGAAATAAGCAAGAATTTTCAGGGTAAAGTGCAGGGAAATTTGTCATTTTGTATGTTTTTCACCAAGAAAAGTAGGTTTGTCTGTAATCACGACGAAAATTGAATTGCATTTTAGATTTCATGTCCGAAGACAAATTATTTTGTCAAACAAAACACTATTTCGCAGCAAAATTAGCAAATATCCATTATGGTAAAGTGCAGTTCTGAAAAAATAAATGATAAAGTGCAGTCAAAGACCTATATATCTGTAATATATAGGTCTTTGGTGAGTTGACTTTTCCCCCAACTAAACATAAAACATCGCCGTCGTATTTCCCTGACTAATATGGCCATATAAACACATTACCGACACGTAATCAATTAAAGAAATAAAGTGTAACATTTAGGAGACTGCTCAATATCAAATTCTAGCTTAAAACATGTATTGTTTTGATCCGCTCCTCTGAACTTTGGTTTGTTCAGTTGTCACCGGCCAATGAAAAAACTCCCGGCTTGCGTATTTTTTCTAGCATACCCATATCTGATCTTGTATAGTTTCTACCTGTGGTAGACTCTTTCTCCGTCGTTATCAGAAAATAAACTTGATGAAGTACAGACATGCGCAGTGAAACAGTCAACACCTGTGGCGAACATCGGCTATCTCCGCTCCGAGTTTGATTGGTATGGTACGGTGCAAGTACTGTAACGCAGAAGCCGGAATCAAGAATTAGGGACATTACGGACCATCACCGTTACGGACCAGACATAACGGACCAGATTTTAGGACATGACGGACCACCAAAAAAGACATGACGGACCAGATTTATAGACATTACGGACCATCTAAAAGACATAACGGACCATCTGTAAGACATAACGGACCAGATACAGACACATTACGGACCATCTATAGATGCTTATGAAATATAAATTATATATCTATAAAAACTTAACGGAACATATTTTAGGACCATCTATACATAGATAGATATGGAATATAAATTATATATCTATTAAAATTTTATTGCCAATTAAGCCTATCGGTTAATAAATATGAAATGCATATTTTGCAATCAAAATTACCAGGTTTTGACATCAGTTTGCAAAATTACTCAAAATTAATGCCAATCATGCAGGGTTATCACACTTTTATGATTGCCAATTAAAGACTGACGGTATAATGGCGATAATTTAAGGGTCATAATTACAATTAGTTAACGCATTTTTGCAATCAAAATTACCAGTTTTAAATTTTATTGTTTAATATTTTATTGTGTGATATAAATAGTTAATGTACTTGTTTATATTTGCAAATTTGTGCCTCGTTAAAATACAGCTATTTGTGTGTGCTATGAATTGTTTATTTTTAGTGTTGTGTTAAATGTTTTATTGTGAGGTAAATGTGCTTTAAGGTTGATGTGCTTGTTCATTAATGTGCTAAATAAATATGAAACTATTTGTGATTGTTTTTCTTTCATCCATTTTATTAATTCCTTTTATAAAACAATTTTAAAATTGAACAAGTTGAACAAAAAAGTGCAGTTGGGTTACTAACACTTCATGGAATTTCACAGAGGTGATCACATAATTGACCGTCAGCTATTGTTCTATATTGAATTTCACGGGAATTTTTCACAGTTATTTGAGAGAAAATTGACAGGTGTGCTATCAAAATTAGCAAATTATAACAAGCGTATTCGCCAAAAACGATGTGTGGTAAGTTATACTGGTGATAATAAATTACAAAAAATGTTTCATAAATTGATTGTGATATAAACTACTCGAAACCTTAAAATCAATTTAAACAAAATTAATATTTATATAAGAAAAGTCTTTCGTTACATGAATCTTTAAATGGTCAGTTATATTTTCATAATTCGTATTTTATATTAATCTGAAGATGGTCTGTACTGTCAATAATTCAGTACATTATGTTTTTAGCTGTAAATTTTATATTCCTTATCAATCTAAACATGGTTCGTAATGTGTATATATCTGGTCCGTTATGTCTTATAGATGGTCCGTTATGTCTTTTAGATGGTCCGTAATGTCTATAAATCTGGTCCGTTATGTCTTTTTTGGTGGTCCGTCATGTCCTAAAATCTGGTCCGTTATGTCTGGTCCGTAATGGTTATGGTCCGTTATGTCCCGATACCGGAATGAAGACTTACCTGAAACCCGGAAGTGGACGCTGTTGCTGAAATAAAAGTCATGTCAAAATCAATTGATCCGCTTTCCGTTATTCGAGACACAGTGGAAAAGAAAGGACATGGTGCCAGTCACGTTTTTGTAGTGTTTGGTGCATCAGTGAGTATGATTTTATATGGTGTCATTGCATGCAACCCGGAGAAATTCAGTGAATTCGACCGATGCATGTAGGGTTACCAGGTTCTGTATTTTGACACATGTCCTATAAATAATAAGAATATTGTCAATGTACTGATTTAATTTATGGTTTAGTACTCATCGTTCCGTTGTCAAGTGATACTGGAGAAATATTGTAAAGTGAAATGTATGCAGTTCTGTGTTTTTGTGGGGCAAAATAAATTTAAATGCTAACGCATTAATAATGCATTGTTTTTCTCTAGTAATGCAAGGTAATGATTAATGCAACAGACCTTACATTTTTATGAATGCTAATTAAATGCATTACCTATGCCAAAATGCTGTAAATGCATAACATTGCACAATTTCAGTGGACCATAGTTTAAGCTTGAAGAGGTTCTCATATACCAGCAAATGATGATGAGTAAAAAAGTAAATGAAAAGAATATGTAGCAGAAAGCAAAGATAGGATTTGAACTGGAACATTCAACTCGCACAGAAAGAAATGTTGAAGTTAAACTCTTGTTTTAATATTTTAACTATTGAAATGGACTGTAATTTCAATAAGTAAGAAGTGAAAAGGTGACATATCCTAAAACTATTTTAACAAAGTGTAAAAAACAATAATAATTTCCATGTATAAGAAGTATATGCGTGAACTGGGCTCTTACTTGTCCCAGTTAAAGGATTCATCTTCAGAAAACCAGCATGTGTTTGTTGTTTTAGGTGCATCAGTAAGTACTTTGATGTGATATTTTTGGCTTGCAAGAACGTACCTTTAAAGCCATTTAGCATGATCCATATATTGTGTGTACATCTGTGTAAATAGTGAGCTGAGCTCAACCTGGGGCTATGCATCATGGACAGTAATATGCATTTCCATTACTGCCCTTGAACAGACTCAATCGAACTATGCAATATTTTGATTATTGTCAAGTTTGGGGGCTTTCAGTTTCTTTTCAGCTGTTTGAAACCTTATTTTGATATTCCCAATCCAGGAGGTTCAGGATTATAAAGTGATCATCATTTCCATCAATCTAGATGTCTGTCATCCCATCACAATTCCAGACTTCCCGAAAGTTGTAAAAAAGTGTCAGACATGTGGTCAGATAAGATGTGAAAATCTGTCTGACCGAAACAAATTCTGTCTGACTGAAACATTTAACACATTAAATAAGCAAAACACAGTATTAAGGGTGTTTTTGTTTGTTTTTTTTCAGTGGTACGAATTGTCATTATGACGAATACGTAAAATATTTCATTCGGATATCCTAACTCATTTCCCTTAGAACAGTCTCGAATCAAAACAGCGAGTAAAATTGTAATTTAGCGAGTAAAATTGAAATATGCAGCTCAATGTTTTGCCGGACACTCGGTCCTACAACATTGGAAATCACATCAGACCAGTCCAAATTTTACCAGACAGGTCCGACGGTCCGGCGACTTTCAGGAAGTCTGCAATTCTGGTTTCTGCATGTGAGGCAAATTCAAAGTAAACCTTTATAGAATGTAAATTTGCAGCTATCATGTTCTTTACATGGTCAGTTACATTAATATCAATGAGGTCATAAGTTATTTTTGGAGCTTGCTAAGTCATAGATGATGTCATTAATTCTATTTTTCTGGAGCCTGGCTCATTTGTAGATGCCCAGGCAGCACAGTAAATGGTTTCATGGTTTCATCTGGGCAAGTGCTACTCGGTGTTCTTTTTAAAATTTAATTTCATTTCTTCATTATTATGTTCTATAGAACAAAATATAGTCACTTAGTAGTTAAAATGTCACTTTTAATATAAAATAGCTTTCTACACGAAAGCAGGGTAAGACTGTTGGGCTGACATTTATTGACAATTTACTTTACTAGTCTTTATTATGTAAATTACCTTAACAGTTTTGATTGGTATCAGAACTTATAGGTCGTCCCTTACCTGAATCCTCAATCTTGGATGTGTTTTTCTATCTTCAGGGTGACCTAGCCAAAAAGAAGATTTATCCAGTTCTCTGGTAAGTATATGCAAATAGTTAACTATTTAACTATATATAGTTAAACTTAGTTAACACTTTTCTCCATTTATGCAGCATTATGACAGGGACGAACAGTGTAGATCCAGATCAGCTGTCACATGCATGCCATCTGATCAGGATCGACACTGTTCGCTTTTTGATAAAATTATTTCTGACCAAAAACAGACAGTGCAGATCCTTATAAGATGGCACAAATCTGCTGGCTGATCTGGATCTGAAATGTTCACACATGCGATAAAAGACATACATATTGAGGAAATGGTTAAGATCCTGTTTAGTTGTAAAATGTCTATCTATGGAGGAAAGGGTTATCTTGGTCAATTTGTTTATCATTTGGTGTTTCCTCTAGTGACAGAGAAAATAATGTGTAAAGTGCTGGTCATTATGTTTTCCTTCAATCTCACTAAAGTCAGATCAAACAAAATGTTAGATCTGATGACGGCCCGCAGACACCGTACATAATTAATAGCAGTTTTCCCTGATTACTATTTTTAGAAATTGTCAACGCTGGAAGCATAATTTATTACGCTTGCAAATGAGCGTTAGATGTCATTACATAAGAAATGAATGCAATACCACCTAAACACATATATCTTTAGTAAAATATGTCTTACGCAGGCTGTCAACCCTTTCCATGCTTTAAAAATACTTTTTTCACTTTCACTTTTGCGATTTTGTAGGCGACAATCAGATTGGTTGAAAGGGATAGTGATAAAAGCATGTTTTAGTTACGCTTCCAGGGGTTTTCCTAGCCTTTCTGAGGCTCCGGTAAACGGACCCTTTCCTAAAGCTAATGGACCTTTTCCCAATCCGAAATTTCTTCCATTTTTCCCAATTGAATCCACAGATAATTTTCAAAACATAAGAGACAGTGTTAACTTTCGCTTTACGTTCTAAACAACAACTGACTGCTTTATCTCGCACTATGCATGTGACGTCACAACCAGGTGTAAAATTCGGTGCATTTGGTATAATTATGTGTCTGTATGGAGAACAGTTTGTCGAGATACCAGTCAGTGCCGAGAAAATGGACATTCCGTTCCATTCAAAGAAGTTTTAACCAAATAAAATTGATCGGAGTTAGGCGATTAGGAGTAAAACAAATCATTCGTTTTCGCGATATTAACACTTATACATTACCGAGTATGGCCTCTCATAATAGCAAATACTACGCAAAAAAATCGTAAGCGGGATTTAAAAGGCTGTTCCTCAATTGTTGACCTTTGCAAGAAATGGCAACAAAAAAAAACAACACTGAACAAGAAACGTCCCAACATCAACCGGAATCTGGACAAACAGAGCAAAAGAGGGTGTAAGTGTTTGCTTGTCTGAAAGCAGTAGAAAACTAAGAAAAATTCTGTTATAGTCATTTGTTGACTTCAACAAATTAAAATTATTCCATACCTTGAGTTTTTTTCTAAAAAAAGGTCTATATGTAGGTTTTCAACACTAAACCACCCCGAGTGAATAAAAAGTAAACTGATCCTTCCTTGTAAAAGCTTTAAAAAAGGGGAAAAAATGCTTAAAACAATTATTTCAAAATTCACAAAACTTTTATTTTTGTCGATAAAAATTCCCAAAATGAGACGTTTCACGCGCTAAAATTTTCCCAATTCTGGCCAGGGTCCTTTTCCCAAAATGGCTAGGAAAACCCCTGTCTTCGTCAGATCCTGATAGCGAAGTGGTTTTCAGGAAATGATTTTAATCAGATTGGTTTTCCTTGTACTTGCCAAACTTCCTCACTGCAAGGGAATTTACCCAATGACTAGGGATTTTGATTGTAATAGCCTATTGAATTTTAATACAAGCTAATATTACTTGAACCATCTTGCAATCCCATCTGGTTTTGACCTTTGAAAGAATAATAACAAAATTATAGGATAACAGGTCTGTACATCTTTTCTCCAGTGTCGAGGACTGTACAAACAATTGAAAATATACAAGAAAAATAATCACTTTGAAAATTAAGTAATCAGCAATGTTATTTTATGTACTTTTATATTCATTTAATGCAAAAAAAGCACTTAGCTTAATATTATTGTTATTTTGATTTCTTCATTGGTGTTATTCAACTCCTGTAATTCATAAAGCAATTGAAAACCAAGTGTACGAAATGTGATCCTTTATTTTACTGAAAAGTTTACTACATTTTTTATTGTGACAAACAAATAGAAAAAATGATCAGTTTAAACTTTTAAAACATAAATTGTAACCATTACTCTATAGACACACCTTTACGATGTGAGTTCACTGTGTAGATCAAGATCAGCATGCCATCTGATCAGGATCTACACCGTTAGCTTTAAAATTCTTTGGGTTATTTCTGACCAAAAGGGGACCAATGTAGATCTTCATCAGATGGCACCAATAATGTGCTGGCAGATCTGGATCTACACTGGTGGCACACACAATAAAACCCATATATATAGAGTAAAGAGTGAAAAGCAGATTTTTTATTTACCTCTTAGGAAAAATTTGATAAGAAAGCAAATAAATGTAACAGATACTAATTTATAGCTACAAAACATGACATTAGTAATGAAATACAGGATATTAGTGTACTGTTTACAATTAACAACTTTATTGTCATGTCTGACTAAGAAAGTAATATCACTGAAGCTGATACATAAAACATCCCGGAACACAATGTTAAATTTGGACATGATACATGAGTGAATATTGAATCAGATTCTGTCATTTCATGTGTCAGCCATTGTTGTAAGTTTTTCTCCAGGCTGCAACATTTATTGACACCTCTCCCTTCTTATATAAATGTCCCTTCGTATGTAAATGTGGTGCTCTAAAACATGGATTCTATTTCATGATTTAATCTGAGAGATGACCTTTAGACTCTTGAAATTTCCATAAAGCCTCATTTTGACCATATGATCTTAGCTGAAGAGCTATTTTTAACTTAAATTATGGGTGTTTTGGCTACTAGCTCATAGAATCCCCTAAAATATTATCAAAATGACCCTTAATGAGATTCAGCAGCTAGTGGAATCCCTGGAAAATTCCAAAACTGTATACATAAAATTGGTAATAAGATAGACAATAAGTTTGTTTTGTTACCTAATGAAAACAAAAGCAAACAGTGTAGGTCCTGATCAGACAGCACATGTATGCCTTCAGGTATGGACCCAATGGATAACAGCCATATCCCATTTGGTAAAGGGTTACCAGTCAACAAAGATTGTAATAATACAAGTACATCTCGAATTACGCTGCTTTGTTAAGTTAAAATTTGTAAAAATTAACGGTAACATCTCTATGGAGTACGACAGTGTTGCATTTGAAAACATGCTGTCAGACCAGTTACACAAGAGTATGCCCCTTTAAGGGAAAAATAGTGGTCAAAATTAACTACCGTTTCAGGTTTGAAAAGGGTGGGATGATGTTTTTTTTAAAACATTGCAATTGCAGAAACACTTTTTTTTTCATTAAAGTTTACTGTTACAGTATAAGTGTGTATGATAAATAGCTTGCCTTCTTAAGCCTTCATATATTATATAGTTATTTGGTTTCTTGACAGGGAATGTGAGGATATATTGCCGGTCTGGGTGTCATATTACCTGAGCCGCAGGCGAGGGATAATATGGCACCCAGACCGGCAATATATCCTCACATACCCTTTCAAGGAACCAAATAATTGTTTTGTTATACTGCAATGACTTTTTCAGACAAAATTTATTAGAAAACGTCGATTTTTCATTTATTTCACTTATTTAATGCCTAACGGCTTAATTCCCCTCTGAGAACCTCAAGAATTACATGTCTGACGTCAATAATTTACCTGTATGACGTCACTACGAGGTACAGTCAGAAAGTTCCCGGACTGGTCCTTTTAAACACATTATTGACGTCGGATCGTCATGAAATTTACCATGCATGTATTTCTATTCAAATCTAATATTAACAGGTAAGAAAAAGTAGGTTATAACAAGTATTTGGATTTATTTTTTCACATTTAGCATCTCCAAAACCCTAATACGGAGCACTTTAGAATTTGCCTTATTTTGCAATGAGATTACTATATTCTTTTTAAAGTTTCTCAAAATAAGGACACCAAAACGTCTTGATGTTTCCGCATGACGTCAACGGAACGTTACTAGTAAACAATAACAAAATTTCAGCGTGATCGGTTAACGTATCGCCATTTTGTGAAGTATATTTTCCGCCATGTAAACAATCTGAAGCAAGAAAATGACAACGTTAAGTGAACGTACGGAGCAGCGGACGGTGATTAAATTCTGTGCGATGTCTAGTATGACCCCAACGGATACTTGGAAATTCATCAAACAGAAGGATGGTGTTGTTAATTGTTCCAGGACTCTTGTGATTGAGTGGCACAAACGTTTCGGGGAAGGTAGGACGGATATCGAGGGTAATACGCGAAGCGAAAGGCCGGGAAATGATGCGCGCTCAGTCAAAATGATTAAGGATGTCCTAGCAACTGATCGGCGCAAGTCTCGTTATGATATTGCTGACACTGTCGAGCTGAGTCATGGAACTGTCCATAAAATAGTGACCCAGGACTTGAACATGAATAAGGTATGTGCTCGCTGGGTTCCTCGTCTGCTGACAGATGAAATGAAAGCAACCCGTGTAGACGCTTCTCGTTGATTTTTATATGGATGTCATTGACGTCGCGAAAGTGCTCCGTACATGACATAGTGCGTTATTCTGATGGATCAGTAAACATGTTTATGTTTGTGTATTTTACATATATTTATATGTTATTGCAGTTGAATAGTTATATTTTTATGTCATATATTTAATTACAGAATCGTACGGAAAATAAAAAAGATATCATGACAGTCCGGGAACTTTTTGACTGTACCTCGTACTATAGAAATTAAATGGACTATCGATTTGATACTTATTTACAAAATTTGAGAATAATCTGATCGTTTTCAACGTTAAAAACATAACACAAATATTTTCTGTAACAATTTTTATTAACCTCTAAGCATACCCCTATATAATTTACAAAATCGGCTTCAAATTATGCATTTTTACGGTAATTCAAAACAAAATGGCGGACGACAACAAAAGATGGGAGGCCAGAGAGGGAAATTAAGGCATGTGCGTTCATATCTACGGCCGATCCGTAAATACGGATATACATCAACGGCAAATTATCCAATCAAATTCAAGCAAATTTCTTTGCAGTATAATAAATGAGTTTTATCACACCTGTGCCATCTGATCTGGATCTACACTGATCACATCTGGGTCAGAAATTACCTACTGCCTCTAAAAGCGAACAGTGCAGATCGTGATCAGATGGCATGAATGTGCCAGTTGATCTGGATCTACACTGTTGGCCCATGCAAACCATGCAATAAAGCTTTATCTATGGAGTAAAGGGTTGAATGTTGATGTACTTTTCAGGGCCCTTTTCAAAGATGAGCTGTTACCCAGTGAAACATACATTATCGGTTATGCTCGAAGTAACCTGTCAATGGAGGAACTTCAATCAAGGTGGACACCTTACTTAAAGGTAAACTTGCAATATGATTCAGAACTGATCTTAACCCCAATCCCACTAAAGTCAGATCTAACAAAATGTTAGATCTGATGACAGCCAACAGACACCGTACATAAGCTATAGCGGTTTTCCCCGATTGCTATTTTTAGCTCACCTGAGCACGAAGTGCTCATGGTGAGCTTTTGTGATCGCCTGATGTCCGTCGTCCATCTTCCGTGCGTGCGTAGTCAACTTTTCTTCAAACGACTTCTTCTCCTGAACTCCTGGGCCAATCTTGCTGAAACTTGGCAGGAATGTTCCTTGCATGAAGCTCTTCCAAAGTTGTTCAAAGAAATCAATTCCAGAACTCTGGTTGCCATGGCAACCGAAAGGAAAAACTTTAAAAATCTTCTGGTCTGAAACCACAAGGCCTAGAGCTTAGATATTTGGCATTTAGCATCCTCTAGTGGAACTCTACAAAGTTTGTTCAAATTATTTCCCTGGGGTCAAAATTGGCCCTGTCCCAGGGGTCACTTCATTTTGCATAGACTTATATAGGAAAAACTTTAAAAATCTTCTTGTCTGAAACCACAAGGCCTAGAGCTTAGATATTTGGCACTTAGCACCCTCTAGTGGAACTCTACAAAGATTGTTCAAATGATTTCCCTGGGGTCAAAATTGGCCCCGCCCCAGGGGTCACTTCATTTTGCATAGACTTATATAGGAAAAACTTTAAAAATCTTCTTGTCTGAAACCAAAAGGCCTAGAACTTAGATATTTGGCATTTAGCACCCTGTAGTGGAACTTTACAAGGCTTGTTCAAATTATTTCCCTGGGGTCTAAATTGGCCCCGCCCCAGGGGTCACTTCATTTTACAAAGACTTATACATGTATAGGAAGAACTTTAAAACTCTTCTTGTCTGAAACCACAAGGCCTAGAGCTTAGATATTTGGCATTTAGCATCCTCTAGTGGAACTCTACAAAGATTGTTCAAATTATTTCCCAGGGGTCTAAATTGGCCCAGTCCCAGGGGTCACTTCATTTTATATAGACTTGTATAGGAAAAACTTTAAAAATCTTCTTGTCTGAAACCACAAGGCCTAGAGCTTAGATATTTGGCAATTAGCATCCTCTAGTGGACCTCTACAAAGTTTGTTCAAATTATTTCCCTGAGGTCAAAATTGGCCCCGCCCCAGGGGTCACTTCATTTTACATTGACTTATAAAGGAAAAATTTTAAAAATCTTCTCGTCTGAAACCACAAGGCGTAGAGCTTAGATATTTGGCATTTAGCATCCTCTAGTGGAACTCTACAAAGATTGTTCAAATTATTTCCCTGGGTTCAAAATTGGCCCTGCCCCAGGGGTCATTTCATTTTGCATAGACTTATATAGGAAAATCTTTAAAAATCTTCTTGTCTGAAACCACAAGGCCTAGAGCTTAGATATTTGGCATGTAGCATCCTATAGTGGAACTCTACAAAGATTGTTCAAATGATTTCCCTGGGGTCAAAATTGGCCCTGCCCCAGGGGTCACTTCATTTTGCATAGACTTGTATAGGAAAAACTTTAAAAATCTTCTTGTCTGAAACCACAAGGCCTAGAGCTTAGATATTTGGCATTTAGCACCCTCTAGTGGAACTCTACAAAGATTGTTCAAATGATTTCCCTGGGGTCAAAATTGGCCCCGCCCCAGGGGTCACTTCATTTTACATAGACTTATATACTAATATAGGAAAAACTTTAAAAATCTTCTTATCTGAAACCACAAGGCCTAGAGCTTAGATATTCGGCATTTAGCATCCTCTAATGGAACTTTACAAAGATTGTTCAAATTATTTCCCAGGGGTGTAAATTGGCCCCGCCCCAGGGGTCACTTCATTTTATATAGACTTGTATAGGAAAAACTTTAAAAATCTTCTTATCTGAAACCACAAGGCCTAGAGCTTAGATATTTGGCATTTAGCATCCTCTAGTGGAACTCTACAAAGATTGTTCAAATGATTTCCCTGGGGTCAAAATTGGCCCCGCCCCAGGGGTCACTTCATTTTGCATAGACTTATATAGGAAAAACTTTAAAAAATCTTCTTGTCTGAAACCACAAGGCCTAGAGCTTAGATATTTGGCATTTAGCATCCTCCAGTGGAACTCTACAAAGATTGTTCAAATGATTTCCCTGGGGTCAAAATTGGCCCCCCCAGGGGTCACTTCATTTTACATAGACTTGTATAGGAAAAACTTTAAAAATCTTCTTGTCTGAAACCACAAGCTGAGAGTACTTTTGTAGTCAGGTGAGCGATATAGGGCCATCATGGCCCTCTTGTTAGAAATTGTCAGCACAGGAAGCATGATTTATAACGCTCACAAAATGATCTGAGTATGTCATTACATTAGAAATGAATGCAATACTACATAAACACATATATCTTCAATAAAATATGTCTTACGCAGGCTCTCAACACTTTTCATGTTTAAAATGGTTAAAAATAGTATGTTTACTAGTTACTCTTACTTTTGCGATTTTGTATGCGACAATGATTGGTTCAAAGGGTTAGTGATAAAAGCATGTTTTAGTTAACTCATCTTCAGATCCTGATAGCGTAGTGGTTTTCAGAAGATGATTTTAATCAGATCGTCTTAATCCTTAACCATTAACTCCATTGGATTGCTGTTTTCTTGCATACCGGATAAGTATTTCCGCGTGTTTTATCTTGCATGGGACATTCGGTAAAGATAGAAAAATCTGTCACCTCGGGTGAACTGTTTTGGCGGGAACTCGGCAGAGCCTCGTTCCCGCAAAACAGTTCCCCCTCGGTGACAGATTTTTCCATCTTCCCCTCACACTCATGCAAGATACTTATAATCCCATGGGTAAACAGTGTAGATTCAGCTCAGTCTATACATCCTCGGTACATACAGATGGCACATCTAACTAGGATCTACACTGTTTGCTATTTGATTATTTTAGCTATTTATGATCAAAAAGTGATCATTATAGATCCATATGTGCTCGCAAATCTGGATCTACACTGGGCGCACATGCGTTAAAATGTGTATATATGGTGGAAATGGTTAATTACAACCATTCAGATTGCTAAGATTGGAGACATTGTCAGATTCATGACCCTGGGCCAGGGTCAGATGCAAGATTCCAGAAAGGGGATTCATTTGGAGGAAGTCCTAGGGTTATATGATAATTTCCACTTTCTGTCCAAAATTGCCATGAAAGTTAAACATTGATGCCCAAAATAGGTGTTTGATAAACCCTACTGAAACTCCGTTGGATCGATCCCTGCCGGGCCCAGTTCTTCTGCAATCTCCAGATAATGATCTTGGCCCAGTGGCTGTAAACCCTTTCCTCCATAGACATACCTTTATTGCATTGTTGAACAGTGTAGTTCAAGATCAGCTGCACATCCGTGCAGTCTGATCAGGATCTGCACTGGTCGCACTTTGGTCAGAAATAACCAAACGAATAAAAAACAGTTTAGATTCTGATCAGCAGCATGGATGTGCCGGCTGATCTGGATCTACACTGGTCGCTCATGCAAGAAAGGTGTGTCTATGGAGGAAAGGGTTAATTGATGTAGGTCCTTGATAATACCGAATGGAAATCAATCAGATTGGTTTGGTTTGGTACTTGGTCAAAGCAAACAGGACCTATGCATAATATGAATTTATTTTATTTACAGTCCAGTCTGAACTAAAAATTAACTTTAAACAAAAACTCCTTATGGTTTAACCCTTTCCCTTATAGATACACCTTTATTGCATGTGCGAACAGTTTAGATCCAGATCATCTGGCACATCCTGCTGATCTGGATCTACACTGGTCGCACATGCGTAAAAATGCGTATTTATGGAGGAAAGGGTCATTAAAAACAAGACCTATGCATAAAATGAATTTATTTATTTACAGTCCAATCTGTGCTAAAAATCACCTCTAAACAAAAGGGTTTAGACCACAATTTGTCCACCTGACTGATTTAAAGAACAGTCACCTGTGAACAAAGACTGCTTGTCTTCAAAGACCAATTTTTAGTTCTCCCCTTAGTTGTCTTTGAAGACAGGTTGGTCTATGTACAGAATATGTGTATTATGATGAACCAGTGATCTTTGTATTAAGTCTTTATTCTATGAGATTTGGCTTAAATTCCATGTGCGACCAGTGTAGACATCAATAACCTGCTTTTCATGAGGCCTGGGGCTATGCATCAGGGACAGTAATCATGTCCATTCCCCAAAAGTATTCTCCAAGGCCCAAACTATTGACTTGATCAGATGGTTTTTGACAGTAATCTTGTTTGTGCACTTCATAATTATAGTGGTTTTTTAAAACTATTTTTTTTTTTTTTTTTTTTTTTTTGGCGTTCACCTTTTAGGCGTGTAAGCGTGGTGCTGCGCTTTTGGATAGGATTGGATAGGAGACCGCCATATTGCAGGCTCAGCACCTCCGACTTCGGATCTCCTTGCGGGTCCTCCTATACCGACACCCGCAGAATCGGTCGTAATGCTAACCCTTAAACCCTGAGTGCCAAGGAGGGAAGCCATTACTACCATTTTTAAAGTCTTTGGTATGACTCGGCCGGGGATCAAACCCACGACCTCCCAGCCTGGAAGCGGACGCTCTACCTACTGAGCTAACCGGGCTGGTTTTTAAAACTATTAAATACCTTATTTGATAAAAGGTTCCATAATCTTCCTGCAGGTGACAGAAGCAGAACAACCCAAGTACAATGAATTTCTGAAGATCAACAAATACTGCGCCGGCCAGTACGACAAGACAAGTGATTTCGCACGTCTTGATAAAATGATTGCGGAAATCGGCAACTGTAACAGACTATTCTACCTCGCACTGCCACCATCCGTTTATGAATCGGTGACACTGAATATCAAAGCAACTTGTATGTCAAAAAGGTAGGATTCTTGCTTGTTATACTGTAGTATAAATTAAGTTTGCGGGGATGAATTTTCGTGCAAACGCACAATCTTCAACTTAGGATGTATCTTGAGAAATCTTTGGCGACATCACAGCAGCTTTTTGCTTTAATTTATATGTAAAAAATAGCTTGATTCCAGTGGTCCCATTAAGTCTTGAGGTTGGGATTTCCTAAGCAATATTGACTATATAAACCAGCTTTTTTAGTGAAAAAGCTGCAATTTTTTGGATATTGAACCCAAACCTCACTTCTGTTTTCATAAACAAAAATTGTAGTTTCGGATTCCACAGTTATTTATTTTACATGCACACCATTTGCTTAGTTTACGTTTTTGTTAAGTTAGTTTATTGTAGCGGAACTGTAAAGGTTGTAATATATTGGCAATGGAATAACTTTCTATGTTTAATAATATTTGTGAATCAACTTGAGTCAGTATTGAATAATGACTGTGTTATGCAAAGGGGCACATGTTAAGTTCATAATATTGTGAAATCAGAATTTATTTGTATCCCACAGTGTGGTTTTCCAATTGTGTATTTTTGCTGTTACCTATGTTCTGTGTGACATTATAACTATGTCACACTTTGTTGTCATAATTTCAGGCATATACCGAGCTCCAAAATAGAACATTTTTTCCTTCACTGTTCTACAACTGTTAAAATATTCTTACGACATTCATAAATTTATTATATTTTAATGTAGTGATAAATGGACACGGGTCATCATAGAGAAACCATTTGGCCGTGACCTTGACACCTCAGAGCATTTGTCCAATCATCTCTCATCATTATTCCGAGAAGAAGAAATCTACAGAATAGATCACTATCTGGGGAAAGAAATGGTCCAGAATCTCATGGTGCTAAGGTATTTGAGCCAGTCCTTTATCACAGTCTTTGACAAAATGGCCCTATCAAATTCTTAACCCTTAACTTTCCTCCATATATACGCCTTTTATCACATAAGCAGACAGTGCAGATCCAGATCAGCTGGCACATGTGTGCTGTCTGAATAGGATCTGCACCATTTTGCTTTCTGGTCAGTAATAACCTAGTAAATCAAAAAACAAACAGTGTAGATTCCGATCAGACGGCACAGATGTAACAGCTGATCTGGATCTACACTCTTCGTCCATGCCATAAAGGTGTGCTTATGGAGGAAAGTGTTAAAATGGTTAGATGCTTAGTCCCCACTATCCCAATTCTTATTAAATGTTGGATAATTTTAATTAAAATGATACCTGTTCTGATTATAAAAAATGATAATCTTAACCCTTTCCTCCATATATACGCATTTTTAAGCATGTGCGACCAGTTTGATCAGGATCTGCACTGGTTGCATTTTGGTCAGAAATAACCTAACAAATAAAAAAGTGAACAGTTTAGATCCTGATCAGATGGCACGGATGTTCTGGCTGATCTGGATCTAAACTGTCCACCCACGCGATAAGGGTGTATCTATGGAGGAAAGGGTTAAAGGGAAGTTAGCAAGTTTTATTCTCAATTCATAAATAATGAAATATTTAGGGGATGTAAACAATGCAATTTAATGTGGAATATTTTGTCAGAGACTGGCCCATACTTACTAAAGTATTTGCCTGCTGTGCTAGATTTCTTTAACCTTTTACTCTTTATATATGCATTTTCACATGTCAAGCCAGTTTGGATCCAGATGATTAAGCACTTCAGTGCCATCTGATCTGGATCTACACTGGGCAGTTGGACAGAAATAACCTTATGAATCTAAAAGGGAACAGTGTAGATCAGAATCAAACAGCACAAATGCAAATTGATCTGGATCTACACTCTCAGACTTCCCGAAAGTTGTAAAAAAGTGTCAGACATGAGGTCAGACAAGATGTGAAAATCTGTCTGACCGAAACAATTTCTGTCTGACTGAAACATTTAACACATTAAATAAGCTAAACACAGTATTAAGGGTGTGTTTTTTTTTCAGTGGTACAAATTGTCATTATGACGAATACGTAAAATATTTCATTCGGATATCCTCACTCATTTCCCTCAGAACAGTCTCGAATCAAAACAGCGAGTAAAATTGTAATTTAGCGAGTAAAATTGGAATATGCAGATCAAATTTTTGCCGGACATTCGGTCCTACAACATTGGAAATCACATCAGACCAGTCCAAATTTTACCGGACAGGTCCGACGGTCCGGCGACTTTCAGGAAGTCTGCACTCTTTGCCCATGTGCAGGTGGTACAGCCAAATCCCATGGAGAAAAGAGTTAGAACAATTTCATTGAACTACTATTGTTCATCGGCATACTATTGTTCAAGAGGTTAAGGTTTTATAATGTTTTATCTGCGTATAGCAAAAGTTTAATAAATGTGCAAAGAGACTCGTGTAGTTTTTGTTCAAATTCTCTGCCCTTGTGTGATATCTGAAAATGCAGACATAGCTCTGTTTCTTCAACACTGCCATGTTGCTGGAGTTCTTCCTCCACAGCTTTTATGTTTTATATTGGCAAATTATGTTACAAGATTTCTTTTATTGTAGATTTGGCAATAGAATTTTTAGTCCTATCTGGAATAGAGACAGCATTGCATCAGTTGTGATCAGTTTTAAAGAACCGTTTGGCACTCAGGGCCGAGGAGGATACTTTGACGAGTTTGGTATTATCAGGTAAGTGCTACACTTTGATGAGTTTAATATTGTTAGGTAAGTGCTACACTTTAACGAGTTTGGTATTATCAGGTAAGTGCGACACTTTGATGAGTTTGGTATTATCAGGTAAGTGCTACACTTTGATGAGTTTGGTATTGTCAGGTAGGTGGTCAGGTAGGTGTTAAGTGCTACACTTTGATGGGTTTGGCATAATCAGTTAAGTGCTACACTTTGATGGGTTTGGCATATTCAGGTAAGTGCTACACTTTGACAGGTTTGGTATTATCAGGTAAGTGCCACACATTGATGAGTTTGCTGTTATCAGGTAAGTGTTTCTCTTTTGACCAATTTAGTATTATCAGGTAAGTGTTACTCTTTTGACCAGTTTGGTATTATCAGGTAAGTGCTAAACTGACAAATTTGGTATTATCAGGTAAGTGCTACACTTTTGATCAGTTTGATATTATCAGGTTGCTAAACTTTGACAAATTTGGTATTATCAGGTAAGTGCTACTCTTTTGACCAGTTTGGTATTATCAGATAAATGCTAAACTTTGACAAATTTGTTATTATCAGGTAAGTGCTACTCTTTTGACCAGTTTGTTATTATCAGGTCAGTGCTAAACTTCGACAAATTTGGTATTATCAGATAAGTGCTACTCTTTTGACCAGTTTGGTATTATCAGATAAATGCTAAACTTTGACAAATTTGTTATTATCAGGTAAGTGCTACTCTTTTGACCAGTTTGTTATTATCAGGTTATCGCTAAACTTTGACAAATTTGTTATTATCAGGTAAGTGCTACACTTTTGACCAGTTTGTTATTTTCAGGTCAGTGCTAAACTTCGACAAATTTGTTATTATCAGGTAAGTGCTACACTTTTGACCAGTTTGTTATTATCAGGTAAATGCTACACTTTTGACCAGTTTGTTATTATCAGGTAAGTGCTAAACTTTGACAAATTTGGTATTATCAGATAAGTGCAACACATTAGTTAATGATAATATAAGTATCATGCATGAGTGTGAGGTGAAGATGGAAAAATCTGTCACCGAGGGTTAACTGTTTTGCGGGAACGAGGCTCTGCCGAGTTCCCGCCAAAACAGTTCACCCGAGGTGACAGATTTTTCTATCTTTACAGAACGTCCCATGCAAGATACGTTTTCTTGCATACCTTTTACTGTTCATAATATTTGTTTTCAAACTAAATTTGGTTTCCTTACGCTTTAATATTGACGTTAACGTAAATCTTATTTTCTAAATTACGTCACTAACTTGGATAAATTACGTCAGATATTTGAAGACGTGACGTCACTTGTGTAGCACGTGAACGTTATCTTTTCCCTAGGGAAAAGATAAGATTTTCTTTCCCCGGTAAAACACGCGGAAATACTTATCCGGTATGCAAGAAATAAGCAAGCATTTCCACTTGTAGATCATGGCTATGGCATGTGAATAATAAATAGCCCAAGGGCTTTAGTGATGATAAAAGGGAAAGGTGGGGTAATGTATGTCAGGAACTAGTAAGAATTGAAGCAGTTCAAGACCAGTAGTAGAAAAAATGAAGGCAAGGTAGGTTAAAAAAAGGACAACACTGGTTAAGTGGTGGTAAGAATCTGGGCAAAGTCAGAACTGGGCAAAGTTTGTAAATTTATTTTATTAAATGTCTAAGTAATTGAAGATATTGGACTAAAGATAAATATGCCCCCCCCTAAAAAAACAACAAAAAGCAATAAAAAAACAAACAAACAAACCCCAAAAACCTGACACTGTGTATTGGTCTAGTGGGTCTATTTCCCAGAATCTTACTGTCAAGCTGTTTGAATATTAGTTAGAAATTGAATTTCAATGTGTATTGGACTTATCTATACATCTATACATTCTGGTATTTGTGGTGCATGAAAAAAGACATTAGAATTATTAAAGATATTAAACACATTTTAAGAACAGTGAGGTTTCTTTTATACTTAAAAAAATTAGGCCAACAAAGGCATTTATGAGGAAGTTTACAGTACAGTGAAACCCCTCTTTTAAGACCACCTATTGGACTGGACAAAAGTGGTCTAAATATTGGGTTGGTCTTAAATTCAAGGTAAAAAATAGTGTAAATGTTAAGAGACATTGAAATATTGGTCTTATTATTAGGGTGGTCTTAGTTTCCAAGTGGTTTTGATGTGGGGTTTTACTAGGCTCAAGATCTTAAAACTGAAATTAGTTTTCTAGTTTTCAAATCTCAAGCTTCTGGTTGGATGAAATGGCCACAAGTCATCAATTCAGCCAATCAGACTCTTGAGATTTGAGACAGGACTCCTGATTTAGTTTAATGATCTTATTTGTTTGGTCTGTTGACAGAGATGTGATGCAGAACCATTTACTACAGATGTTGACGTTGGTTGCCATGGAGAAGCCGCCATCTACTGCTGCTGAAGAAATACGCAATGAAAAGGTCATCATTTGCAGCTTACTATTTAATGTAGTACCTTTTTGTGTCGCCCTTTCAAAGAAAGGATAGGGATCGCTATTTCCATCCATCTGTATCGAGAACTTAACGTTGGCTGTAACTTTGCCATTTCTTAATATTTCTTCATGGAACTTTCAAATCATTTTGCTTGTGACGATGACACATTCTAACCAGCTAGCTTGCGGAATGTCGATGGTTCTACCCAGGTGCCCGCTCGAGCCTGAAAATTGCCCGGAGGTCCACCATGGAAAGCTGGTATGTCCACACCATAATGTCCTAGTATAGAGGCGGGATGGACATAAAACTGGGAAGAAACAACGACAAGCATAACTATGCAATTGTTGTAGGGCCCAGGCACTTACTTACCTCAATGGAACATAGTGTGAAAATTTGGGTACAGCAACAAAATCTTAGAATTAAAGACAATCTTAATGATGAATTACAGTGAACAAAAAATAGAGTAGAAGAGAATAATGCAGTACCATTTTCTTTTTCATTTATTTTTCAAAGAATAATGTTTGTTAATCAGTATAAAGTTCAGTTTGAAATAGCCCCAGTCTCAGACAAAATAAATGGGGAGATTTGTCACATTATGTAGACATGTTTTTTGCCTAAGGTTATAAAACTGAGAATAGAGACCAGTCTCTAATCTCAAGCATCTGATTGGCTGAAATGGTGACCTTTCCATTTTTCATAGTCAAATCTGTTTGCTGTTTTAGGTGAAAGTTTTGAAGAGTATACCTCCTATAAAGTTTGAAGATGTAGTACTGGGGCAATATGTCGGAAACCCAGACGGTAAGGGTGATGAAAAACAAGGCTACTTAGATGACCCCACTGTACCAGCAGGTAGGTTACAGCTTTCGTATGGGGGTCAGTAAGAAGAACTTTGGAACATATTTGTGTAGTTTATGATAGCAGGTAGACACATTGAGATCCTACTGTCCACCAGCTTAAATACAAAACTTAACGTTGCCTATAATTTTCAAAATATTTGTCTTTACTGAATTATCAATTTGCATGAATAAAGCCATCTGATACAATGGCCACTTTGTCTGCCAACTTTAATACAGAACTTATTGTTGCCTATATCTTTCAAAGACCTTGTCCTATTCACTTAATACTTTGAATATATAATCTGCATAAACAAAGCCATTGATGACAACAAGAATGATAATTCTTGTTTAACTATTTTTGAGTTATGCCCCTTTCAAATGCAACTTTAGGCAACACATGTTCTGCAGAAGACCAAATTCTAGTAATTATCTAAAATTGGGAATGGTGTTAATTGAGGGTCATAAAAATGTAGGATTGGATACAAGATTTCCAGGAAGAGATTTGTTTGCAGCAGTCGTAGGGTAAATACATGTTGATTTCAAACTTTCTGGCCAAATTTAATGACAAAAATTAAAAATGGGGTCCAAGCAGATCAACTGAACCTCCTCTGAATTTGCCCTGTAAAAAGCTATAGAAGTTCTTTGCCACACTTCACATTATTTGTAACACAGTGTTAAGTATTATAAAAAGTGTATAAGAGGGAAAGATATATTATTAGGAAGAAAATATCTTGAACAAAAATATATGACAAATTAGATACAAATTAAGATACCTTCAAATCATATGCCTAAACAACATATCCTCTATCTACTATAATGACTTAAATTGAACTTCTGTTGTGTTTAGGTTCCACAACACCGACATTTGTGACAGCAGCGTTGTTTGTGAAGAATGAGAGATGGGATGGTGTACCCTTCATACTAAGATGTGGAAAAGGTGGGTATAGGGTGCTGTTCAAAATGTTTTTTTCATGATGCCCCCATGAAGCTGTTTTCTTTTATTCTTGCAGAGATGATCAAGCATTTTATGTAGTTGATTGTAAAGAAAAGATTTTTCCTGCGACCATTTTACCAAAGTTATGGCCCTTTGTTAATTTCAGTAATTAAATCTTGTGGCATCAACACCTCATTAACTATCGGGCAGATTTCTTTTTTCCAACTTCCACAGTTGATCAAGCAGGATGTGTAGATGTTTGTAAAGAAAAGATTTTTTCCTGCGAACATTTTTACCAGAGTTATGGACCTTTGTTGTTACAAATGTTGTTGCAGCAGTTGTGGCATCACATATAACCCTTTATTTCACATATTTAGGGTTTTATCGCATGTGTGGAGAGTGATGATTCAGATCAGCCAGCATGTTCTTGTTGCCTGATCTAGATGTGCACTGTTCACTTCCTGGTTAGAAATAACCTAATGAATCAATAAGCAAACACAGCAGATCCAGATCAGATGGCATGGATGTGCTGGCTGATCTGGATCTATACTGTTCAACAACCCAAAAAAGCATAAATGTGGTGTATAGGATTATGTTATGAGGCTTAATGTTGAAGAATTTTTATGTATTTCAGCATTAAATGAGCGTAAAGCTGAAGTGCGTATTCAGTTCAGGGACGTACCCGGTGACATATTTAATGAGGGTAAGGTGAAACGTAACGAGTTAGTGATACGTGTTCAGCCTAACGAGGCCGTGTACATGAAGATGATGACCAAAACTCCCGGAATGAGCTTCGACTGCGAGGAAACAGAACTAGATCTTACATATCAAAGCAGATACAAGGTACCAGACCTTTGCCGAAGATCATACTGTAAATGCACTTAACTTTTTGGGTATAAAAATTTTGTGGTGTTTGGTTAAATGGTTCCTGATTTTGTGGGTTTAGGTTTTCTTTGATACGTTTATGTTAAAAAATATCTCCTCCCTGTCATTAGAAAGTTACTGCTTTGGTGATTTCTACCAGCTGTAACTGATTGATAAAATTTGAATGGCTTTATATGAATTTAAAGTTTTACTAACTACTGAATATGCAAAAAAACAATCACTGTTTCCAGTGTTCTGCAAATTTCCAAACCGACTTCTGCTAAAACATTTTCAAATTTTATCAGACTGCACAGATGTGCAGCCTGATCTGGTCTGAAGGTTATAAAGCTGAGATTGGAAACCAGTCTCAAATCTCAAGCATCTGATTGGCTGAAATGGCGACCAGTCTCAGCTTTCCATGCTCAGCTTTATAACCTTCAGCCCTGGATCTACACTGGTCACTAGTGGGATGTAAACCATATTCATGAAGACAAGTATATTTATACCGATTGTGTTGTGTGTGACCAGCGTAGATCCAGATAGGGTGGCACATCCATGACATCTGATCTGGATCTATACTAGTTGCATCTTGGTCATAAATTATCCAGTGAATTTAAAAGCAAACAGTGTAGATACTTATCACTGACTGCATTGATGTGTTTGATCTGGATTTACACTGTTCTCTCATGCCATAAAAGTTGCATCAATGGAGTAAATAGTAAATGGCATGTTGTTTCTTTTCGCAGGGTGTGAAAATGCCAGAAGCGTACGAGCGTCTTATCCTTGACGTGTTCATGGGATCTCAGATCAACTTTGTCCGCTCGGACGAGCTCTATCAGGCCTGGAGGATATTTACGCCACTGTTACACCAGATCGAGGCTGAGAAGCCGAAACCGATCTCCTATATATACGGAAGGTACTTGGTGATATTGTTTTGTTGTCGTCCCTGTTTTTCTATAGTCACAGAATATTGTAGTGGTTTGAGTGTGTATCTTCTATGCATGGCAGTATTATTGCATTTAATACAGTCACCCCAGATTGATTTGTATAGTCAGTGTATCTTAATATACAGTTCTAATTCTTTCAGTGCAAACCACAGCTTTTTGGTACAATTTGTCAGGCAGCACAGATGCACAGGCATATATCTAGGTCTACTCTGGTCACAAATGTAACAAATGCTGTGCTTGACACTAAAAGGTTTAAAATCTATCGTATATTGAATGCCTGTTTCATATACTGTTCCAAATGTTATGAAGTTAAATAGTACGTAAGTTTTCATATAGAAACTGCACACATTTCTAGACTATTAAAACTTAATTGACTTGAAAAAGAATTTAGTGTTTCATTTAGATTATTAACCTTTACTCCATTTTATATGGCTATTATCCATGAGCGAACAGTGTACATCAAGATCAGCTGGCACACCCATGCCATCTGGATAGGATCTACACTGTTAAAATTTCAATTCATTGGGTTATTTCTGACCAAGAAATGAGCAGTGTAGATCCTGATCAAATGGCACGAATATGCTGTCTGATTTAAATCTTACACAGTTCCTACATGCGATAAAATCTGTATATATGGAGTAGTGTTAACTGAAATACTGGACCTGCCTAGCCTTGGTTGCTGCTCACTAACCCTAGCAATATACACCAGAGATTTTAGTTCACTTTGTTTTTGGTACTCTGCCTATTAACTGTGGCATTCGGCATTAACTCAGATTTTAGTAATCTGGAAGAGCTTTGATATACTAGAATTTCCGATTACTAGGTAACTTTCTCTTTAGGTAAATTTTTATGCCTTCCTACATCTAATACTTGCATTCACATATCCGTGTGATGGCAATTAGTATTTTCTTTAAGGCACATTCAATATACCATATTGTTCCTATTATGTGCTACGAATGTAATCAGTATGTCTTCCCCTTGTTTCTTGCAGACTTTCAAGGGTTTTTCAACCTAATTTAACCCTTTCCTCCATAGATACACCTTTATTGCCTGGGCAAACAGTTTAGATCCAGATCAGCTGGCACATCTGTGCCATCTGATCAAGATCTCAACTGTTCGCTTTTTTATTTGTTAGGGTTATTTCTGACAAAAATGCGACCAGTGCAGATCCTGATCAGATGGCACGGATGTGCTGGCTGATCTGGATCTACAGTGGTCGCATATGCGTAACAATGTGTATATATGGAGGAAAGGGTTAAACACATTTCTTCACAGCTTCAATATCTAGCCTATTTGGGACCAGTGTTAATTCAGATTAGCCTGCACATTGTGCAGTCCGATTTAGATTTACACTTGTCACTTCTTCTTGGTCCAGTGTAGATCCTGATCAGACTGTGCTGATGAGCAGGCTGATACGGATCTACACTGTTCACTTATAGGATAAACCCTATATCCTGATCAGACTGCACTGTTAACCCTTTCCTGGATATATACGCATTTTTACGCATGTGCGACTAGTGTAGATCCAGATCAGCCGGCACATCCGTGCCGTCTGATCAGGATCTGCATTGGTCGCATTTTAGATCCTGATCAGACTGTTCGCCCTAGCAATAAAGGTGTGTCTGTACGGGAAAGGGTTAAGTAATGGTGAATCAATTCTTTTCGGGAAATTTATTTGAATCCCTTATTTAAGAAGTCAGTGCATCCAGTAGTCACAAACGAGATTAGAAACAGTATGGTATAAAAAATTTAATAATTTACAGATAATTCTGATTTGCAATGGTACCTTTGAGAAAGTAACTTCTACTTGAAGCCCATGGAATCCCACGAGTTTGAATGTTTTGCTTTCATTGAAATTTGTTTATCTGCCAGTGTGTGAATTCTTTAGTTTGAAGTTTGTTTCTTTGCGGAATGTGATACTGTTAGTTACATACTTTAAGCTCCTTTCTAAAACTTTAATCTTAAAAAACTTGCTTTAAATTATGAGCTAGAATTTGCCCTTAGTTCTTTGGAAATTACAGTCTAGACTGTTCTTTTTACACTTTACCCATAAATGCAACTTTCATGGCATGGGTGAACATTGTAGTCCAGATCAGCCAGTACATCTGTGCTGTCTGATCAGGATCTACACTGTTCATTTTTTTTTATTCATTCCATTTTTTCTGACCATGATGTTAACAGTGTAGATCCTCATCAGATGGCACCAGCTGATCTGAATCTACACTGTTTGCACATGCGGTAAAACATGTACATTTTGTATATTTGGAGTAAACGGTTAACTAAGACCTTTTGTAGTTACTAAATTATAATCCTGATTCGACACCAAGTTGTTACTTATGTGGTAAAAATTGTTAATCATTCTTTGTCCTGAAACCGTTAAAATTCATTTTCTAACTTTGCAAATGAAATTCAGGGATTAATAAATAAAATTCTAATAAAAATAAGGCAAATTTCAATTATCTGTAAATTGTTAAATTTATTTGTTCACAATCAGTGTTGTCATCACCTGGCTTGTGCCCAAGGTCATAAAACTAAAACTGGAGACCAGTCTCAAATCTCAAACATCTGATTGGCTGGAATCGAAACCAGTCTCAGAATTTAAGCATCTGATTGGCTGAAATGGAAACCAGTCTCAAATTTCAAGCATCTGATTGGCTGAAATAAAAACAAATTTAAGGGTTCAAGCATTTGATTAGCTGAAATGGATACTCAAATTTGAGACTAGTCTAGTTTCCAATCTCAACCATCTGATGGACTGAAATGGAGACCAGTCTCACATTTCAAGCATCTGATTTGCTGTAATAGAAGCCAGTCTGAAATTTCATACTAGTCTTGTCTCAAATCTCAAGCATCTGATTGACTGAAATGGATATAAGTCGCCATTCCTTCCAATCAGATGCTTCGAAACTGATCTCCAATCTTAGTTTTTATGACCTTAGGCCCTTGTCACCTATCGTATTTCAAGTGACGTTGTAGTGATTGTTGTTTTTGATGTTGTTTTCAGCCGGGGCCCAAAGGAATCTGATTATTTCTGTGAGAAACTCAACTTCAAGTACACTGGCCAATATAGGTGGACTCCACAAAAACTGTAGAAACCGTTTGACGGAAAACACATACTTTATCAAAGAGTATTCTGTTTGGTAGTTCCATTTTGGAAAAGCATTTAATTGGTTAGATATCAAATTAGATAATTAAAAAAAACAAACAACATTTGTGGCAAAGGATAAAAATGTGACAAGTGTTTTGATAAATAAGTGATGGTGTAAAGTGACGTTTAACTAGTATATATACCTAGTACTTAGCTTCCAAGTAATTATACACGGTTGTTGCTATTTATAGGACAGAAAGTCTGCTGGGCCCAAGATCATAAAACTGAGATTTGAGACAAGTTTCAAATCGCAGTTTTATAACTTTTAGCCCTGTTGTCATTGTTCAAGGCATATCATTTCATTTTATTACCGGTACCATTTCAAAAACTGCATTCTATGAAAGTATATCACAACTGCTATTTTTCACTGTTAATAGCTGCTAAAATGCTTTTAACTGCTTAGTGCTTATGCTTTGTGTCCAGGGCACAAGATCATAAAACTAAATCTGGAGACCATTCTACAATCTCAAGTATCTGATCGGCTTAAATGGCAATTGGTCACAAATTCAGCCATTAGGATGCTTGAGATTTGAGACTGGTCTCCAATCTTAGTTTTATTATTTTCCGGCCATTGTCACCAATAGGGGAGAAAATGATGTTCATTTGGAAGCACCTGCTTTGATAAGGTTCTATGGGTTATAGGTTCGAGTCCCCAATTTGAAACCATATTTCACAGAGTGTGAAAAACTTGCAGGTTCTGAACACTATTGCCTTAAAACCTGATTAAAATTCATTGTATACTAAGTTCTCTTTGTTCCCACCTTGTTTTCAGATGTTTTCTTTAGATTTTCAAAAGCTACTGAAAGACCTGCTTACTGATCTTTCTGGCCTACTAACACATATTCTCCCATACTGGTGACTAGGTACTATGGCATTGGTATATCATTTCTAATTTATATGGCATCATAAAATTGAATCAAAATGAAGAATTTGAACAAATACTTTTTATCTATCATATATACCCAAATCTGTCAATTTTGGTGCAGTCGTGTTCACTTTAGGTGTTCTATTTTTTGACAGTAGTATTTTTGTTTGTGTCTGTTTGTTTTACTCTTGTTTTTCTATACTGCACAATCATACACTATTTTATACATTTATATGTTTATGACGCTAGTAAAAATTAAACAGTTATAGAAGTTTTGTTTTGATTTCTTTGTTAAAGCAAGTTATAACCTTCAGTCCATTAAAATTTTAGTACATATTTTGAATATGACTCACAGGCTGTTAGTTTTAGAAGTTTGACCAAAGGGGTTAGAATCTTGAAGGCTAAAATGTTTCCAAAATTGCCTAAAATTTTCAAACTGCATTTGCAACACAGAATGTTAGCTATATACATGTATTTATTATTTAACCCTTTATAACATACAAATTTCATGGTATGCCGGCATAATTTATATCCAGATCAGATTGGACGGATCAGACCATGATGGATGGGCCATGTGATTTTAATCTTCACTATTGGAACATGCGTTAAAACCCATAAATATGGCGTTAACTTAATGGTTATAACTTAGGTTGTTTTATTTCAGACACAAGATGAACTTGTTGACCATAATCAAAAATAAAGAATGTCAAATGCGTTTTAACCCTTTTCTCCATATATACAGATTTGTTTGCTTGTGCTGCTAGTTTAGATCCAAATCTGCTGGTTCATCCATACCATCTGATCTCGATCTACACTGATTGTTGTTTGGTCAGAAATAAGCTAATGAATGAAGACAACAGTGCAGATTCTGATCAGATGGCACAGATGTGCTGGCTGATCTAGATCTACACTTTTGCCCACGGGATAACAGCCATTTCCCCTGAAGTAAAAGGTTAAAATGTTATGGGGTTTTAGTGTATGCATTTTGAGGGCAAACTATTTCCTATAGATTCTGGTGATTTTTTGCTCCAAAAATGGACAAAAAATATTATTCAGAATGATGTTTTTTTTGTTATTTTTTACATATTTGTAGATTGAAAAGTTGAATATTGGAAATTAATGCTGCGTTTTCGTTTGCATAATTTTCTAACAGTATGAAATATGTTCAGATAACACAAAGATTTTTCTATGTTGTTTGGTGTTCTTTAGTTAAATTATTCTTTTGAATTTTTATTGGTTTGTTATAACTATGTCTGTTGAAAATTGGGTTTTGAACTACAATCCAACATGTGCTAAAGGACAACTTGTGGATTAAGACGACATTTTATAAGTCCCACTGATTTATTTAACCCTTTCCTCCATAGATGCACCTTTATTGCAAGGGGGAACAGTTTAGATCCAGATCAGACGGCACATCCGTGCCGTCTGATCAGGATCTAAACTGTTCGATTTTTGATTCACTAGGTTATTTCTGACCAAAATGCAACCAGTGCAGATCCTGATCAGACGGCACGGATGTGCCAGCTGATCTGGATCTACACTGGTTGCACATGTGTAAAAAAGCATATATATGGAGGAAAGGGTTAAAAACCGAATTCACTTGTAAACAAAACAACTTGCCTTCAAAGACTGCTTCTGGGATTTTCCCTTAGTGGTCTTTGAAGATGGGTTTGGCTTTAAAACTCAATAACACCGTGACAAATTGAAGAACCGATAACGTTTCCAAATCGAGGGGTCAGTGCAAGACTATTGTAACTCCTTCTTCATTTCAATGTAGCTACAATAGTCTTGCACTGACCCCTCGAAATACACTTTTGTGCAAATCTAGCTGTTGCTACCATTATGCACAAGTACATGTTCTTCTGAAGGTAAGAAATTCTCTGTCATATTGTCACAAAAGTGGGGATGGTACCAACAGTGACTCTTGATTACTCATTATATTACGCATTGGTTTAATTTCCGCGTATTTCGCGCTAGGTTAAATGCGCAAAAATCAAACCCTAGTGAAATCAAACCATTGAATATCTAGTCTTTTTAGAATAATACAAGTGCACGAATTTAAGCCCTTGCGAAAATGTCACTTATGTCACTTGCGCGAAATTTGATCCCCGCGAAATTAAATGATACAACAGTAAATCTTGCTCCAAAGCTGTGGTATCATTTTCACTTGGGTTTATTTTTCAGTGTATCTGGGTAACAGTGTAAATTAAAACCCCAGTGGAATTACACCTTGGAATAATATGTCATAATAGAAAAATTTAATTGCACAAAGTAGTGCATACGTGAATATATCATTTGCAGCTTTTGCACGGAAATCTGTTCCTGCAAAATTTAATAATACCACAGAATTCAACAGCCCCAGGTCAGAAATCAACAACTTTACCAGAATAAATTCAGCCACAACAGTAATGCAATAATCTGTCATTAAAGATGCAATGAAAATTGTGACAAATAATTAGGTATTTATTATTATTGTTTCAAGAATTATTTTGCCAGTTTTGAGATTGTTTATCCATGACTTGTGTAGTAGCTTGGAGTAGGTGTAGTAAATATACTACATGTATTGCCATCCTTGTCTTACATTGTCCTTATATTGTGTTCTTCCTTCAAGTTGTATATTTTCTTCTAGCGTTTGTTTCATCAACTATTTATGATAGACAGAGAATACCTAAAACCTTAATGGAAATATATTTAGAAAAGTTTGCCATTATTATGCGTAGAAAATTGTATATCAAAGTAGACAAATGCATGGGTTTAAAGTAAATTAAACATAGAAAGGTGTTGTAGGGGATACAGTTTTATCCTTGGAGCTTAACAAATACAACAAATTTTGTACACTGTATATCGAGGGATTAGTGCGAACCTATATCCTATATAAAAATATGAAGCAGATAGAATAGTTTCACACTTTGCTTCAAATATGGTTCTCAAATTTAGACAAAGAAATTATAAAGAGAAAGATAATTTTTTATCAATGCTTATTTATAAAATCTAACTTGCATATCTTTATTTATATGCATACACAATTATTAAATGTTTATTGATTTTCAATTATAAAGTATCAAAATAATACTTCACTTCGTGTAAACGTGTTTTATTGAATGTGCTATCAGTGTAGATACAGATAAGCTGGCACACCCATGACATCTGATCAGGATCTACACTGTTCGGTTCTTGGTCAGAAATAACCTAATGAATATTAACCCTTTCCTGTACAGATACACCTTTATTGCTAGGGCGAACAGTTTAGATCCAGATCAGCCGGCACATCCGTGCCGTCTAATCAGGATCTAAACTGTTCGCTTTTTGATTTATTAGGTTATTTCTGACCAAAATGTGACCAGTGCAGATCCTGATCAGACGGCACAGATGTGCCGGCTGATCTGGATCTACACTGGTCGCACATGCGTAAAAATGCGTATCTGTACAGGAAAGGGTTAAGAAAACTCTGTATATCCTGATTAGATGGCACAGATGTGCCAGCTGATCTGGATCATCATTGTTAGACCATGAGTAATAGCCGAATCTCATGGGGTAAAGCACAGGCGGCAGTATCGGACCCTACACGCCATCCCCCCCCCCCAACCCCAACTCCCCGAACCCTGTGCTTGAATTTCACTAAATGACCTCTTACTGTATATACCAGTAAAGGGTAGACCCAGTATTTTTTATTTAAATCATATTTTTGGTTTATTGGTTTATTATATGTATAAATGTGGTGCTTTATATTGTTTTAAGAGGTCATTTAGTGAAATTCAAGCACAGGGTTCGGGGAGGTGGGGTTGGGGGGGGGGGTGGCTTGTAGGGTCCGATACTGCCGCCCGTGGGGTAAAGGGTTAACGCTTTCCTCTATAGGCATGCTTTATGGCATAGGCAAACTGTGAAGATCCAGATTCGCCAGCACATTCTGATTCAGGATATGCACTGTTTTATTAGGTTATTTATGACCAAAAAGCAAACAATACAGATCCTGATCAGACAGCACAAATGCGGGCTGATCTGGATCTACACTGGTCGCACATGCGTACAAATTTGTATATGGAATAATGGGTTAATGTAACTCTCGAAAAATTATTTTATGATGTCTTGTTTTCTGTTCTATTTACAGTCGAGGTCCCAAGGAGGGGGACGACCATGCTAACAAATACAACTTTGTGTATACAGGGACGTATAAATGGACACCGAGTAGTCTGTAGACAAAGTTTCCTATCACTGGATGTAAAACATTCCCTCACAAAGTGTTTGAACCATTTACTTCAAGGATATGAAACAGGGGAGATCAGGATAGCCTGCAGTTTTGCAGTCTGATCAGGATCTAAACTCTTGGCTTTTATGGTCATTAGGTAACAATTGAGGCACGCCATGGGAAAATGTACCTTCGGTCATTTTTTGTTTCATTTTTGTTGTTACTATATTTAGATAGAACTTTCAAATTTCTATTATTTTCTCATAAATAAACAGTGATTTTGTTACACATTTTGACAATAAAACAGTATTTTTACCGCGAATTGCATAATAATTAATGTCGTCTGCTCAACTTTATGACGTCGTTTCAGGGATTGACGTCAACTGCCCGAAGGTACCTTTTCCCGTGGCGTGCCTCAATAGTTCTTATCATGATGTGACCAGTGCTGATACAGATCAGACTGTGTAGATGTGCAGGCTGATCTGGATCTACACAGGTTGCCCATCGAAGCCTTATCCATGGAGTAAAGTATGAAGAAAAATTTAAAAGAGTGTCGGTGTTTAGGACTGTGATTTTTGATGAGAACATAGATATTCCAAGAAGTAGCGGAGAGTATTGGAGTAGTGGAAAAGGGTAGCAGGTGACAAAGGTCCAACTCATGGAGGGGAGAATCATTGGCAGTGTGATAAACGCAATACAATGAATCAACTATATTGTGGATTTGACCTAAAATGTACTGTAATCAAGTTTTGGGACAGTTAAAAATAATTATAACTAAAATATTTCGTCTTCCAATATTTAGAGATGTATACTGTTTTTGAAAGTGTTCTTAAACATAGTTACACTGAAAAATACCAATCCTTAAAGAATCTTAAAATATAAAGAGGCAAAAAATAATTAATTTCGTGAAAAATAATGGTGTATCAATATTAACGCTGTTCCAAAACTTGGGGGTTATTAAGGTAATTTTATAAATAGTATGATTAATATATTACACAAATGAGTTTCATAATACTTGTAATAAGATACAAGAGCTAGCGCGCTTTATGGATTTGCCAGCTCTCGCGTGCACGTCCAATCTGCATGAACTGCACCAAAATAAGAATCATTCCTTAAATATCCAACCAAGAAGTGAACAATGTAGATCCAGATCAGACTACACAGATGTGAAGGCTGATCTGGATCTACACCGGTTGCACAGTCATGGTATTAAAGGCATATCCATGGAGTAAAGGTTTAAATTTCTTGTGAACTCTGTTATTATTTCATTTCCGTAAGAAGTTGAAAACAGGCAAGTATTTTGGTGTACCAAAGGGACCATTTAACTGTTGACATTGCTTTTAAATTCACTTACTTCATGTATTTTGTTGTTAAGTACAATGTATTTGCTATACCACACCCCTAAATTTGCAGAATTCATTTGGCTTTTAAAGTCAGTCGATATTTCTTTCCAAGAGTTAATCAAAACTAGCAAAAATGAAAATTACTTACACTGCTTTACACTGCAGTCAAATATGCAAAAACTTACCATGTCTGCTCCTGGATCTGCTGTCTGCTCCTGGATCTGCTGTCTGCTCTTGGATCTGTTGGTTGACAGGTGTGTATGCTTGGTGAAATACATTTTAATTCACAGATGTGTACATATTTATTTAACAAAAAGTTCTATGTTTTTGTTCTATGATTATGATCTTGTTGTTCAAAACAACTGTGTTATTTATTTTATAAAAATATATAAGATGTTGAACATTTTTATTTTGTGATGATCTATTTATTCTTTTAATTTAAGATAATACATGTATTGTAGAAATTTGTTATATTTGTTACATTGTAACAGAAAAAAGGGCATTGTAGAGAAACATTGATAAATCTTTTCCATTTGCCCTTAACTAAATTAGATACTAGTTTTACATGGGCAGGCAGTGTAGATCTAGATCAAGAAACATCAGTGCTATCTAATCATGATCTACACTGTTTGCTTTTTTATTCATTAGGTTATTTTTGACTAATAAGCAAACAGTGCAGTCAATACAATTTGAAATTTGTTTGGCACACGACTTACCAGAATTTTCTCACAAGCAATAACTTTTACTAATATGCTGGGATTTTGGGGTGCACTAAATTAGATGTGTCCCTAACAATGCCTAATGAACCATTTAATTAACAGGGCCTTGATTTAGTTATATACATGCTACTAGTAATTGCAGTGTATTTTTCTAAGAAGTAAGTTCAAAGGTATAGAGGTTAATATTTCACTAAAACTTATTCTTTTTAAATGGGACATATTTCTACATTCAAGTTTTATTTCCAACCTAAAACTTGTTTAAGGTGGGTTTTCTTTTATTCAGAATTGATGTGATGTTATTACTTACAAATGACATTACAGTCAAACCTCTGCTATAGACAAAGACCACCTGTAAAGAATGACCACATTTTATTTGTCCCAGTGGCTGATTTAACCCTTTCCTGTACAGATACACCTTTATTGCTAGGGCGAACAGTTTAGATCCAGATCCGTGCCGTCTGATCAGGATCTAAACTGTTCGCTTTTTGATTCATTAGCTTATTTCTGACCAAAATGCGACCAGTGCAGATCCTGATCAGACGGCACGGATGTGCCGGCTGATCTGGATCTACACTGGTCGCACATGCGTAAAAATGCGTATATATCCAGGAAAGGGTTAAGACAGATTCATGTGTAAATTAAGACCACCCACTTTCAAAGACCACTTTTGGGTTTTCCCTCCTGAATGGATTTTAAAGACAGGTTTGACTGTGTATAACTAGATAAACTGCATTGACTGGCAATATTCAATTAGCATAAGGTGTTACTCGATTAACCTAAGAGATCCTTAGTTCAAATAATTTTATACATGTGAAATACTATCATATGTAGACATGGGAGTTGTTTTTTCCATTTACGCTTTACTCCTTAGAATTTTGCTGTTGTATCACAGGTGAACAGTCTTCATCCAGATCAGCTGGCACATCCAATCTACACTGGTGGCACATGCAATAAATCCCATATTTATGGAGTAATGTGTTAATTTATTCTATGAGTTTGTGTTTTATAGAAATCTAAGGTCTAACTGCTGACAGTATAAGCCTCTAAATAACCCACTACCAGTGTTCTAAATAAATACACTCTACAAAAGTAATTAAGGGTCAACTGTAAAAATTATGTATTCCTCACATCTAGATACACGTGTCCATGCAAAAAGTAATTACTTTGAATAAAATCTTGAATCTTTCCAGTTATTAGGTTTAAGTTTCAGTTGTGATTGAAGTAAGATAATAAAATTTTGTCTTGATATTATGAGTACCCCGGTAGTAGCCTTAGATTTTTTGTGATCCTTGATTATTTTCGTTCAGTTTATTTTTCCTAATGCAAAGGACAAAATCTTTTTTTATGTGCTTGTGATGTCAAGAAAATTCGTATTTCTTTTTATGTGTTTGTGATGTAAAGAAAATTCATATTCCTTTAAATATAGTATTACATGAACCATTTTAATTGGTCATTTTTGTTGAAATTTTTTTATTACGGGTCAAGGTAAAACAGTGTACATGTATGCTATTGTTTAAGACAGTTTTCCACTTGAAATATTTTATATTGACTTTGACTGTCAATTTTTGTTTGACTGGCCCTTTCAAAACCATCATAAAAATGCCAAATTTTTTAGGTCAAGGTCACATTAGATAGAGTTATGCCCCTTTTGGTATTAAGATTTTGTCACGAAAAATTAATGTTTTATATCACTGCTTTTTCTTAGTATTTCTTTATCAAACTTTCATATTAAATTACTTACAACAACAGGGTCATGCTGATGCCAAATTCTTCAGGTGAAGGTCACATTTGATGGAGTTTACCCCTTTTTGAATTCAGTTAACTAAACATTAACTATAACTTGGCTATTTCTTATTATTTCTTGATTGAACTTGCACATTATATTACTTTTGACAAGAAAGTCATGATTCCTTAGGTCAAGGTCACATTAGATGGGGTTTTTGCCCTTTTTATACTTGGATTTTTTATTCTGACCAGAGGGTGACACAAGTGTTCAACTGCACACCCATCTAGTTTCAATTACGAATCATTATACCCCCGCAAACTTTAGTTGATCTGTGGCACTTACTATGTCAACAGTTTTGAAGATATCAACTTGAAACTTTAAACATATGTTCGTGAGTACATTTGCGCGAACTTTTTATGCCCCCACAAAGTGGGAGGCATATAGAGTTGCACTCGTCCGTACGTCCGTCCGTCCGTACGTCCCAAAATCTTGTGGCATCAACTCCTCCTAAACTATAGGGCGGATGTCTTTCAAACTTGCATAGATGATCAAGCAGGATGTGTAGATGATCGTTTAAGAAGGATTTTTTCCTTTGACAATTTTTCCCAGAGTTATGGCCCTTTGTTAATTTCAGTAGTTAAATCCTGTGGCGTCAACTCCTCCTAAACTATAAGGCGGATTTCTTCCAAACTTGCACAGATGATCAAGCAGGATGTGTAGATGATCGTGAAGAAAGGATTTTTTCATGTGATCATTTAAACCAGAGTTATGGCCCTTTGTTAATTTCAGTAATTAAATCTTGTGGCGTCAACTCCTAAACTACAAGGGGGATTTCTTGCAAACTTGCACAGATGATGAAGCAAGATGTGTAGATGATGGTGAAGAAAGGATTTTTTCCTGCGACCATTTTTACCAGAGTTATGGCCCATTGTTTTTTTTCAGTAATAATATCTTGTGGCATCAACTCCACATTTACTTTTGTAAAGATTTCTTTCTAACTTGCACACATTATCAAGCTGGATGGGTAGATGATCATAAAGAAAAGATGTTTTCCTGCTGCCATTTTTTACCACAGTTACGGCCCTTTGTTTATGTCACTTACAAAATTTTGTGGCATCAACTCCACATTTTCTATTTAGCTGATTTCTTTCAAACTTGCACAGATGATTAGACATGATGTGAAGATTGTTGTAAAGGACATTGTCTTGCAACAATTTTCACCAGAGTTATGGCCCCTCGTTTATGGTGGTTTTTAAATTTTGTGGCACTTACTCCTCATTTACTAATCATGATGACCACATGTTGTTAATACCTGGTACAAAATTTTGTAACAAATGTTGTTGCAGTAGTGGGGGCATCAGTGTCCTGAGGACACAGTCTAGTTTTTTTTCTCATGTGGATCAGTCCATTATTTTTCAGAGGGGAGCATGATTTAACAAAATCTTGTGACGCGAACTACTTCTACAGTTTTTAAGATATTGACTTGAAACTTGATACATATGTTCGGCATGAAGTGTAGATGTGCGTGACATATTTTTCGTGTGGATCAGTCCATTATTTTTTGCAGGGGACATGATTTAACAAAATCGTGTTATGCAAACTTCTACACTTACTACGTCAACAGTTTTCAAGATATCGACTTGAAACATTCAACATATGTTCATGAGTACATTTGCGCAAATTTTTTTTTTCTCATGTGGATCAGTCCATTATTTATCGGAGGAGAGCACGATTCAACAAAATCTTGTGACACAAACTACTTCTACAGTTTTTAAGATATTGACTTGAAACTTTAAACATATGTTCGGCATTAAGTGTAGATATGCGTGACATATTTTGTGTGTGGATCAGTCCATTATTTTTTGCAGGGGACATGATTTAACAAAATTATGTTATGCAAACTTCTACAGTTTTCAAGATATCGTCTTGAAACTGAAACCATATGTTCTGCATGAAGTGCGCATTTAAGTGACATAATTTTTATGGATCAGTCCATTATTTGTTGGAGGGGAGCATTATTTAACAAAATCTTATGACGCAAACTACTTCTCCAGTTTTTAAACTTTAACATACGTTTGTGAGTAGATTTGCATGACATATTTTTTTTCATTTGGATCAGTCCATTACTTTTTAGAAGGGGAGCACGATTCAACAAAACCTTGTGACACCAACTACTTTTACAGTTTTGTTTACATTCGGTGAAACCCAAGTTGCTATTTTTAAACACAACTTTTGCTTTACACGCACGTGGCATTAGCATTAGCTCACCAAATGACGTCATTATTCTTATCCCTCTCTGGGGATTACAACATGTGCGCGGGTGAAGGTCGTGTAGCTGTTTGCGTATCAACAGATTGTAAAAAATACTCAGAAGATACCTGATTGTTTTTTCTTTCTTACGCAGAGACAGCTTAGTAAGTAATACATATGTAATTATCATGCAACTGAAATGGCCTTGTATCGGTAGGCTGATATAGTCCTATGTTTGGTTTTCTTAAATTGTTTTGCCGTGAGAAAATTTAATCTCGGAATACACAAAATGAAAGTTGGTCTATATCAGAATATGCTGTCCAATGATGTACTTTGGAAACTAAAATGCGCAAAAATTATGTACATACTTTGTAATCATGAAGTTCTTTAATTTTTGTTTACGGAGAATTTTCACTGAATTGAGAGGCATAGTTGATTAAGATAAATGACAATAAATGATAAACCCATGCCTCCAGATGTCTTAATTTTGTGTTTCAAAAAAGCTCAAATGCACTTAAGAAATGGCTCCCCAATGGTATATAAATTGCTATCTTCCAGAAGCTTCGGGGGGTGGGGGGGGGGGGGGGGCTTTGACCCCCTTGTCCCCCCACCAGGGCTTTGCCCTGGACCTACCGGGGGGCCCTGGCGGCCCCCTGGACCCCCAGCAAATTTTCAGGATTTCAATTTTTTTCAGCTTTCACCCATGAAAGATGCAAACATCATTTCTGTATACTCTGACAAAGCAGTATTGCGGGGGTATTAATCACCTTCAGTGATAGCTCTAGTTTGTTTTATTTTGACAAACTTTTCAGAATGAAAATCAAATACCAATTTCAAGCAACAGCATTTTTGTCATAATAATGTACTTCCATTTCAAGAGTCTGATTTTGAAATTACCTCCCTTTTAATTAAAATTACTGTCATTTAAAAAAAATTGGTCACATCAAAGGACATTTAACAACCGATTCTAAAACAACACAGTTGGTTTATTATCCTTTGTTGATATAGGGAAGCATTCAAAGTAGCATTAAGTTGCTAATATACACTCAGCAAAAAAAAAAAACCTTACACTTCATAATACTATTAGATACTTATACACATTCTATATTTTTGCACTCTCCCATGAAACTAATGGCTTAGACACTTCTTTCATTCACCCAAAATATTAAAATGCAGAGATAAATTAAAAAATTAAAAAACATTCAATTTTCATTTCAAACCACAATAAACATATGTCCTCATTTTTTTTATTCAGAGAAAACAGGCAAAATTTGCAGTATCAGGTTCCCTTTTTTGTAGAGCATATTGATAAAGGTGACCAGGACCCAAGATGTCATAAAACTGAGAATAGAGACAAGTCTCCATTTCAGCCAGTCAGGGCCCAAGATCATGTGACTAAAACTGCAGACCAGTCTCAAGTCGCAAGCATCTGATTGGCTGAAATAGTAACTGGTCAGATGCTTGAGATTTGAGACTGGTCTCTAAATCTTAGTTTTATGATCTTGGGCCAAGACTTTTGAGATTTGATGGTCTCTAATCTCAGTTTTATAATCTTAGGCCATATGAACTTTGAGTGGAGTTGTAGAAACTTGCGCTAGGTTTATTCCAACCCAAGTTCTGGGTGGCAGAATGTAACTGGATTCATATCATTTTATTGTGTATGTCTTTGATCATGTTTTGTTACTCGTGAAAAAAAGTTGATTCACATATTTGTGAACTGCCTAAGTTGTTCTAAATGAATGCACTTTTAACCCTTAAAACACTGAATTTATATAATGAACTCGCCTATCAGAGTGAAATTAGACCTGTCCATTCATTGTTTACTTCATATGTTCAGGTTTTATAGCTTGTGCAACCAGTGTAGATTTAGATCAGTCGGCACATCCATGCAGTCCATTCAGGATCTACACTGTTTGCTTTTTTATTTATTTTCATGGATAACAGCCATATCCCTTGAAGTAAAGGATTAATTAAATTTTTAAAACTTAATTATTACCCGAGTAGTTAACAGTGTAGACTCAATTCGGCTGTGCTGATATAAAAATTGCTGAAACTGATCTGGGTCTACACTGGTCACAGATGTGACAGATACTGTGCTTAGCACCTTAACCCTTTCCTCCATAGAAACATCTTCATTGCGTGGGTGAAAAGTTTAGATCCAGATCAGCCGGCACATCCTGATCAGGATCTTAACTGTTCGCTTTTTGATTCATTAGCTTATTTCTGACCAAAATGCGACCAGTGCAGATCCTGGTCAGAGGGCACGGATGTACCAGCTGATCTGGATCTACACTGGTCGCACATGGGTAAAAATGCCTATTTATTAAGGAAAGGGTTAAGCGTTAAAATATTTATATCTTGTTTTTAATTACCATATGTAGTTTGTTTCCATATTGATGTTGACTCATATTAAAACAATAAGATGTTCTCTGTATTTAGGAATAATTTATCGATTTTTATTTTTTACAATGTATTTAGATATAGTTTACAGTCTAACAGAAAAAAAATGAAACCATATTACTGTTTTTTATGTTTATACACCCATTGAGGAACTTGTGTTATATAGCTTTCCGAATAAGCCTCATTTTGAGTTGTTTTTCGTTTTCATTCTCTGAATTTTCAAAATAACTCATAAAGGACTGCAAAACTGTTTATTGGAAAGGCATATAATATTTTTGTGCAGACAAAATTTTGCAAAGATGTATTATATATTTAAAAGATAGCTTGTTTGTGCTACAATTTCATTGGTGAAATTTAATGCTTATCACCTAGCACGAAATACACCAAAACTTCTATTTTCACAAAATACAATGTTACAGTACTTCCTTTATCAAGGGCAAAATTGCATATTGACTTTTACCTATTTTAAACCTGTGCGCTGAATTAAAGACTGTCCATAAGTAATATGTAATTTCATTATTACATTATTATGCTCCCCAAATAAAATTCAGGGGGTTTAAATTATAGTCATCACGTTGTCCGTCTGTCGGTCAGTTTGTCCATCATCTGCATATAATATAATGTCATATCAAGATGACATGTCCCTTGCAACATTCTGGCTGCTACCTTGAAGGTCAAGGTCACAGCATGACCTTAAAGCAAAATAGTGTCCAGTCTATTGCTTTGTTATTTATAGTTCAATCATTGTGAAATTATTTCAAAGTAATGATCCCATCTAACAACAACGTATCGCGCACATTTGGGTCACTACCTAGGTCAAGGTCATGACATGACCTTAATGCAAACTTGAGCAGTCCATACTTTTGTTATTTATAGTTGGATTTTGAATGATTTCCATAGAAATGATCACCATATAGAGAAGACTAGTTGCACACAACATTGGGGTCGCTACCTTGGAGCAAACTTGTGGCATGTCCATAACCTTTTTTGCATTAGCATTTTAAAATTATTCCATAGAAATGATTGTTATGCTCCCCAAATAAAATTTTGACTAAATTAACCTTCATAGTTATACAACTAACTGTTTTTGTGACAAAATACCCATTCGAGGAGCATCACTTATATTAGTTAGTCTCTTGTTATATATTGTAAGGCAATTCAAGTTGTTTTTTCTGCCTCAGTAAGGAGATATAAACCTTTAACCTGGATCTATTCTGATTGTTAATGTTTATTAAGACATACTATTCCTTCAATCGATGGATATGCCTTTTATCACATTGATGACCAGTGTAGATCCAGATCAGAAGGCACCTTAATCCCAATATGAGGACAATCCCACAAATTTTAAATCTGCAATGATGGTACTAAAGCAAAATAATTCCTTAAAATTCATTCATTTACTTTATTCTGAAAATGCACTTTTATATTTTTATGATTGTGATATGATAATGATATGAATTATTCTCACCTTTTTCATTCCTGTAATATATAACACATACAAATTCATTAACGGTTCACTCCATAGATACACCTTTATTGCATGGGCAGCGTAGATCTAGATCAGCAGGAACATTTGTGCCATCTGATCAGGATCTACACTGTTCACTTTTTGATTCTTTAGGTTATTTCTGACCAAGATGCGACAGGTGCAGATCCAGATCTGATGGCACAGATGTGCTGGCTGATCTGGATCTACAAATGTGTAAAAACATGTACATGTATATATGGAGTAAATGGTTAAACTTCAGAAGAATTATCTCTAACACAGTAACGTATAATATAACATGTATCCTAAATTTATCAAGGCCTATCAAACAAACTGCTTGTTTTTTAGTTTGGCACAAAATCTTGAGCCCAAAAAGCTGAATTATCAATATTGAATGGTGTTTTGTCAGCAAGGTACCGGCTGTAAGAAGCAGCGCGCTCTCCAGGGCTCAAGATTATAAAACTGAAATAGAAGAACTGTCTAAACTCTCAAGCACCTGATTGGCTGAAATGGAGACTAATCAGATGGTTGAGATTTGAGACTGGCCTCCATTTCAGCCAATCTGATGCTTGAGATTTGAGACTGGCCTTCATTTCAGTCAGATTTGAGACTGGTCTTATTCTGTATTCTGATCTTGGTCACTGGTTGCTAATCTTGTTGTTGCTTTTTAAAAAAATCTTAATTTGTCCTTTAGCAACTGTTCACATTAAACGTGTCCAGAAAACACTGTGTGTGGGTTAAAAATACCCATTTTATAAGTTGTGGCTACCTACAAGCCAAACAGGCCCCCCTTGAATTCTTTCAAAAAACAAGCAAATCATTTCATAGGATTATTTAACAATCATAAACTTTCACCAATAATGTACAAAACTATTCACAAATTTAACTAATATATAGTATTATCTTGCTCCTCATAATCTGTATAAAAATGTGTTTGGCATTATGGCTGTTTAAACAAATATTTCAACCATCAAAGCCACAATGATCTGAACAAAATTATTAAAACTGAATCTAAACACATTGCTGCACAACGTCAAATCCAATTTAACAGATATACTATTTCATCACTCTGTAACCTGTACTATGGTTTCGCTGATGACTGAATTTTGTCGGGACCAACTTTTGTGCAAGAGCAGCAAAATTAATGGTTTATTGGCACAGGCATAACTTCACAAAATCATATTTTTTAATAACACATATTATGACATGTTGTAATTTTGCATGCCATTAAAATTCATGCATTTTCCATAGTGCAAAAAACACAAAATTATAACCCAAGTGAAATATATCGATACCAACGAACATGGCATTATCAAAATACAGAGTGCCTAATTGGCACAAAAAAAGCTCACTGAAGAATTTGCCATTTTTGTACCAATAAAGGGCCATAACTGTGGTGACTAAAGCAATTTGGCTGGTTATCGAACATGGCTGAGATATTATGCCCATTAACATTCCCCAAGTTTCATTGATGTATGAGTCAACAACTGTTTGAGTTATTGAGAGACATTGCTGTGGACGCCACCCTAACGCCTGCCCGCCATGGGTGTTCTCATAATACGACCCGTCTTCAACAGGCATATAATTAAGAGGGGATGTGACAATGACTCATAACTTTCTGAAAATCTTATTCATAGAAGCAATGTTCTAACACATCAAAGTGTAAAATATTCTCTAGTATAACACTTATCTCTGATGGTTAACCTACAGGCATAATTCTATATGCCATGAACAGTGATGAATACAACTTTAATAACACGTACTAAAGGGTTAATCCAGATCAGCCTGCACATCAGTGCAATCTGATTAGGATCTACACCAGTCACGCCTTGGTCAGAAAAAACATGAAAAATCCAAAAGAGACCAGTTTAGATCCAGATCAGACTGGATGTATGAGTAGGCAGCTAGGCTGATCTGGATCTACACTGTTCATCCATGGGATATAATTTATATCATATAAACGGTATTGCATGAACCATCAACCTTAGGAGAGATTCTACAACTACCAGGAAACCCTTGTTTTTTCATGGAATCATAATCTCCTACTCAAGTGAAAAAAAACTGAATCTTCAACTTTTTTTTAAAATTCCGAAACAAAATCTTTCACCCGGGCAGAGGTATTGAGACTTTTATATGCTTGTGAACTAAATTTGTGATGCATCACGAGAAAACAAGGCTTACTGAATATATGTTAAGTGTAGATGTTAAAAAAATTGTAGACTGGCATGGTACAAAAAGGATATACAGTCTAACCTGTGTGTAGCAGCCAGCCAAGGGAAGCAGAGAATTTGGCCGCTGTAGGCAGGTGACCTCTGATCGGAGGGTCAGAGGAAGAGCAATGAAATGTGAAGCCTGTTATGACAGGACTTGTACTGTGTGTTACAGCTTGTTTGTCTCAATATACAGTAGAGCTCCGCTAAATCGCGATCCGCTTTATCGCGAAATCCAATATAAGTTATATTATAACGCAGTCGACCCGTGGATCCCGTTTTTTCCCATAAAATGATAGTAAAAATGTATCGACGGCAAATTTTGCATAATGGAAAGGGAATAAAAGGGAAGTAACAATGTCAATACCGCGTTAATAGATAAAGACAATGACCGTCTTTCAGTAACGTACCGACAATCGTTGAAAAAATAGCTTTTATTCTTAAGGATCTGTTTATTATTGTTTACTACGTTTCTTTAATACTGTCATAAAATTGTTGAATTGCTGTCCAAACACTGGGTCACCTAATCAAGGATGCTAAATGGTTACTGAATGGTTGTTTTTTGCACCTACTGTCGATAAAGTTCAACAGAGCCGAGCTACGTAAACATCTTTAATTAATAACACTGTTTGCACTTTTATGCAAATAGCTAAACTAGAAACAATATTAAAACTTTAGTAAACCATTTACACTGCAACTCCGTTATATCACGATCCGTTATATCGCGATATCCAATATATCGCGCTTGGTCCGTGGATCCCAATTTTTTGTACATATACAATGTACAATGCAGGGATTCTAAAATCGTCGGCAAAATTGCATAGACCGATTTTCGGTAAAAAATGTCCGATTGAAATTTAAAAATTGGTAAGAAAAATCGGTCATGAAAATTTCAAAGTCAGTATAAGTTTTCCCTAAGTTGCCCATAACTTGTTAAGGAAATTACCTACATGTACAATTTTTCACACTTAATCCGCTATAAACCTGTCAATTACCTACTGCACAACTCTACTACCATGACTACAGTCACTATACGTCACGTGAATAGCCTGCGGCATAGATGAAACGGGAAATGGTCGGTCTCATTTTAACAACGGACGAGTTCATTTTATTTGCAATCGAACTGCACGCTTTTTTCGTGTCGTATGACGTCATGATCGACCAAGTTTAACGACCTTGTTTATTACATTTTGTATGCTGGGATTAAAGAGGCGATAAAAGTTATCGTCAATCTTTTGAAAATAAAAGTTTATTTAACAATTATGTTGCTTATGATTTGACTTGTAACCTCTTTTGTGACAAACAAAATCCAGGAAAGGCGGATAATATTTTGTGACAAACAAAAGGTGCGAACAACACAATTAATGCAATCTGCTAAACATAATAAACATTGAGCAGGAAACGTCAACAGTTTGTTGTTTTGACATTACCTGCTCATCGTCAATTAATTTTGACTGAGTTGTATAAATTTGAGGTGAAATATTGGCACAGTCATTCTCTCCTTCCATCAAAAATGGTTTAGCTTTCGTTTGTAAATGTATTTATTTTTTTTAGTTTGAAATAAATTATTATAATAAATATTTTTTTGTCCGTAACGGATCGTATTATGTGAGGGGTCATAATTAACAGAACTGTGTGTGATAACATATGTAGATGATCGTATATTTGATAAATGTGCTTGTTCTATTATGTATTATGTGCTATGATGTATCTGCGCTTTCGTTTGTACATGTATTTATTTATTTTAGTTTGAAATAAATTATTATAATAAATATTTTTTTTGTCCGTAACGTATCGTACTCCCTGGTATACTCGTAGATTTTACGGCGTGTTAATTACACAACACCGTGATATACATGCATCTGACAGTCAGTACAAATGTTTTCCTGTTTACTTTTTGACAGGTAACTGACTTATATCGCGCTCCGTTTATATCGCGGTTCGCGGGCTTGGACCCCGAGGTCCGCGATATAACGGAGTTGCAGTGTATTATCAATTATAAAATACAAACATAATCGCACCTAGCGGTCACGATAATTAATTAACAATTACAACGGCTTGTTTAAAAGCGCATTGATAAGCTATGATTGGAAGCAGGTGCGCGTAGTTTAGCGGTCACGTGATGCTCTAATGAAGAGTATCCAACACCTTCGCAGAAAATAAAAAATGGCCGCTGTAGAGGGTTTAATTTCGTGGCAAGGAGGCAATTTCGAAGGCCGCTGACCGCGGATGGGAGGTGACTGCAGAATTAAGTGATAGAATAGAAGGAAATTTGTCGGGGGCGTCACAAAATGGCCGCTAAATAGAGGTGACCGCAGTTCGGAGGTGACCGTTAGGTCAGGTTAGACTGTAAACTGTTTTCTACAACTTTAATTGCATGGTAAACCAATATAGATCCAGATCAGCTGGCATTGGGATTAAAATTAAACTGACCATATCTCAGACAGCACCAATGTGCCAGCTGATATGGATCTCTACATTGTTCGCTTTTTTTATTCGGTAAATTATTTCTGACCAAGAAGTAAAGTTTATATCCAGATCAGATGGCATTGATGTGCTGGCTGATCTGGATCTATACTGATCACATATGTGATAAAAGGCATATATATGGAGTAAAGGGTAAGGAATGCCCCCCTACCTGACTAGCAAACAGTGTAGACCCTTATCAGAATGTGTGGATGTGCAGGCTGATCTGGATCTTCCATAAGCCCTGTTTTGTCATGTTGCATCACATATATTACTTTTTACAAAAGGAGTATGCAAACATTTACTGCTACCTTATTGCACAAAACCAATGGCAAATAAATAAAATTGTTTTAGTACTTTTAAAAAGCTTACTTTACCAATTTCTCAATATATACCTGTTTGAAAGTGTTAGTGAGATCAGTTTAGATCCAGATCAGCCTGCACATCCTACCCATCTGATCTGGATCTGCACTGGTCACATCTTGGTCATAAATAACCTAATGAATCTAAAAAGGAACCATGTAGATCCTGATCAGAGGAAACAGATGTGCCTTATGATCTGGATCTATACAGTTTGCTCATTTGTCAAAGGCATATTATGGTGTAACGGGTTAACATGCAACATATCAAAACACAAAAAAACATGAGTGAAAGATTCATTTCATACAGAAAATAATGAACAACCTTTAGTCTATTGGCAAATTAAATATCTGGCAACCAAATAATAAAACCTAATTTTTCATACAACCTAGCAATAAATAACAACTAACAGAAAACCTTACAAGAAAAAAAGGTATTTTCATATATAAATACTCAACCCAGAAATCCATGAAAGTTAATCCCTCACTTAGAACAATCCTTCACGTACTAAAGGTAAGCATTTGAAAATCTTTGAAATAATGCCAACTAAAAATTAAATTTCCTGTTGGCCTAACCTAGAATGTTTGGGGTTGGTAGGGAATGTTACTTCAACCTATGTATATTTTGTACTATATTTTTTTTTAATAAAAAAATACAACAACTTGGGAGTATAAAAAAACTCATTTGGATGAGATGGGCTTGAAATTGCAAATAATTTTAAGTTTATAAAGAACAGCCTGGTAGCCCATCTCATTGCCTTTGTGCAATTACAGTATATCTTCATCAGATATCAATGTTACTTATACTGTTTTCCACTAAGGTGAAAATCTCTGAGCCTCTACAAGCGACTTCTGATTTGAACAAGAAACATTGAAACAGGAAAAGTTGAATTTCACAATACCAGTTCCATATTTTTGAAGTTATAACTCAGAGTTCTGTGGTATCATACCGGTGAAAATTCTATAGAATAAATATCCTAATCTATTTCCTCTGTCATTTAACAGTGTCATATGAACCAGTAACAAAAAAATCAAAATTACAGATTAAACAAATCTACTTTTACTACCACTTGAATATGAAAATAAATGTAAGAAACTTTTCTTAAGTAATTATCGCTTAAATATGTATGACTTGAAAATCTTACATGTGAAAATTCTAAATATGACCAAAAAAATTTAAGGTAATGAACCACATTAGTTGGCTTTATGGTGTACTGTAAGTTTACAACATTTTATAAAATCATTGCCAAATGCCATAAAACCTGGTTTTCCAGGAGACCAAATTGTTATATGGGTTAACTAATACTTAATGAAAGCTTAATCAATAAACGCTTGAATCCATTAATATGACAGATCCAGAAAAGAGTTCAGTGTCGTTGCTTGAACCCCCATTTTGGGCAGCAATATGTAATGTTCTTGGTTATTTTGGAAATTTTCATGAAACAACACTTAGACTTCCCCAAATGAACCCCTTTTCTGTAAATCAAGATCTGACCCTGATGCTTTTTATCTGATGTATACCACGTGTACATTTTTGACAGCCTGCACATAGGTGCAGTCTGATTAAGATCTACACTGTGGGCTTTGTTTTATTAGTCTAAGATTACTTCCGACCAAGAAGCAAACAGTGTAAATCCTAATCACCCTTCCCAGACCTGTAGGCTGATCTGGATCTACACCAGTTGTTCAAAGGATATATGCTATATTCATGGAGTAAAGAATTTGCATGGACTAAAGGAATATATTTGTACAATCTATCACAGATTAGTAATGTCGGAGTATATTGATCAGTTTTTTTCATTAACCCTTTCCCGTACAGATACACATTTATTGCTAGGGCGAACAGTTTACATCCAGATCAGCCGGCACATCCGTGATTCATTAGGTTATTTCTGACCAAAATGCGACCAGTGCAGATCCTGATCAGACGGCACGGATGTGCCGGCTGATCTGGATCTACACTGGTCGCACATGCATTAAAATGCGTATATATCCAGGAAAGGGTTAAAAACAATCCAAATGCTTTCACATTCAGTCTCATGAATGCAACAGAGAATAGATTTAAACAATTTAGTTTTTTTTCAAGTGTGTGAAACCTAAAAGGGTTTCCTGTTTACTTTCAATAATCTAGATGTTTATCTACTGATGAAAACAATACATTTTCTAACATTTAACACATCAATTCCCACAAAATTATTTGACAGTATTTATTTTGTGACAAGGCTTTTTGAAATGGCTGCTGGTGCAGCCACAATACTGACAGACCAAACAACAGCATCCTTGTTTGCTGCAACTCGAGTCGTACTGTCATTGTCTGAATATAAGCCGCACTTTTTTCCCAGAATTCGGAAAAGTTGGGGTGCGGCTAATACACAGGTTTGGCTGCTTATAAATACATTATAAGCCAATTTGATCTGTTCCATCAGGTTTGGGGGCGGTGCGGCTTATACATAAGTGCGGCTTATATTCGAACAATGACGGTAAGTTGATTGTGTGTCCACAATAAAAATCAAAACATTTGCACAGCCAAAAATCTTTTGAATGCTCCTTTAACAAAAGATTTTCATCACACAGTGAAAATTGTCTCCAGCAGTTAAGTGCATGAAGATTAGGAATTTGTATCTTAGGCCACCTGCTACGCAATACATATCGAGATACAGCACAAGTGATTCACAATATGTAGTGCAATACGGTGACATGTACTTTTCTTATGCTTTTGTAATATTTAATTTTTTTCAAATTTCTGAATGTATAGTTTTTGTATACAATTATAAGCAATATAAAACAAATCTGAATCTGTAAGAAATCCTATTAATGTGTTCTGTAATAATAGCATTTGAACAGAATTTAGTAATGCCAGAGCACTTACACAGGTTTAAAATTAAACAGGAATTCTTTTATAACATTTGTTCAAGATGAATCCCTATTGGTAACTAAATCAATTTACACACAAATCACGATTTTTCAGCGAGCTGATACAGATTTTTAACCATCGGTCTACATTATGAAATCTTCAGTTTTCCGTGTCTTCTGATCAGGATCTAAACTGTTCGCTATTGATTCATTAAGTTATTTCTGACCAAAATGCAACCAGTGCAGATCCTGATCAGACTGCATGAAAAACTGCAGATTTCATAATGTAGACCGATGGTTATAAATCTTGTAGTTTAATGTTATCTAGTATTGCTGTATTACTGAATTCCCAAAAATGAACAGGTGCTTATTCTGAATCCAGACATTTATACATATCAAAATATGGCAAATGTTACATAAACTATGACTGCCCTTTACTACACTGATAAGTTTTAACGGCGTGGGCTAACAGTTTAGATCCAGTTGAGCTGGCACATCTGTACCATCTGATCAGGATTTTAACTGTTTGAATTTCCATTCTTTTAGTTTTAGTTATTTCTGACTATGAGGTGAACATTATACATCCAAATCAGATGCCACACATGCATGTATGCTGGCTGATCTGGATCTAAACTTACTCATGTGATAAAGGCGTATATGTAGAGTAAAGGGTAAAATTCCTAGGTTGCAGGTACCTATTTAGCAACATTATTGCAACATTTGCTTCTAGAAACTTCTGGTTCATGTCCTTCTCTCAATGCCTCTTCAAAAAGACTTTTTTGCCAACCATGGAAAAGCATTTTTTCAACACTATGCCTCTGCTAGCACTTATTTCACTTCAAATGTCTGTCTACATTGTAAATCCAGCAAGGCTGTTTGAGACATTATGAGTCGTCATTGCAACTTTTTTCTGACGCTCCATGCATCAACTAGAACAATTCTGTTTGTTTACATCTACAGCCATGTCTTCCATCAAGACTTTTTGAGATGTTTCGGAGCATCGGCAAACATGAATTTGAGTTTATAGGCCTCAGCGAGAAGTTCGCTGATCTCCTCGTTGTGCCAGTGGTGTGTGGGAAGGTTCTGTAGAAACATTAGAATACCCTGAAAGTAGATCAAATATCACCATTTAACCCTTTATTTTACATACTGTCAGTTAAAGACCAGAAGGGGCTATCAGCCTTCTTTGTTCATTTGCTCGCTTTTGTCTATTATACGAGGGCTGTTCGGGAAGTTTGTAGAATTTGATTATAAAACAAAAAGTATTTATGTTAGCAAACTAAAAAAAGACATACATACATTTAAATATAGTTTCTTGAATCTCTGGAAGATTCAGCAAGATAAACCCAGGGACACCAACACTATGCAAATTACAAATTTGTGTGTATCACATACCTGGGGGCACTTCAATGTCAATATGATGTTGCTGAGATCTCAGGCATAATTTAAGTCAAGTAAACGACGCACCTTTTCCACATCTATAATCATCAAGCAATTTCCGCACACTTCTTATGCCTGTCTATCCATTTGCTTAATGTTTCTTAATGTTACCAGTCTTCATTGAATGATGATACAATCATCTGAGACTGTTTTGTATGTTCAGTTACACGGACTTAAATGGAACAAACTGCGACGGATGGACGCTCTTAGGATCGTATTGAATAGACTCTCTTCCTCTTTTAAAACGCGAGTGCCACTTGTACAAACAAGCTTGACTGCATTTTAAAAATTTTCCTGTTGTTTTAATCATTTTCAACGTATCCGTCGGTGATTTATTTAAAGCAACCAAGAATTTCACAACACTCCCTAATTTAACGTCACCTGTCGACGTCATAACTTTTCTGCATGGAATGTCACAGACTGTAAAGAAACTGCTATGGATTCCATTACGACTGCCTGAATGTTTTGAATTTTTCATCAACTGTCATTATGAAGTCATGTTATCACTTGGCTTTTTCGCGCCATTCTTGCGTCAGGTTATGTGACGTTTATGAAGTTTACATTTTTTGTAACCATTTTAATTTATATCATATTGTAAACTGCGCCATGACACGTTAACTAGGTTGCTAGGGTTACCAATATGTCCAGACATAATTATAACTCGTTCTCCTTGTTTAGGGACTATATTATGGACAAATGCAGGTATGCATGTGCAAAATTGTAAAGAAAAACAATGAAAGACATGGGAGATATACACACATTCTACGAACTTTCCGAACACCCCTCGTATAATGGGTTTTATTGCTTGTGCAAACAGTGTAAATCCAGATCTGCTGGCATGTCTCTGCTGTCTGATCAGGATCTAGACATTCTGCATCTTGGTCTGAAATAATCTAATTAATAAAAAAGTAAACAGTGATGATCCTGATCAGATGGCATAGATATGCCAGCAGATCTAGATCTACACTGTTTGCCCATGGGATAACAGTTATGTCCCATCAGGTTTTTTTTTCAGAATTATTTCCCATTTATCACAAAATCTGCAAAACTTTGCTAGCCTATCCCAGCCAGTATTTTTAATACCTTTCCAAGTGATCTATCAAATCTTGAATTTAGGAACTTTATACATGTATTTTCTTCTTTTTTCATCAATGATTTCAGACTTCACCTTTTTTTGGCAGATGATCTGTTACAACTAATTAATTTGTTGAAATTAATTTTAAGTTGTTTTTTTTTTGTTCTGATAAACTCTACCACAGAATTCAAAGTTCAATATTCTGTAAAGATGACTTAACATTCAATTTCAATCAATATTTACCTGAAAATCTTTTTCCCGCAACAGATCCTTGGAGAATCTTGTTAGAAATGCTGCACATACATATAGGTGGAAGTCGGCAAAACCATTAGGCTCACACTGTCAAAAGATGAAAAAACTCTTAAGAAACTCTTCTTCGAAATAAGTTTTTATGGACATAATTATGTATGATTCGATCTTAGGCTTTGCTCAGAATCCATTACACAGATTGCCTTAAAAAATGAAAATGCACTTAAATGTGCACAGGATCATTTAACTACTGTGGTATCATTTTATTTAGCATATTTCACGCTCAGGCCAGTGCGCGAATTTAAAACCTAAGCTAAAATTTAACCAAAAAGTTCCACATTTGTATCCGAAACGTGCAATGTCCGAATGGACCTACACTTTATATATAGTTGCCGTATCGCAATTTGATATAAATTAGAAGTATCGAATAATTTTGTTAATAAAGAAAATAAAATTAGTTATAACTGTCAAATTTCTTTTGGAATATGTTTAATGTTACTTCAAAACTTGAACGACAATTTAGTCCGCGTATTTTAGGTCAGGTCACGTTTTACAACACAGTATCGTTGTCATCTCATGTTTAATTTATCAACACTTTTTTGAGAAACTGTTTCGCAATTAATTGATACTTTAGACCATAAACGGGTACGAACTTTAACATGCCAATTATGATATGAATGGTCCAGATAGATGGATCAAACAGGTCCCATGTCAACAAGCGGCGCCGAATAAACAGCGGTCCGATAATTGACTAACAAAGGCAGTGGTCATTGACAGGGGGCCAACTGCCACATGATTAGCTCGCGTGTTCAAATAAACAATAGGTATTGATAACGGGTCGGTAAAATATCGATAATAATTTTTTTTGTTGGAAAAATTGGATTTGCGCGAATTTACGTCCGCGCGAAACAGTATTTTTCGGCGATTGCGCGAAATTTCGTGCCAGCGAAATTAAATGATACCGCAGTATTCACTCCATATATATGGCTTTTATTTCATCACATCCATGTCATCTGATTATGATCTATACTGGTTTCTTCTTGGTCAGAAATAACCTACTGAATCAAAAAGCAAGATCCTGATCAGGCAGCATCGACAGTGCGCCCATGGCTAACAGCCATATCCTGTGGAGTAAAGGGTTAAGTTGATGAACTAATTATAAATACCGTCATTGTCTGAATATAAGCCGCACTTTTTTTCCAGAATTTGGCAGTAAAAAGTTGGGGGTGCGGCTAATACACAGGTTTGGCTGCTTATACATTGCATTAAGCCATTTTCATCTGTTCCATCAGGTTTAGGGGGATGCGGCTTATACATGAGTGCAGCTTATATTCGAACAATGACGGTAATACAAAACCACAACTTTGTGTGCAAATATCAGGAAACTTTATGCAATTGTTGGTGAAACTTCATGAAATTATCAGAAAAACTTATGCACTATCCGAGAAACTTTATGCAATGATAAGAGAAAACTTTATGCAATTATCGGACAAGCTTTATGCAATTATCGGACAAGCTTCATGCAATTATAGAAGAAACTTTATGCAGTTATTAGAGAAATCTTTTGCATTATCAAAGAAAATTTATGCAATTATTGGAGTAACTTTATGCAATTATCAGAGAAACTTTAAGCAATTATCATAGAAACCTTATGAATTACCATAGAACTTTATGCAATTAACAAAGAAACTTGAAGGAAATTATCTTACAAGAACATACCAGGAATGTATCCCAGAGTCTCACACTACATCGCAGCGGAATCTCTCTCATCAACAAATTGTTCATCCATCTAAAAGCAAACTGGAGGTACTCCACACTTTGTTCTTCTAGGTGAGCATGTAGCTGGGCTGAATAAATATACAAACAAGTCTAAAAGACTCACTTAACCCTTTCCTGGATATATACGCATTTTTACGCGTGTGCGACCAGTGTAGATCCAGATCAGCCGGCACATCCGTGCCATCTGATCAGGATCTGCACTGGTCGCATTTTGGTCAGAAATAACCTAATGAATCAAATAGCGAACAGTTTAGATCCTGATTAGACGGCACAGATGTGCCGGCTGATCTGGATCTAAACTGTTCGCCCTAGCAATAAAGGTGTATCTGTACGGGAAAGGGTTAAATAATTATTCTTTTGCTTCTGAAAAAATGAGTGTCTTTTTCTTAAGCATTTAGCCTCAACCAAGAAAAAGGTCTGCTCTTCAAATGTTAAGGGAGTTGCATTAACTTGCAAGTCCTATGGTTATAAAACCAAACAACAATCTCAGATCTAAAGTCACTGATTGGTCGATTATTGCTCAATATTAACCAATCAAAAGTCTTGGATCTCTTTTGTCGAAAACAGTCAATCTTCAGTGAAGATTTGAATAGCACATGGTGTCACAATGTTTTTCAAGATGTTTTATAAGACAAACTTTTTCATACCGTCATTGTCTGAATATAAGCCGCACTTTTTTCCCAGAATTCGGCGGTTAGAAGTTGGGGGTGCGGCTAATACACAGGTTTGGCTGCTTATAAATACATTATAAGCAATTTTGATCTGTTCCATCAGGTTTGGGGGTGGTGCGGCTTATACATAAGTGCGGCTTATATTCGAACAATGACGGTACAATTTCCCTTTACTCCATAGCTAAGCCTGTATCATGTGGGTGAATAGTCTAGATCCAGATCCTTCAGAACATGCCGTTTAACGAGAATGTAGCCTGCTCACCTTAACCCTTTCCTGTACAGACAAACCTTAATTGCTAGGGCGAACAGTTTAAATCCAGATCAGCTGGCACATCCGTGCCGTCTGATCAGGATCTAAACTGTTCGCTTTTTGATTGGTTATTTCTGACCAAAATGCGACCAGTGCAGATCCTGATCAGACGGCACGGATGTGCCCGCTGATCTGGATCTACACTGGTCGCACATGCGTAAAATTGCGTATCTATACAGGAAAGGGTTAAGAATCATCAAGTTATTTCTGACCAGATACTAAACAGTGTAGATCCAGTTTTGCCAGCTGACCTGAATCTAGATTGTTTGCTTATGCAATAAAAGTCTTACAAATAGTTTCTATAATATTATAGCCACATTTGTATAAAAAAAAAACAACAAATTTTATAACCAGACCAATACCACTTATTAAAGAGATACATTTTGCTCTTCAGATTTTTATGCTCACACGAATGGGAGGCATATAGAGTTGCACTCATCCGTACATCCCCCAAATCTTGTGGCATCAACTCTTCATTAACTATCTTGGAGATTTCTTTTAAGCCTGCATAGATGATCAAGCAGGATGTGTAAATGATCGTAAAAAGATTTTTTCCTGCGAACATTTTTACCAGAGTTATGGCCCTTTGTTACAAATATTGTTGTAGCAGTGAGGGCATCATTGTCCGAGGACAAATTCTAGTTTTTTTATAAGTAAGGTATCACTGTACAATAAGACACAACTTACAATCGATTCTTTTCACCAGTTCCCTAAGTGCATTAACCTTGATTTGAATACCAGGCTGAGCAAACGTGTAGTTATCTTGTATGCCATCCAGAAGCTTCGACGTGCACCAGAACGTATCAGCCTCGATCACATTAAGGGTTTCCTCGGGTAACTCAGTCAGGTTTATATTTTCTACTTCTATATCTGAAAATTGAAATGAACACTTTACTATAACCTTCTGCTGTATTATTAAATTCCACAAGGTTGAAACCTTTACTCAATAGACCTTCTTACTACATACACATTTCTTGTGTGGGGGAACAGTGTAGATCCAGATCAGCTGGCACATCCATGCCATCTTATCAGAATCTGCAATATTCATTTTTTATTCTTTATTTTTTCTCAAATGTCTGAACTTAAGTGTATCTTGTTATACATATATGTAATTATACCAAAACTTTATTGTGCTTTGTCATGCTTGTTCTCCTATATCCATATTAGTCTAGCTTTGTTGTATTATAATGTATGTGTTCATGTATGTTCTTTTATTTTTTTGTTTGTATTCACTTTTGTATTTTCATTTATACATCTGCCATTGTTAAGGGCAAGAAACAATATTGTTTATGCGTAATAAAATATTGAACTTGAACTATTTTTTGGTTATTTCTTACCAAGAGGCAAACATTGTATGTCCAGATCAGATAGAACAGATATTGAAGCTGATCTGGATCTAAACTGATCACCAAGGTGATAAAAAGGGTATATATGGTGAAAAGGGTTAAATTTCACAGGGTTTAAACTTTGCATTATACAATTTATAGTAACATAAGGTAAATGTGTGAAATGTAAACCTAATAACAGTTTACTCCATAGACACACCTTTATTGCATGGGCTGATCAGGATCTGCACTGTTCGCTTTAAGATTTGTTAGTTTGTGACCAAAATGTGAACAGTGCAGATTCTGATCAGATGGCACGGATGTGCCGGCTGATCTGGATGTACACTGGTTGCACATGGGTAAAAAGGCGTATATATGGAGGAAAGGGTTCAGTGTAGTTAAAACATGTGTCGGCAATAGAAAAATATGATTGTGTGAATTAATGCCTGTGCAAATATATCCCTATGGCTTTTCCATGAAAATTTGTTCCTGCGAACATGATACCACAGTAGGTTACTGATTTAATGTTTCGCTTATTGCACATTAACAGCAGATCTGCATTCAATGAAATTTTAGGCAAGCCGAAAAATGACTTCTCATAATATACTTCACCAAAATGTTATTGTTTGAAAATAGTTTGACTAACATGTAGTGATCAGCAACTAGTTCAATGTACAGAAACTTGTCCATTTCAACCCGCATTTATTATCTTCCCAAGAATTATAAACGCTGTCCAAAATCAAAAGGGAAAATATTTTTTCCCTTTCGATTTCATCGGTGAAAAAACAAAGAAAAAATCTGACTTTCACCTTTAAATGTCATTTTTGTATGTATAAGCCACTGAGAACGTCTGTTACCTATCTTACAGCGTGAATTTAGCCCAAATGGAACAAATTTTCTTATTTAATCTTTCAAAACAGCAATACTTAGGCATAACTTTACGCTGAGAAAAGTCTGTTATTTATTGCTACTTCCTAATAATACTAAAAACTGTGAACTACTAGTTTCAGTAGACAGGTGATCCAGGCTGTACTACAAAAGGGTGTTTTAGTGTACAACTTTATTGTCTTAACATAACGAAATTCACTTACCATTATCAATATATTCTGAGAGAAAGACAACAAAAAAAGGTGTAACTAGGTCATTGATGCCCTGCACGTAACCACTGGCCGGATGTCGTATTGCCCATATATACAATATACGCTCAAATATCTACAAAATAACCAGCATTTTAAAACATTTTGTAACCATGTCAGCTCTGATGGTTTCCCAAAATTATACATTACAAAACACTTTTCTTATTGCTTAGAAAATGCTTTTACCAGATCATAAATAATGTACATTATTACAAATGCTCGTAAAATGTTAATTTTATTGACTTACAATGATGACTTTTTTTCATTGGTAAGTAATTTCTTTCATTGGTAAGTAATGTACCAGTAACTATTAAAACTTCAATAAATACCTTTTTAAAACAAATTAATGCTTTTCTCAAAGGGATTTGGCTGTTATCCATGGGCTAACAGCAGATCCAGATCAGCCAGCATATATGTGTCATCTGATCATGATATACGTCGTTTGCTATCAGGATCTCCCCTTTTGATTCTTTAGGTCATTTCTAACCAGTAGGCAAACAGTGTAAATCCTGATCAGACAGCATGATAATATGCCGGCTGATCAGGATCTAAACTGTTTGCACATGCGATTAAACCCATCTTTTATTGGAATAAAGTTTTAACAAATATCTTAAAACAAAGATCAGGACATGCACCAGGAAACCAAACAATAATCCACAATAAACAGATTTGCAGCCCTTCTTACTCAGTCTTTTCTGCTTAAGACAAACACCATGTTACCTGTTAACATAACTAAAACATCAACATGCATTTTCTAAACCTGTTACATGTCGCCGACTCCCAAGATTATGCATGCACAACTTCTGGTACTGTTAACCCTACACAAGTTCCAACTCAGATAACCTTTCATTGTTTAATGCTACCATTTGAAAGAAGCCCTTGCAGTCTGTTTATGACTATGTTCCCTTATAACGCTGTTGCACCATGGTTCCTTTATTCTTTAGTTATTCTTAAGTGCACTTTTTTACATATAAAAACAGCAAAAAATCTAACTCAAAAATAACAAATGACTAATTCATTCAAAACATCACTCAAAGCTTATAATAGACTGGGTCAAGGGTGGTCCAGTATATTAATTCTTGAGGCTAAGGGTGGGAGGGGGGGGCGGGTAATTTATAACTGTCCTACAGCTATTCATAAAAAAATTCAGAAAGTTTTTTCGAGTTTTTCTTTCAGAACATAATGGCAGTAGTATTATGCACCATTTCTTTTGAACATGTTAAATTAGTAGAATTAGATACATTTGTACTGTATATTGTCTACAAGCGCAGAGATTATGCAACAACCCTTTACTCAATGGTTACGTCTTACACTCCATGTGCAATCATTGTATATTTATATCAGCCTGCACATCTATGAAGTCTGGATCTGGATCTAAATTGTTTGCAATTAGATTCATTAGGTTAATGTTTTACCAAGATGCGAACAATGTACTGTAGATCCGGATCAGACTTCAGGGATTTGCAGGCTGATCAGGATCTACACTATTTGCATTATTTAGATCCAGATCAAACTGCAGTGTTGTTGAGGCTGATCAAGATCTAACTGTTCGCCCATGTGATTTAAGACGAACAATGACGGAAAGGGTTAACTACGATACATTCACAGCAAAGCAATGCAAACTGCTACTGCGTACTCACTTCTTGTATACGTTTTTGTTGAAATAAGTGAGCTAAGGATGTCATTCGGGGGACGTCTTTCAAAATCTGCAAGAACATTACAGTGTAAAAAGCAAGACAACATCACAACACTAGCTGCAGCAACCTAAATTTGCTGGTAACAGGCTTAATGTATTATTTTACACAAATCATTTCACATTGAGAGCTTTAAAAAAAAGTCAACTCTTAACAGTTGAAGATAAATTATAGCCATGCATGCACACAAAATTCATTTTTATACTGGTAGGAAGGAAATATGGTATTTGGTAAATTCAATGAAAACATTTTTCTCTGTGGTGAATTTCTTCATATACTAAGTAAAAAGTAAACCAACCACAAAAATGATAAGAAATCTCAAACCCTTAGAATACTCATATTCTGCAATAGCTTTTCTTTATACGTCAAGTATCAGATTGTGATATGGAGTGTTAGGGAGTCTGGTGAAAATTCCAACTTAATAGCATGACATGTTTAAAAATGATTTCTCAATGTGAAATGATTTGGTACTGCATAACAATACAAAATATATTTTTCCCTCTTTATTTGGTGACAAAGCTAGCATACATTTCACACTACTGCAGTTTTCAACAATTTCTGCCCATAGGGGTTGTTTCAGAACTTTATTTCCACTTAATCAATTCCAACACCTTTGCTGCTACGGCGAACAGTTTAGATCCAGCTCAGCCGGCACATCCGTGCCATCTGATTAGGATCTAAACTGTTCGCTATTTGATTAATTAGGTTATTTATTACCAAAATGAGACCAGTGCAGATCCTGATCAGACGGCTATGATGTGCGGACTGATCTGGATCTACACTGGTGGCACACGCTTAAAAATGCATATATCAAGGAAAGGATTAATCAATTCCATTATTCTCTATTACTACAAGTTTTTATATCAGTGCAACCAGTGACGATCCAGATCAGCCAGCAAAACTGTGCCATCTGATCTGGATCTGCACTGATTGCATCTTGGTCAGATAATTATAACTTTATGAATCAAAAAGCGAACAGTGAAGATTCTACATACACTTTGTCTCCAAATAAAAAAGCATGCCATAAATCGTTGTCATTTCAAAACAAATAAACATAAATACCATAAAGAAGGGCCTTTACCATGGGGTAGGCATGCATTTCTGTCCTCAATGAACTTACATTTTGTACTAATAATTGTTGAAATATTGGAATTAACGGGTTCATACGAGGAATATCTATATGTATCTGTAAATACAAGCTGCAAAGTTACAATCAATGAAACGATATGCATTTTTAACCCTTTACTCCATTGATAGCAGACATGGGGCGAATTATTTTTTAAAGTAATGCATTAAATTAGCATTATTTGCCAAATTTGTGCATTAAATTAAATTAGCATTACTATATTTTGAGAAAGTAATGCATTAAATTAGCATTATTTTAAAAAGTAATGCATTAAATTAAGCATTATTTATCTCACAAGTGAACTTACAATAAATAAAAAGTCAACTGTCAATTTATGTACAAAAGGGATCATCTTCCAAAAAAAAAAATCACCCCAAAGTTTAATATACAAAGTATCAATCTGAAAGTGTGAAGATCTAAAGTGACACCTCAAGACACTTACAACAAAACAATTCTCAGTACATATATATTAGTGCAGGTTTAGCTTTTTAACACTTTTGTTATCTTTGATTTATTGATGTTTTCACACATTTAGAGTGTGGTATTGACAAGGGACTACACTGCCTACTTATCTAATTAAATAATTATGTCACTTTCATCTGCATTATATGCTGATTTCCTGAAATCTGACATAGCCTCTAATAATTTTACAATGACAATGAATCGGGTAAGACTGAATAAATGGTTAGATAAGTAACTTCTTTTGAGTGTGATTCAAAAGTTTTGTGCAAGTCTGAAGGTTTAAGTTGATTTTGATGCTATCTTATTTCAGAACAATATTTTTGGTACTAAAAAATTTCTACCAGAAACATTTTCAGGAATATATAAGTGTTTGACAATTGGTGGGAAATATCCCAATGAATGTGTACAGTGAAATGATTTAATAGTGCTGTATTTGTTGACAGAGCTTTGAAGATTACATGCTATAGATTTGTCTTAAAGTTAGCATTTTCTTAACACAACTAAGCTTAAGAACTCATTGCTTAATCATAAAAATATTCAAACTTTACAACATTCTGATGAAAAGGCTTCACTTATAGTCGGTATCTTGTTTTGCTAAATAGTGAACACATATCAAAATACTTAACTGACATATTCATGGTTTTCTCTTGCTATAAATAAGATAATGTTAAAAAGTTACTGTTAATATAAATATTAATTAATAAACTGAATCAACAAAATCCAATATTAAATACAATCCAATTAATGCCAAATAATGCTAAGCATTACAGCATTTTGATATAGGTAATGCATTAAATTAGCATTAAAATAATGCTCAATCTGTTGCATTAATCATTACCATGCATTACTGACAAAAATTAATGCATTATTAATGCATTAGCATTAAAATTTAATTCGCCCCATGTCTGATTGATAGGGTAAACTGTGTAGATATAGACCAGCCTGGCGATCTGTGATGTCTTATCAGGGCTGAAGGTTATAAAGCTGAGTTTGGAAACCAGTCTCAAATCTCAAGCATCTGATTGGCTGAAATGGCGACTGGTCGCCATTTCAGCCAATCAGATGCTTGAGATTTGAGACTGGTTTCCATGCTCAGTTTTATAACCTTGGGACCAGGATCTAGATGGTTTGCTTTTAGATTGCATTTTGTCATTTATGACCGAAAAGTGAACAGTGTAGATCCTGATCAGATGGCACTGTTGTGCCCGCTGAGCTGGATTTACACCGTTTGCTTATTTGATAAAAATCATATAACTGGAGTAAAGGGTAAAATGCAAACTAATGCATAAATTTTATAATTACGTCTATTGCAACATAAAAATAATATTTTCTCAAACACAATTTTGTATTAGATATCATCAGTTATTCTGTCACATAAAACCTGGATCCTTGGTTTTTATTTTTTGTCTCAGAAGAAAAACTGTACATGTAGATGGAAAATAACATGATATCTCAATTACAACACTTCTGGATGTTCAATCTGACAGTTTCTGCGAGACCCTGGATTAAATCTTTAAGGTAAGTCAGTGGATACAAATAACTAGGTGGGCGTTCAGTTAAACACTTGCACAGTCGCCCTCTGGTGCTGTGTCGGAATAAAAATGCAAGTACATAAAGGGGTATAACTCCATCTTGACCTAAAGAAGCCAAACAGGTATTTGTAGGGTACAAATTTTCACGAGCAGATCAATCCACAAACTTAAAACCTACATTAAATAAAAAATACCAAGTAACAAACAAATCTTGAAAATGGACTAGTCTCCATTTCAGCCAATCAGGTGCTTGAGATTTTAGACTGGTCTTCAGTTGAATGATCTTGTGCCCTTGGCCCAAAATCATAAACGTAAACTGCAGACTAGCTCAAATCTCAAGTTCTGATTGGATGAAATGATGACAAGTCATCATTTCAGCCCATCAGATTTTTGAGATTTGAGACTGGTCTCCAAGTTTTATGATCTTGTGCCCAGTTCTCGCAACCTAGGTTGATCTGTGCGCGTACCTACCTGTCTGAACGTATCCTGATGCTGTTCTTCATGCCGGGTATCATAATACTGATCTATAAGGCTAAAATACTCTTGTCTCTTACGATCCAACATTGCTTTTCTGCGCTCCACATTCGTTGGTAGATAACCCTGTTAGAGAGAGAAAACAGAATATTTTGTCAATGGGGCTAACAAATACTATCCTCCCATATGATACAAAGCTTTTTAGGCTCTGCATTTGTTGGTGAATAACTGATAGAGAGAAAACAGAATAATTTTACAATGGTGATTACAGCTAGTGTCGTTCTTGAACAATAGAAAAGTATGTTTAGTGTTTTACCTCCAACTTCCCCTGGCTAGTGCAGGAGTTTTACTAGCTACTGATCTCAAGGATCAATTTGACGATTTTTTGAGGGATTCTGCCAATATTTAGCTGAAATACCCCAAATTTCAGGAAAGAACGACCCTTTTAGCTAAAATCATAGGGGTCAAAATGAGGCTTTTTGGAAATTTCAAGTCAAAGGGGTCATTTCTTGGATATAGGTAATTGAACAACTGTAGTGTAAGACAAGTAATGCGCCATGACTTTTTTACTATCATAAAATGGATGTGAGAAATGATAATGATGTAAATCTAGCTTGATGTGCAGTCTGATCCAGATCTACACTGGTCACAGGATGATCTGGGTAAGGGGTAAAGACACATCAACTGTTTAGAGCAATAACTCAATGAGTGCAGTACATTTGCACTAAGCTGACAACATGTTCAATGGAGAGGAATAACTTACCGACAGGATTTTCCAACATGTTGGACGAACAGATTTCGGTAACCCAGACCAGCTGAGTTTTTGTAGTTCATCTGAAACGGAGGTCTTAGATTTTATAAAGGAAAATGCACAGAAATACTAAATTGTAATTTTTAATCAATTTGAGACGGGTTTTCACTGTGTCTTAATGGAAAAAAAAGGGTAAAACTAACAGAAGACTTGGTGAATCATATTATTAAGTAAATTGCATACTTATACTATTTTTATAAAAGGTAGCTTGGTGGTTTTAGACAATTATTGAACATGGCTTGGAAAGTTGTTTTTTAAACAACTTCAAGTGCCTGGTTTAAGTCTACAGCATATCCTAATTTGTCAAAGATGTACCGTAAGTCCTCGAAATAAATCAACTGATATTTGCTTGCTAACCCTTTCCTCTATATATCTTCAGCTTTGTGCAATAACTGTAAGTATCATGCATGAGTGTGAGGTGAAGATGGAAAAATCTGTCACTGAGGGTTAACTGTTTTGCGGGAACGAGGCTCTGCCGAGTTCCCGCCAAAACAGTTCACCCGAGGTGACAGATTTTTCTATCTTTACCGAATGTCTCATGCAAGATACTTTTTCTTGCATAACTTTTGTTATTTATAACATTTCCGTGTATGTAGACAAACTTATTTATTTTCCTTATGTTGAAATATTGACATTAACGTAAAGCTTTTGTATAATGACGTCACTAACTTGAATATATTACGTCAGATATTTGAAGACGTGACGTCACTCACGTGACTCATTCTACATGGGGGGATGTAGGATCGAAATTTCCTACACGGGTGAAAACACCGGATGACCTGATCTGGTATGCAAGAATGTATATCTCCTTGATATTTCAATGGTACTTATACGGTTTTTGCACTAAAGTGACAATATATTTTGCTTTTTATAACAAGGCTGAACTGTGTAAATCTAATGTGCCAGCTGATCAGGATCTGCAAAGTTCGCTTTTTGATTTATTATGTTTTTTCTGACCAATATGTCACCCGTGCAGTTTCTGATCAGACAGAATGGACTATGCTGTTCCCACATGCAATAAAATGCCATTATATGGAGAAAATGGTTAATTTTGTTGTCTTTTTTTTCTTTTACCACTCCATTCTGTTATAGTTTTTATATTATTTCCAGTCAGTCCTACCTCAAAAGACTCTGAACATTTTGATATCAAATTTCAAACATCAGATAGAGATTTTTCTTAATCAAACAACTTCAATTAACATTTTCAATCTTACTGAAATTTGTGTTAGGCCCAGCCAGAAGATTTTTGATTTTCTCCAGTTTGGTAGCTTCTTTATCTACCACAGTGTCTTGTGTGTATCTAATGGGACTTGGTTTTGGAGGCTGCCAACTGTTATTGACCCTGATCCCCATACCAGGTGCGGCCTTGTGGTGACCAGTTAGATTAGGACCTGAAAATATATCATTAGTGTAGAAAGTGTAGTGACTTCTCTAGGGTTCCATATGCTCGAGGTACTTGAGAACCGGTTTTATTCGCATAAATTTTAGTTTTGCTAATATTTCCTCCATAAATAAGGATTTTTACGCATGTGCGACTAGTGTAGATCCAGATCAGTAGGCATATCGGATCTGTGCCATCTGATCAGGATCTGTACTGGTCGCCTTTTGGTCAGGAATAACCTAATAAATAGCAAACAGTGCAGATCCTGATCAGACGGCACGGATGTGCTGGCTGAACTGGATCTAAACTGTTTGCCCACGCAATAAAGGTGTGTCTATGGAGGAAAGGTTAAATATATTTGGCAAAAAATAAAAACAATTATTTCCTTAAACTCTGTTAAGCTTTGATTACTTTCATTCTGTATGTGGATAGTCTATCGGTTATGAGTCTGACAACGTCATGAATTCATAAATACACAAATAAAGAAAATAGCTGATGTTTGACAAAAATCACAAAATTTTGACCTCGCGAAATGAAAGCGTTTTTTCATAACCTCTGTGTACTTTCTGGCAGGTAAAAAAATCAATCTGGAGGTGTTTACTACCATCACAGTAATTTGTTCAGAAATTCAAAATTCCAAATTATGTTCACTATATCCAGTCTAACATTTTATTATCACTGAAAATCTTCAACTTTATGTGTCAAGGGCTCCTCTTTTTAAAAAAAAATCTTTTTTTTTTCATGTATGTTTTTTTCTCTCTTTCTTTTCATGTATTTATTTCCATGACATGCCATACATTATGTTATGTATATTATTTAGCAATATTCTTTTTGAATATGCTAATAAATTCTTTGACTTGACTTAAAAAAAGTTATAAATCATGTTGTAATTTTGCTGGGGTTTAAATCCTTGAGTGAAATACGCAAAATTCAGAACCTGTGTGAAATATAAGAATACCACAGTATTGTGGACTTACCATTATACTGAACATTTGAGTTTCGGGTGTGTCGACTGTGGTTATCCAGTACGGCCTTTGCTGTAGATTTGATATCTTTCATGGACATCTTAATATTTGCCATATCCAGCATCAAATCATCGTCCCCATCATCCCACGCATCTAGTGTCTGGTTCTGGAAGTCTTGGAAGGAATCGCCAGATCTTGGAGCTTTGGACCGGTCATCTTTCTTAGATGTGGACGAATTGCTGTAAGGAAAAAATATGGGGCACGTCAAAGAAAAAGTATATTCAGACAGTTGAAGTCAATTTTTGAAACGGTCAATACTGTTCGCTTTTAGATTCATTAGATTATATTTCTGAGCAAGAAGTGATCCGTATAGATCTGGATCAGGCAGCACTATAAGGGAAAAGATTTGACATCTGATCTCGATCTACATCATTAGAGTAGAGTAAAACATGTTTGCTTCTGTTCACCCATGGAATATTAGTCATACAATAATCATGGAGTAGTGTTAAGATAATCTTTAAACACATTAATAAGAAGCAGAATCTCACTGAAGTCTGATCTAACAAAGATAGATCTGATGATATCCATCAAATACTGTATATTAGCTATAGTGGTTTTTTCTTGATAACTATTTTAAGAAACAGTCATGATTTGTAATGCTATCGACAAGGGTCAGAAAATGATCTGAAGATGTCATTTCAGTGGAAATGAATGCAATAATTTATCAAATATACCTTTCGTCAGTAAAGTATGTCCTACATGGGTTTCCACGGTTTAAAACACCGTGTCTAAATGGATCCAATATATAATACAGAGTTTGGATCGCTTAAACATTTATTTAGATCATTATGTACTTTTGAGAATCTGAAGGCAACAATGTGATTGGTTAGGAAGGTTGTCGATATTAGCATTTTTTGAGACAAATCGTCAGATCCTGATGGCATAGTGGTTTTCAGGAGATGATTTTATGACTGATAAGACACATACCTGATTGGTTGTTGCATAGGAGGATGTTGTGCACCATACACTGGCTTACCACTGAAAAATAGTACACACAGTTCTTAATTTTGTGTGAAAAAGCTTATGATATCAACAGGTGATCTCTCTCATCCAACTTATTTTCAATTACTTGCTAGTTTGATGGCCACTTTCATGAACTATGGATGTCATCTATCTTCAATGATCTAAAAAACAAATTCTTAATCTCCAGACTGCAACCTGGTATTTCATGCTAACTAACCTATACCCTCTCCTGATAGCAACATTAATACAGAGAGTGCAGGAAATAGGTTTTGTAGCTTTCATACTACAAAGTTAAAGCCTGTCGATATCTTGACATAACGCCATCAGAATACAGCAGCATACTTGCTTTTCTCTTTGGATAGCCAAGCTTTCGCTCAGAGTAATGCTGACTAAATAATCTTATATCCCTTTCCGATAGCAATGCTTTCAAAGAGAACACAGATAAATAGGCTACTTCATAGTTCTATCCAGACGCTGCACAACTGAATAGGTGATAACAAATTATTTATTTAATAACACACCCAGTGGCCTTATATATCATGCATGTCAGCTCATTCAATTGTAAACTTTATATGACTGGTTGCCTACCTTCGGCAAATCCTGGTACTTTCCAAAAATTGATATAGAGTGTATATATGAAAGTAAACATCGAGATAAAATTTAAATGCATTTAAACAAACTGCCATCAACAGACTTAAATTTAAACTTTTTATTGAGGAAAATTATATGCCTCAATCAAATTTACTTTTAAGGAGTTGTTGGCATGTTAAACAAGACTTTATGTATTCAGCTTTATCTCAGATTTGCCAGTGAGTATTATATGCACATGGCAGTATGTTGACTGCTGAAGCAACAAGTACACTGTGGTCTCTTTTTAATGCGGTATAACTGGTCCATCATCCGGACAGTGTTAATAAGTGAAACCGCGTTATATTATCCAGCACAAAATACATGTTTTTGCATCGTAAACCAATTAACCCATGTAAAATGTCACATACACACTTCTTGTAAATCAAACGATTTCATAACAGAGCTGATAAAACAACACAGTCTTGATACAAGCCAACAATTTTCTTTGAAGTTGCATGACATTGATAGATATTGTCACTGTGTATCTCCAATTCTCCATACTGTCTGTCAAAAAATGCAACCTCCATGAAACTAACAGGAAGGCGGATCAAAGCAAAATGTACATCAATGAACTACCAACAGTTTTTGAAACATCACTGAATATAACTTGTGTGTTTTTGAATTGTGTGGATTATGTAATAATTCTACAGAGACAGTAGAGTTTAGTATAATTTGGTTTGATGATTAACAGTAAGTATGGATTCACAAGTTTGCCTCAGCTGACATCTGTCACTGCGAAAGGTATACACGGTTGTTTTAGGGACAAAATGTGTGCGTTAGAATTATGACTTATGGTAAAGAAACGATCTTAAAAAAATAGGGGATCCACATGTTGACCAGGTTATAAGGGATGGCGATCAAAACGGACCATGTTAGAGTCCACAGTGTATAAGATAAATTTTAAAGATATTTTCGCTTCGGTAAGTTTTGGAGTGCGAGTTAAATTGTCTTGTTATTTCTGGCCAGGAAGCATCGTAAATCCAGATATGTGTTGACAGATCAGGATCTACATTGTACGCCATTGTTTGTCACATTTATGAAGAAAAGGGTTAAACTTTCTTTGAATTGTGTTTGATTGTCTAAACTCATTTTCAAATAGTCCTGCGACTGTATCCGATTTTGTAGTCACGGACTCACCTTCCTGGGACACTGGTCGATTTTTTCCAGAACCCCGACCTACTGTCTTTTACAGAGCTTCCGCTTATCGACATTGCTGTACTTATGTCATTTTCTTGTTACAGTCAAAGCTGCAAAATAATTTTAGCGACACTTGTCAAAAATGATGACTTCCTGTTCTTGTGACCTTGACCGATCATTAATTAGCGGAAAGACATTAAAACACCAAAAACGATCTACATTTGACATAGACTCTAATTCAGTCATTGCAGTAGGTAAACTTCTGTTTTAAACCAAAAACACAGAGTCTTCTGAATGGCTGTTGAATGATGACATGGATAAAGTGTACATATGCACTGTTTGTGATAAACAAAAGAAGCGGTACACTTATACTTTATGAAACCAAAGCAACTAGAATGTGCACATATGTGTAAACAGCGCACTGAACACTTTACTGGCCAGGCTGCTCTACCTGCAAACGTGGGGAATACCGCCTTGGAACGGTCAGTGGCAAAACAAATTGCCACCGGGGGTTTAAACCAGGTTCTGGGGTGCACCAACCACACACTTACCCCAACAGGTTCTCATATCAACAAACAAGCACAAGCTGTCTTGCGAAATAACTCCACCCCACCCATCAGCTTAACAATGTTGCATGCAAAAGCACACAAACATATAAAACATAAGAAGATAGTAGCATTGCCAAGCCAAAGGGGCGAGTACTCAATAATCTTACCGAGAACAGAGCCCCTGAAGTCAAATTAGCAAGAACACGATGACAGGGATAAAAGAAACAAATCGAGCTTCTAGGTTCTTTAAGGAAAAGATTTCCCCATAAACCTTAATAAACTCTCAAACTCCTGCCACCGTAGTGCATCCTAAGAGGTAAGCATAGTGATCAACTGTAGATCCATGATTAATCACCAGGCCTGCAGAGCACTGTAGAATGTCATGTTTGTAACCTTTCTTTTTGAATTTAAAGAGGGATTAACCGAGAGAAATTTATTTTTCTTATGTTTATAAATTAAATCTCCATTAAAAACTGGCTACGAAATATTTTGAAGCATTAGTGATTTTAAACTGCACCTGTATTTTTGTTAATTAAATCTGGGTATCGGCGATAAAACTTGCAGAATGTTTTCCTTAATTTGTGATACCAATAACCTTGTTTTAAAAGTTTTTCTGTTATGCAAAGATTACGTTCATTGAAATCATTAACATCATTGCAAGCTCTAGAAAAGCGAACAAGTTGTGAGATATAAACCCCGTAAGATGTTGCACGAGGAATATCGCCGTCTAAAAACGGAAAATTTACTATATTAAAATTAAAATCTTCTCTATTATCATATATTTTAGTAGTGATGTATCCATTTTTAATAGAAATATTAAGATCAAGAAAGTTTGTTGGCTTATCTGAAGTGTTTGCTTTATTAAGTTGTAGTTCATGACGTTAAATTTTATTAACCAAAGATGGAAAATGGTTATTATCTACATGTATATTCAACAAATCATCAAGGTTCCTCTATGTGTTGTTAAAGGCTGTAATAATATCATCTTGATGTTCGGTAGAGAGAGATAACATAAAAACTCTTTCATAACAGTATAAAACCAGATCAGCAACAAGAGGTGCACAATAAGTACCCATCGGAATGCCAATAAAGCTTTCTAAAGATTCTCAGACGTCTGTAACTGCCAGACAAAATTGGTTTACTTAGTACTCTCGCATACCATAGTTTGAGATGGATCAAAATAGTTTTGTTTACTCAACCGGGGCTAGGCGGCGTTGGAAGTAATATATATTTCCATAACTGAACATGAATATGCTCAATCAAACCGAGCCTGCGATATTTTTGTATTTGTCGTGTTCGGTGGCTTTCAGCTAGAGTTCCCCTTTCATCTATTTCAATATCAGCGTTGTTTTGCCATTTAGCGGGTGTAAAATGTCTCCCCGTACATTCAATCAGTGCGCTGTTATCACCTAAGATATATAAATAAAACTATGAAAATATTGCAGGATCGTTTAATTTAGCATGTTCACGGACAGTGATGAAAATTCATATAACTTTTCACACCGCCTAGCCGTGGGTTGAGCGCAACTCGATATTTACACCAACGGACAGTACCATTTAGATATATCCAAACGATGGTTTAAATATGGCGGTGAACATGGAACCTTCGTTGCAGTATTTGGTTTCCTGGTGGGGAGGATGTGTTTTCTGAGTGTGGCGATTCCTGATATGCATATTTCACATTTCTTGTTGTATTGTCCTACCTTGTTCATTACTTTCGGGCACCAGTGACAAGAAGATTCATAATCGCATTCTCATGAATTAAAGATCGATTCAGAAAGATTACATGCATGTTATTGTTGTACAATTGAAACTCTGTTTATAAAGGTTAACGATTTTGGATTAGATAAACTTATTTCCTACATAGACTCTTCAAAGAATTCCTCTTGAAAATTAAAATAACATTCTACGAATATACAGCAATATAGCCCACGCTAAATGGTAATCATTCTTGTGTAACAGAATACTTTGTTCATTCAAGCATTAAGTTAATATGAAACATACTTCCAAAGTTACAAGCAACATTCAGTTTCTTATTAAATTCGTTTGAAAGAGACACAACTCAAATTGTCAAAAGGAGTTACCATTCTTGTTGTCACACATGGGTTTGTTTATGCAGATGATATACCCCAAGAATTAAGTTAATAGGACAAGTACTTTTACTCTTACAGTTATATATGGAATATTAGGTTTCATATTAAGGTCATTAACAGGACATAACTCAAAACCTATCATTCTTGCTGTCACAAATAGAACATTCAAAGTTATAGCAACATTACGTTTCAGATTAATGCCATTTGGGAGGGGAATAACTAAAAAATGTCAAACAGGAGTTATCATTATTGTCACAAATGGATTTGTTCATGCAGATGATATAATCCAAGTATTAAGTGAATAGGGCAAGTAGTTTCAAAGTTTTTCGCAACAAAGTTTCATATTTAAGTCATTTTAAAGGGGCATAACTAAAATAACAATGAAATCGGAGTTATCATTCTTATTTTCTCAGAGGCTTTGTTCATGCAGATGTCCTAGTATTAGGTTACAAGTACTTTAAAAAACGTAATATATGCATATCAGGAATCGCCACACTCACAAAACACAGCCTCCCCACGCAGCGAAAAAGAAGAGAGGAAGAGAGAGCATGTTTGTATGTCAATTCAAATAGGACGCCAAAGCCAACTAACGATAAAGAGAACCTTTTGGGATACCGCCTTGGAACGGTCAGTGACTAAACAAATTGCCACTGGGGGTTTAAACCAGGTTCTAGGGTGCACCAACCTCACACTTGCCCCAACAGGTTCTCGTATCACAAAACAAGTACAAATTGTTACCAACGATGTCAAAGTTATTACCAACATTTAGTTTTGACTTTTTTCATATTAAAGCCTTTTGAAACTGAAAGGAGAATTGCTCAAAAGTAGTGAAACTGGCATCATTATTCTTAATGTCACAGATGGCTTTGTATATTGTGATGATATATTTCAAGTATTGAGTGAGTAGGACATGCACGTTTGAAGTTAAAGGCAATAAGTTCTATATTTAAGTTGGGGGACTATCCGACGCCGCCTTCTACCTTCTATTATCACAGCGACACAAATACTTTTTTATATAAGGATGTATTAATACTCCATTCCTTTACAATATAAACTATAAAAAAGAGAAAATTGCGGTAAACTTTCCTTAACTGCCATAATATTATGCTTTCATGTGGATTTTTTTCATCACCACGAAGCTGAACTACATTTGCGTTATTACACGATTTATATTTATTGGCTATTTTCGACTATCTCCGCTGTGCTTCGACATTTTGACGAATGAAACATTTGGAATTATGACTGATTAATTTTAGGGGGATATGGCTCAGCTAAATCTTACATTGATCAAATAACAGTCTTACATTGATCAAACAACAAAGGATTTATTTTCCAAAATGTTAAACAATGAAGAGATTCATAGGTAAACATTTTCATAATCATTCGTTTTTGTTAAAAAAATAGAGTTGTAAAATATTTACACTTGTTAGTAGCGTAGGAACAAGTTAGTTAGCATGCGTAGAAACGTGAAAAATCACAATAAATACTCCTACAAGTTTTAAGAAACGTTACGAGCCGGGTCTTACTGAATTTGAAGCATTGCTCGACGCAGAAGTAGATTTAATTGCTGTCTCTTCTAACTCAACATCACGGGTAGTTACATCGCGTTTGACAAGTCCATTTTCAGTTTTGTAAGCACCAAGGCATGCAGATTTCGAACTTATAAATAATCGTAGTGTGTATATTGAAAAACAAACCAAATGTACTACAGGAATGCCGACAAATAATGTCATGCAAGCAACGAGAGCGGCACTCCCTGGCTTACTCCAGTCCAGAATTGAATATATAGGATAATATCCAAGTGCATCGTATATTATGGTAAATACGAGATAGAAAAGTCCGAAGATCATTGGCTGATAAACATGCAAAATCTGAACCGGATTGGCACAGTAGACTAGATTTAGAAGTGTGTAGACAGAATTCATCAAATGCTTGTTGACACTGCCGTGACCAAATTCTGAAAAAAGTACCATAGAAATATATTAAAAACAAATACAAGTTTATGCATACTACAGCAACGGCGTGGGAAGAGAGTTAATAAATATTAAGGTTATCAACATTACACCAGTCGTTAAGTGAATGATCATAAAGAAACAATTCTTATTTCTAATAATAATTAGTTAGAAGTTCAACATTTATAAAACACACTTTAAAAATAAAAAAAATAAGTTAAATATTTTTGTTAGTACTAAACAGCTACTGAAACGATTTAAACGTAGTGTGTCTTTGTATTTATTATTGACTTAAAATGCTGTTAAACGCTATAAAGAATACTTCGACGAACTGAACATAAATTCTAAACATGAACTTTAACTCTGTCATTCTAAAAACACTAGTCAAACAGTAAGATATTAAACATTACCCGGTCTGAGAAGAGCGTAGTATACGATTGTGACTATTAAGGAAATGGAATTATTCATGTTGAAAATAACCCAAACAACTTTGATGTACCAAGGTGTTCCAACTGCTATTCCTGAAAATATACAAAAGTAATTGTAAGTTTTTATCTGACTCCTAGCTCTCCATGTTTGAAATGTAAACATTGCAAGCGATGGCGATTTCTGAGAAACATCTTTCTGAAAGAGCATTTTGCATTTAAGTAAATTTTGGAAAAAATTATGTTTCATGATTGATTTGTACATATCTCTTGCATTGTGAGGAAAATAATTCGACGTTATTTTGTTTCTTATATATATTTCAAGTTTAGAAATGAAACTTGCTGGGTTTGTAATTCAAAGCATATATATCAACATGTAATATAAATGAGAGACCATGAGATCAATGACACATTTTTTTCTTAATTTTCTGGATTGCTATCTAATTTAAGCTCAAATAGTGGGTTGTCGGCTTGAACAAAGGATTTATTTACATGTGATAATTTTATTGACAAAATGAGTGGTTATACCAACCTACCGGTAAGAGGTTATGCCTTTTTTTTCTAAGATTGGCGTCAGTTTATTTTATTTTAATCTTGTTTAGTAATATAAAAACATTTTTCGGTCCACATAAAAGTAAGTGCTTTTTGTAATGCAAGATTATTACCATTAGGACAAAAGTGTTATCTAACAATGTGTTAAGCTTATTAGTTTAAGCTGGCGACATTTACGTAGAACAGCACTCAAATTACGCAATCGTATTGAATGCCAAACTAAATTAAGTTTCAAACAAAAAGGGATTGTCTTCCATGGTTAAAATTTCACATCAGGTGTTTCAAACGTCTGGAAGATGTTTTATCTCTTGAAATAACATGAGCATGCACTAGCCTATTTTATTAGTTTGTACGTCGCGTCGTGTTTTTCTTCCTGTCGATAACTAATTTGTATCTATATACATACACCTCTAGCTTAACCTCAATATCTTTGAATCATATCACAAAAACGTGCGTTTCAGATCTGAGATGTGTTGTCATTTCAAACACGAACAAATGATAAATATTATCTACTGGTAAATTTTCTTTTTTGTTTAATAAAGTAGTCCATATTAATTTATAATTAATCCACAGAGAGAAAGACTCGTCGAACTCGATCACCATTTTGAGACATGTAATATATCAGCAAGATCTTGAGGGCAGAAATAGAAACACTTGATCGTGTTCCTATCTCGAATAAACTTGAGTTCATTCCAGGGGATGCCGGCATGGGAAGAGTTCTTTTATTTGTCGGTGTCTTTAAAATGTTTTTACGGTATATTTGCACACAAAATGTCTTCTAGGGTATTTTTGGGAACATCTACCACCGTTGTTAGTAATGCAAATAAATGTAGTCGGTCGTGTAAAGCACGCGTGGAAGAATATCAAGTCTATCACATTTCCTTTTAAATTTAGCGACAAATTGAAGGTTAAAACTTTAACTTCTTTGTAAATTAAATCTCTATACTCTGGATTTTAAACTGTAATTGTATTTTGAAATCAATAAGAGTATCGACGATATAGACGTTAACTCTCACATCTCCTTTCTTAATAAGTGGTTTCAAAAGTTTAGCAGTTATACAAAGATTGCCTTCGTTGAAATGTTTGAAATCGTAATAATTATTATGTTTCACAGTAGCGCTCTTTGTGCAGTATTGCAGCCGCAGAAAGTCTCCCCGTACATCAAGTCAGTAATATTATTAGTAAATATGTTTTTGATGTCATGTATGATGATAACATTTATGGTGATTAGAGCGCAACCTTTTTAGGGGGGAGGGGGGGGGGGGGGGTCCCGGCTGGCTCAATCGGTAGAGTAATCGGATTTATACGGCATGGCGCTGTCGCAGTTCGGTACGGGTTCGATTTCCAATATGGACAATATCATTTTCAAGTTCTTGAAAAGTGACAGCATTTCCATCCAGTTTTTTTATCTCGTTTATTGATAAATGTAAGTGGCATAAATACTTTAACAAGCCGGTTTAAACATAAGGAAAAAAACTATTGTATGGACTAAGTAAGTGTATATACATTATACAAGCAGGGGCGGACAAAACGTGACTTTAACAGGTGATTTTAGGATAGCAACCTAAGTCGGATATAAAAAAATTACAATTTTTTTAAAACGATATTTATCTTATATTGCACATGTGCACTAAAAATAAAAACACAATGGAATGCGTATTTGCAATCTAAATACCCTACATTCGCCAGTATTATGTTTCACTGCTTACCTTCTAGTTTTATATAAGTTAGCTTAAGTATTGGCACAAAATGCAAATTGGTTCGGACTACATGTATTATTAGCGTAATGACTGTAATAAATACAATGTTGTAATAAAATATTTAAAAGCCTTTTTTTATGTTTTATGTATTTTATTTTTCTATTCCTTGCACTTGATTGTTCATATGAGATCTTATTTGGTAAGTGCACCTTAGAACCTGGTTTAAACCTCCAGTGGCAAATTGTTTTGCCACTGACCGCTCCAAGGCGACAACCCCAATTGTTCTCTTTATTGTTAATTGTTTGTGGTGTCTTAATTGAAATTGATTCTCTTATAAACTCGTGATCTCATGGCTGCTTTTTCTGGTTGTGGCAAGTCCTGATATGCATATTTCATTTTTTTCGCATAAAAGGCAAATTGGTTTAAGCCACAAGTATTATTAGCGTTATGACTGTAATAAATACAATATTGTAATAAAATATTTCAAAAAGCCTTTTTATGTCTTTTATCTCTTTATTACTAATATCGTAGTAGTAAATACTCACCATCACGAATGTCCTTCCTTTTGACATGAACATGTATTGTTGAGGCACAGTCTACAAACACGTGTAAAGCCTGGAGGAGGTAGGACCAATTTGTGAGATAAATGAAGTATTCTCCTGCTACGTCACTGTTGTAATATATTTCCAGGCCGAGCATGGCGGTGTAATACAATACCCAAAATATCACCCATATTATATGCACCTTGGGTTTAAGGCACTGAAATGAAAACAAACAGTGGTTTTATACATGGCCTAGTTTTTTTTAATTAATCTAAATATTATATTATATGCACAACCTATGTTATATGTACGTTAGATTTAAGGCACTGAAATGAAAACAGTGGTTTTATACTTGGCTTGGTGGTTAATTTAGAAAAAATAATCAAAATATCACCCATAATATATGCTCATTGGGTTTAAGGCACTGAAATGAAAACAAAAAGAGGTTTTATACTTGGCTTACTGGTTAATTCAGAAAACTTAATCAATAAAATGGACGTCGCTCATCTTATGAAAGCAACAACAGCAATAACAACAACAACAACATCATCAATGTATTTTCGGATTAAATGAGCAGAGTTAAGAAATACGTGTATTTATCAATAAAATAGACGTTGCTTATCTAATGACAAAATCGTATTTTCAGATTTACTGAGAAGTGCTAATGAGCTTGCGACATTAATAGTATATTGTAAAGCATCAGACTAAGTAATGTGTACATCTAGATATCGGATTTATTTCTGTTATCAATATAACAGAGGTGTATGTGTAAAACACAAGGTGTGTCGCCAACCTATAGTGTGGGTGTTACTGACCTCAGCTCTGTAGCACTACTATTTTTTACTTTGGAATAGAAATGGCACAACTTCGCTCATGTAATTTAATTTCAAAATGATGGTCTAAGAAAACGGCACAATCAAGAAAATTCACTTTTTGCAATTCATGAGTCAATTACATTATCTTAGACATACAGTTGAACCTGCCTTAGCAGCCACCAGCATACGGCAACCACCTGTCTTAAACACCCAGTTTGAATATGTCGTAAACTGACATTTTGATTTTATTTTTACCTGTCTTAAACAGCCACCTGTGTTATTAAGCAGCCACTTTTTGTCACTTCCTTGGGTGGGTGCTTCATAAAAGTTTGACTGTATTTTCACAACTCGAAAGACACAAAACCATAACTTATCATAATTCCAAAATATAGTCAAAGAATAAAGGAACGCAGGGTGACATTATTTGCAATATCTTGCGAAATCGTCGATCAAAAACATAAAAAATCTTCATGTGAACTCTCTAGATTACTGTGCAGGTGGTAATGTGTCGGATGTCGCATAATGGGATTGTGTAACGAAGTTTCCCAGGGAAAAGCATGAAACGGGAAAATCTGGAATCATTTTCAAAGTTTACATGCGTTTCTTTATCCTCTGGGTTTATGAGGAATATAAATACATGTTCTAGAATCATATGGCATAGATATTGAAAACAAAGACTTTGATTGGAATCACAATAAAATACTTACTTGTGGTTTTATAAACAGAGACGGGTCATCATGATGCAGTCCAAATTTAGAACATCGAAATTCTTCCCGCAGTTCTGAACATCCTTTTTCTATTTTCATTGTAATGCCTTTAACAAAACATAGTCGATAAGTGTAACACTAAATTTTAAGGCAATTTCATAAACAAAAATTTACAACTGAGTCGATAAGTGTAACACTAAATTTTAAGGCAATTTCATAAACAAAAATTTACAACTGTAAATGTTATACTGTTCACGATTTTCCTCTGTAATGTAGGTTTTTGTATATTATGTTCAGATTTGAACGGTTGTAAAAACAAGTTTATAACTTCTTAAACACGGAGTTGATGGCTATTGAAATTCCACAAGTTATTTAAGATAGTAACCAATAACCATATATTTTTCTTCCTAGACTAGATTTTCACTCAAAATTTTCACTACAAAATATTTACAATAATTCACAGTAAATTATACAAAGATATCCATATTTGCAGTAACTTTGTCTCCTGATAAACTATAACTAGCGATATACTGTTACGACCGATAATTAAAATATAAGACACGAGTTGAGAAACCGGGGTACAAGAAACCGATAGAACGACAGAGCATTTTATTTTTATTAGGTGCACACAATATAAGGTCACTTCTGTGCCAATTTATAAAACGATTACTGTAGTTTTACATAACCGTCTGCAGCAAATCTTTTGATGTAATAACAGCTTTTAAGCTATTATAAAATTAAGTAACATGGCTATTCAAATTTTAATATATATTTCCGAAAACTAATGCGCGCAATATTTTAATGTAATAAATATTTTTTCTCTTAACAAATGAGAATGTTTCTCTGTGAATAATTATAAAATAATTTAATTTTTATATTTTAATTGGCGGTGAATAATAAAAATATTATTTACCCTGCACTGCGATATATTTACTTGTTCAGTTTCGGAATGATATCGCCGTAAAGGTCCGTTTATACAGAGCGCGTCCAACGCGAACACGAACACGACTTTTGAGCAGTTATGCCATTCAAATTGAGCGCGAACCCGCACGCGGAAAACCTATTATGTATAAGTTATTATCGGAACGGTCAGGCATACGCATTTCTATTTGTAGAAACAATGCCAAGGGAAGTACAAGCTGATTTATTGATGGCAGAAAAGCCGCGCGACTTTCTGAAAAAAATCGCTCTGAGGGCAATCAAGGCGGTCGTTCGCGTGAACAAAATTTGGTTCGCGTTCGCACTCTATTTGAACGGTTCCTCTTCAAGTAACTAAAATATTCTACTTGGGGCGAAAAAACGCGTTCGCGCGGACCTTTAGTCGCGCCAATATCTCCGCTCAGCACTATACTGCGAATATATATCACAGCACTCTACCCCCTGTTAAAAATTGATTCGATATTTGATGGTTTTCGCGAGAAAAGTACGCGAGAAGCCGTTCGGGCTTCATTCACACACTTTAAACAACCAACTATTTGCCATAACCGAATAATCCGATGGACATCATCATGTACTATTTATAGTCACCCAAACTGGTAGCAAAAATATCGCGTTATAACGTCATGTTTTTAGAAAATTCCCAGCTTTGATATAATTACTGTGATAGCTACTTAGCATCTTGTGGCAGTTTCAAGCATTATCGCCAATTTTTATACTTTTCAAGAAAAATATATATATCTAGGAAAAACGCAAATATTTCCCGGAGTATTTAGAACTGTGTATAGGATAGAGTCTATTAAGACATTTCTATATAAAATAGAAGCAGAAACGAGCGCAGCGAGTGCAGGCTTCTATTTTCTATAGAAACATCTAAATAGACTCTATCCTACTTAGAAGTCGCCCTACATTTCTAGCCATGCGCGTGCGCAGTTCAACAAAGATCGATCTATTTTGTTCATTGTGAAATAGAAAATAGAAAGGAGTTCTATTGAAATAAGTCACTGAGGAATTTTAACATTCATGATTAGCTTCTGATTGGCTACAAATGTAGGGCGACTTCTAAATCTCGATAGCTACCAAGCTATCTCGAGGCAGAAAAATACCACCATAGTAAATTATGCCATTTCTACAACCATTCAACACAACAGCATGTGTTGTGTCCCAAAAAATGAAAATAAATTGAATGTATCACTTACAATTCGACAATTGTAATTAAATAAACAGCTTAAAATTATTTTATAAGTATCTTGCAGAAGTGTGAGGTGAAGACGGATAAATCTGTCCTAGGGAGAGCTGTTTTTTTTGCGGGAATGAGGCTCTACTCTAAACAGTTCAAACTTGGTGACAGATTCCAGAATGAATATCTCATGACCGTCACATTTTCTTGCATACCTTTTATTATTCATAATAACATGTGTATATGTATAGGTCTAGTCTACCGTTTAAATGTTGAATTTCTACGCCACTGTTATGAAACGCCTCTGCTGAAACGTTGACATTTAGTGTTTTCTAAATGACGTCACTAACGTTTATAAATGACGTCAAATACATGATGACGTGACGTCACTTACCGTTATTTTTATCCTAGGGAAAATATAATATGGGGTGCGTCACGGGAAAAGGTACCTTCGGACAGTTGACGTCGATCTTTGAAATGACGTCATTAATTTGAGCGTTCAACAATATTTATTACGCATTTTGCGGCAAAAATACCATTTAATGTCAAAATATGTAACAAAATAACATTTTAGTTATAAGAAATTGATTTATAGTTGTAAGTTCTTTCTTAATTTAGTAAAAACTAGAATATCACAAAAAATGACCGAAGATACCTTTTCTCGTGTCGTGCCCCATATAATTTGGTTTCTTGAAAAGGGTGTATGGGGATATATTGCCGGTCTGGGTGTCATATTACCAGAGCCACACCGGCAATATATCCTCACATACCCTTTCAAGGGACCAAATAATTGTTTTATTTTAATGCAAAGCCTTTTTCTGGCAAATGATAATTAGAGAACACTGGATTTTAATGAAGTTCGCTTATTTAATTCCGAACGGCTTATTTCCCCGCTGAGAACCTCAATATTTACCTCTTGACGTCATTGATTTAATTGCATGACATCACTACTATGGTTTTTGCGGACTATCGGTTCGATTTTTTTGGGGGAAAAATAAAGAATAATCTGATCTTTCTCAAATATATCAACAATAAGCATGCCGCTTAATAAATTATGGCTTAACAATATGATTTTAACCAAAATTGAAAACAAAATGACGAACGACAATAGAATGGTGGAAGGCCAGAGGCACGTGCATTCATATCTACAGCCGATCCATGTATACGGCTTACCCATAAATGATTTTAGATAAGTGCAGCGTTAATCCGCAAAATTGATACAACACGTCAGATTGGTAATTCCGTATTCATGGGGTCCAACGTATTTGGCTTTTGCGGAAAAGTAAGTGAAGGACATTTTCTGTGCGGAACAAAATGGCGGAATATTTCGTTATTTTGTGCATTTACGGAGATATTTTGACCTGTTAAGTAGGTTTATATCACTGTTATCGTAATATAAATACGCCTACCCGGAGGCCAGACGTGTAAGCTCCACTTGGGTTTTTAACCTATGTTTCTGGAGGCCTTAACAAAAAAGTTATTGAATGTATAAAGTGAAAGATAGTTTGTTTATAAAGTGATAATAGAAAATTGCATGACTTGAAACTGTGTTTTTAGTCAAAATATACCGTTCTTTGATCTTTTGTAGCTAAATTATTATCGAGTGTTTGCATATATTTCTTCATGACGGCTTTAGCACTGACATGGGTACTTTATCGCCAATTTTTTATGTTCAAACACCTAAAATGTTTGCCGTAGAAGTGGTACTTAGCATTTTTTTTGTTCGGTGCAGAATCTGAATAACACACTCGTATGCGTTAATATAAGTGTAAGTAAAGCACGAGCTGATAACGAATGTTAATAATCAAAACAAAAGCCAATTTGTTACCCAAATACGAACGTCTCGAATATTTGTTATGTAATATTACCTACCATATACACTTGTATATTATTCTACCTCTGGATATGTGTTCATTACATTATTACTTTTTAGTAGTACTATAGTACTATAGTACTAGTAGTTTACCAAAAATACAGGCGCACCTATAAATATATAGGCGCACCTATATATGTTAATGGTCATGGCAATATCTTTGTTTCGTGTATTCTATAGTGGTAACGAACGGGCTGTCTTCCTTTAGGCTGGTCGTTCCATTTGCTTAAACGGGCATGCTTAGCTCGTTTTGCGCCTTGCATTTCATCAAAAACATGATCCATGAGAATAAAAGAACGTTATTATTGTATTTAAATTAATCTCCCTTTAGCATTTTCAATATCTTTCTCTTTCACGATTGTAATTATTCTTAGTCCAATAAGTGTTATTTGTAACAATAACTATAGTACTCGAAAATTAATTCTCTTGTACTTTCAATAATTATTATATTTATAGTCACTAAAGGTAATTTTCCATATCAAATACGGGAGACGTTCTTATTTGGGTAATAAATTGGCGTTTGTTTTGATTATTAACATTTGTTATCAGCTCGTGTCTTACTTACTAAACTTACACTTATATAAACGCATACGAGTGTGTTATTCAGATTCTGCACCGAACAAAAAATGCTTACCACTTCCACGGCAAACATTAAAGGTGTTTGAACATAAAAATGGCAATAAAGTACCCATGTTAAGTACAAAGGCCGTCGTGAAAAATTAGATGCAAAACTCGGTAATAATTTAGCTAAAATAGGTCCAAGAACGGTATATTTTGACTAAAAACACAGTTTCAAGTCATGCAATTTTCTGTTTTCACTTTGTAAACAAACAATTTTTCAGTTTATACATTCAATAACTTTTTTGTTAAGGCCTCTAGAAACATAGGTTATAAACCGGGTGGAGCTTACACGTCTGGCCTCAGTAACAGTGATATAAACCTACTTACCAGTTCAAAATATCTTCGGAAATGCACAAAATAACGAAATATTCCGCCATTTTGTTCCGCACAGAACATGTCCCTCACTTACTTTTCCGAAAAAAACAAAACAAATACGTTGGACCCCCTGGTATTGGACAATGTCGTTTCCCGAGTCTGTATTTTGCAGCTTCTCGTATTGTATGTGACGTCATATCTACGTCACATTATGTTGTCGTAATTTTCCGACACATACCGAACTCCAAAATAGGAAATTTCCGTCGCAGTTTTACAACCGTAACGATATTTTACGCCATTCATAAATTTTCTGGGCCATTCATAAATTTACTATTGCGTTACTATTTTTATTTCTACAACTATGTAAACCACGTTGTTGACTAAAACTTGGTTGTTTAATTTATTTAAATTTGTTTCGAGCGAGAAAGGCAGTATATTGGAAGGAATATTATGACAGTATGCAGTCTGTAGATTCGTATTATTTCTCGTTGCGTATAAACCACATAACGCTCGACCTTCGGTTTTACATACACAACTAAAAAAAGGAACCTACAGATTGCATACTGTTATAATATTCCTTATATATCAACGGCAAAATATTCTTTGCAGTATAAACAAGAACTATCTTTAAAAAAGATAAACGGCGTTGATGGAAAAGATTTATATATACATGTATATAAGAAAGAAAGAAATATAGAGAGGCGAAGCAGACACAGTTTAGTTATTTTATTTCACTTGTTATAGCTGTTGACGAACCCTCCCTGCCTTCTTAGTATGACCTAGAGATTAAGCGACCGAATCATGACAACTCATAAATTTATTGAAAATGTCTTTCAAAAAAATGTTGAAGCTTTTGCAACAATTTCATACGGTGATAACAAGTCGATTAAAAAAGGTGAATTATGCATATCAGGAATTGCCACATTCAGAAAAAAAGCCTCCCCACACAGTCATAAAGAGGGAGAGAGAGCGTGGTTAATAAAATGATCAGTTTCAAAAAGGACACCACAAAGAATTAACAAAAATGAGAACCCGAGTGGGGGTTTACCGCATTGGAACGATCAATGGCAAATCGAATTGCCACAGGGGTTTAAACCAGAAGCACAGCCTTACACTAAGTCTTGATCTACATTTATTCAGTTTCAATAAAATACCTCTTGTAGAGTTAGAACTCAAGATGAATAAATGTCCTTGAACTTTAATGAACTTTAATGAATATAAATAATAACAGCTTGTTGCAAGAGCGAAATCTACCAACTTTTACGTAAATTAACGTTTAAAAAGTGTCCTTCCTGAGTATTGAACCCGGGGCCTCCGCTTGCGAGGCCACTACACTACAGAGAACGTTGCATTCCCACTTGAAATTAACAATCAGTATCAAAGGAACTAGAAAGGAACCATTAAGAACTAGAAATATCTGCACTTTTCTTTCGTTTTACACTTAGTATTGTACGCAAATGTTTACCTGACACCCAAGAATATTCTCTATAAAATTGTATTTAAGCCATCAATATTGACTTAACTGGTTATTTAAATCGTAAATATGTTTTTCTTCAATACAATTATCGCTTTTAAAAACGAAAATGCACGAACATGTAAGCCAGGTAAATACTTTAACACAAAATATAAAAATCGTTACGGTAATCGTAAACTACACCCACTAAAAACCAATCGAAATAATCTATTTGATTTTCCCGCTGCATAATAATAATAATCCCACTAGATACCTCTCCACCCTGCTAGATGCCTCTCTGTTGTAAATAGCTACCAATCGAAATAGTTTATTTCATTTTCCCGCTGCATAATAATAGAATACGAGTATTATTTACAACATTTCGTTGGTCGAAAAACTAGGTCAAAAGTGAGCTTAGACAGCTAACGCCGAAAAAAGGATTTACCTCTTCCGATGAAACACGCGGAAACATATCAGGTATGCAATGATATCTTTCATTACCTTACTTCTTATTCCACATTCATAATTATTTATTACATTTTTTTACAAATTAATGAATTTTATGGAGTATGACTACAATCATAATAAAGCTGTAAAGAAATTAAAACAAATATTCGTTATCGGTAAAATTCTTTCGGCTATTTTTTTTTTTCATTTATCAAATAATATATAAAATATAATTATACAAAATAAGTTAATGTAATGCTTTAAGATCTTACCGATATAACTGCCACTGTCCCACCAGCTTTATAACTTTAAGTCTATAAATTATATAACTCTGGGATTATTCCATTTTAAAAGGTGTTCTGCAGTCTTTGAAAGTTGTACGCTGATTGAAACACTATTATTTTATTTGACAATTTCAAGCAACTTGGGTTATGATGCAATTGGGCAATCAAAAATTCCACAGTTGTTGCGTTTCTTAAAATCGGTTAAACAGTGTTTTTTGTAAATGTGGTTTAAGATTACGTAATCGGGACCTGATTTTGAAAATCTGATAGGTTTGTTTGCAAATTCATCCAGTGTGTATTAATTTTCACTTTTTTTTATGTTTTTATATATTTTTGAGCTGAACTTTCGCCATTGTTGACAGTCAAAGTCTTTTGTGAATTGACAAATTGTCCTAATTAATTCATTTATCTCACCGTTTCTTTCACGTGCATTGTAACATTTAAAGGTGTCTTTTCATGTCTCAGGACAATAATAGTTAAGTGATTTGAAATAACACAATTTATCATAAAAAAATAAAAGACGCGTAGACCAAGTAAATGTGATGCAATTTTCTTACACATTCAAATTGTATATAAATATATATAAAGGCTGCTACTACTACTACTTCTACAACTACTATTACTACTACTACCACTACCACTACCACTACGACTGCCGCCGCCGCCGCCGCCGCCGCCACCGCCACCAGTGACCAATCTGAAGCAATTAATATCACATTCCGTCTTTATTCATCATGTTTTGTGTTTTAAGGAAAACTGATGTCCGATGATTCATGCCAAACTGTAGCCAATCACAGACGTATTCCGACGTATCTAAATCGTATTTCCTCATTAGTTTGTTTCGTCTGATTAAAGTGTGTAAACATTTGCAAAAAATAGTCTGAATAAAACAGCTTAAAAACCACTTCTATAAAAACAGACGGCCATCTAATCGATATGGTTGTCACTTACCGCTTTTAAAAAATAACCTAATAAATCTAAAATCGAATGGTGTAGAATCTGATCAGACACCATGGACACCGATGGGAGAATTTTTACCGCTGTAACATGTCGTGTCGGTAGCAATCAAAGTTACAAATAATTACACATAGAAGAAGTGTTATCATTCGCTCATTAGCTCAAATTTCTACGTGCATCTTTTTTTCCAAATTAAAGATGGTCTATAAGAAATAGTAGTAAACTTAAACTCCTTTCTTTATTTTAACTAAGACAATGCGAAAATGCTCATTGCGTGAGGTAATGCACAAACTTTGAAAGAGTTTTTCATAAAAAGTTATTTTTAGAATAAAAAAATACAATGTTTCCAAACTTCTCAAAAATCTAGTATCCTGAATGTTTGGTGTTTTGCCGGACTTTAGCCAATCACTGACGTATTCCGCCCTATCTAAATCGTATTTCCTCATTACTTGTTTTGTCTGATTAAAGTTTGTATACCTTTGCATAAATAAAGTCTGAATAGCACAGCTTATAAAACATTCCTATAATTACATCCTCTTTCTTTATTCCTTGCTTAGCAGACATGTGGCGAATTATTTTTAAAAGTAATGCATTAAATTAGCACTGTTTGCCAAATTTGTGCATTAAATTAAATTATCATTATTGTCTATTGAGAAAGTAATGCACTAACTTAGCATTTTTCAAAAAGTAATGCATTAAACTAAGCATTATTTTATTCGCATGTGAACTCACAATAAATACTAAAGTCAACTGTCAAAATATAATAGAAAAGTTATTATCTTCCACAAAAAACACAAGTTTAATAATATACAAAGCGTCAATATGAAAGAGTTAAGATCTAAAGTGACACCTCATGGCCTTAGAATAAAACTAGTCTAAGTAGAAATAAAATAATATAAAGATAGGTTAAGCTTTTTACACACTTCAGTTATGATTCTCAATTTATTGCTGTTGTTTTCACACATTCGGAAAGTTATATTGACACTTGCAACAAATCAAATTATTGTGTCACTTGCATCTGCATTACATGCTGATTTTCTGAAATCTGTCTCAGCCTCCATAAAATTTACACAAAATCTGTAAGTGTAATTAATTAAAATAGAAATATAACATCACGTGAGTGTGTGGGTGTAGTCTGGTGCAAGTGTGAAAGTTTGAATTGATTTGATGCTGTCTTATTTTAAATCATTTTTGATATTATGCACTGAACTTCTCATTTCCTATCATTAACATTTTCAGAAATATTCAGATATGTTTGAAAAATGGTCTAAAATTATCTATTCCCAAGGAATGTGTACATATATTGAAATGATTGAAATGTTCTGTAATTGTTGAAAGAGGTAAATAGATTAATGGCTTTTGATTTTTTGTAAACTGAGCATTTTCTTCAGACAACTCAGCTTACGAACTCAATATAATCTCAATAATTCGACTGCAAGCACAGACCCATCATCATACTGACATTTTACAGATGTCTGTCCTTCAAGATGAAGATCGCATAAATAGAAAAGCCCTTGTCGCGCACAAATAGTTGTGCTAGGCTTAATATAAAAAGGGTTCAAACATTCTGATGCAAAAGCTTTACTCTTTGGTCTTACCTAGTTGTTACTACTAACAGTTATATTCATATTTTTTCTTTTGCTATAAATTAGATATGTAATTATTATCAAATAATAACACATTTAATCTTAAGAGCATCTTGGTATTAAGTCACGATTAACATATATCTTCATATTGAATGAATCAATTTATAGTAAAAAAAATCCAATAGTGAACTAAATCCAATAGAGTTCTTTCACATTGTTGTGCGCATGCGTCGTACTCCACGTTTAGGTACGAAAATATTGGTTTTATCCTACACCGACGCGTGAGGGGGCATTTAACAGTGTCATTGCTAACAGAATGAACGGACATCATCACGGTGTCGTCTTAAAGCTTATGATAAATTATAATAATAATTGTGATGAGGCACAATAAATTCAAGTTTTACGAATTTCCGAATATTGCAGGCTTTATAAAGTCCGGTCGGCAAGATTTGACTGTGAAAAGCGTAAAACAATCAAAGAAATTGTTGCAAATTTGAATCAGGAAGTCTCATATAAAAACAAAGACAATGTGGATTGCATGTTACTGTCTATTTGCCACAGACACATATATAAGCGTCTCGTGTTTTTCTGACAAAATGCGTTTACTTCAAAAAATATATTTTATGTAACTTGATCTCCCTAAATTGGAAGAGAAAACGGATGAATTCAACAATGTATCCCAGTTGTATTCAACGCCCGTTAAGCGTTATTATTTTGTTTACTATTTTACTTCCTTCCAACATATGTTTAAAACTAAAATTTATTGTTATCATTCGTATATTTCTTTTATCAGTCCTGGATTAAAATTATTTTTATGTTTAATAACTAGAAATCATACTTTGAACACGACCGTGTTACTGTTAATTGTCCCTATATATTTGACACAATGGAATATTCCCATTCCCATTCTGCCCTGAAAACGATGGTGACATATTGAGGTGTGAAAACTTGTTTGATATCTGACATTTGAGGAGACTTAAGGGATTGCCACACTCCTCCCAACTTTGTTTATCGATAAAAAGAAAATTTTCAAAATCTCAATAATGGCAAAATGCCTTTCAATGAAACTTTGCCCAAATGAATGTTACTAATGTATCTTTATTTTGCGTAAAGGAAGACGCGTTAGAAAAGTAAAGAAACAAAGCTAGACCTAAAAATTGCTTGAAATTCTATTTACATAAATTCATAAAAACTAAGCGATATAAAACATAGTTTTAAATTCACACATGAGCGCGATGATACTGACAAGAAAATGTTGTGTACTTTGTAAAAAACTTTCAACCACTAAAAGAGAAATCAGTGATTGTCATCCGTTTACGCGACCAGGAAATTGAAGGTCAAACGCACTTTTACTATTATCTCGTAAAGTTTACATATGTAAGTCGCAAGGGCACAATAAATTGTTGTCAGTATCATATTTCTCATGTGGGCACATAAAATGATGTTTTGTGTTCTTTAGTTTTTGTGAATTTATGTAAATAGAAGTTGAGGGAAGTTTTAGATATCGCTATTTTTCTTTACTGTTCTAACGTGTCTTACCATATGCAAAATAAAGATACATTAATAACATACATTTGTGCAAACTTTCATTAAACAGCATTTTGCCGTTATTGAGATTTTGATAATTTTCTTTTTATTGATGAATAGAATTGGGAGGAGTGTGGCAATCCCTTAAAATTAATTATCTCAAATCATCAAATTGAACTTAACTGTTATTGTCACTTCAAGCGTTAAATTTTCGAATACCTAAAAATTTTCACGAGTTCAGTCCCATATTTCTATAACTATAATTTGTAGCGTTGAAATGGCAGATCATGTAGTAGTTAACGTCTTATTATTGTTATTATAAACATAATTTTTTTTATAAAATCGTCAGCCATAGTCAATAGACATTAGTTTTAGTCGCATTTCATGAATATCTACGTGTTACGGGAATGATGTAGAAAGAAGATAAAATGTCCGCAGACCTCCAAAATCTCAGGATTTTATCTGAAATCTCCGTCCGTAAGGTTCTTCTCCGGATCTAAGGATTTTCAGGCAAAATCTCAGGATATAAAAATATTGAAAAGGATAATTAATGAAACATAAATTTAACTGAATTTAGAATGGGTTTTACAATTATATTAATTAATATTAAGAAACTTGGTCTTGGTCACGGCTCCAAAATTTCCTGTTTATTGAGAGATTACGTGATAGTGACACGATGCCTCGGGCACCCATGTACACAACAGCTTAGTGTCATAAAACTAAACTAGGACCTGAATATCGCAGTCCCGTTCATTTGTTTTGGTCCATGGTCATTTTGATTTTAAACAGAAATGAAAATATTATATTTCAAAACCTTCAGCGACAACAACTACGAACTTCAACATCAAAATAGTTTTTATTAAAAAAAAAACTCTGTTTTTTTTAATAGTTTTGGTTGGCCTGCCGTCCGGCAATATTCGTTTGGTTCAATCAATTTAACGATTTCTCAGGTTGTAGCTGGAATCATCCTATTATGTAAATACGTAATATTTTTTCTCAAAAGCAAAACACGCAAAACACATATCAACCTAGTCGCCGACGAGCTACATAAGAATATAATTATGTCTCATTCCACTATAAATTATAGCGTTACAAAAAATGCCGTAAAACGGTAAAATGTCCGATAATGTTCGTCTGAATTGTCAATTATACAGATTTATTGTTACTAAACACAATTCACGTGTGTATTTTCATTAAAAAAAACCAAACAAATCCGTTGGATACTCGCGTCCTGAAAATACCGCGATAAACAATGTTTAAAATGGGTCGGTATAAAACGCAGACAATATAGCATATAGAAGGTTGCAGACAATATAAACAAAGAAGGGGTGTGAAAAACGCAGACAATATAGACAATGAAGGAAACTAGAAAACGCAGACAACATAAAATAAATACAAAATGTTTTTGTTGTTTAAATTAATAATATTTGAAGCTAGAATATAGAGAAAAGGCTTTTATTATTGATAAATTTAAGTGATTATGTTAAATTAATCTAATAGTTTTCATTCACTAGGGTAAGGTACCGTAATAATTAACTCAAATGGTAATAATGACAATTTTTTATGAATGATTTTAGTGTGATCAAATTATGAATTAGTTTGATTGATGTTAGAACAAACAGCTTTTGTTGAAATTTAGCAACTTATTTATCAAAGAAGTAAACAAAAAGGGAAGAAAATTTATGTAGTAAGGTAATAATTAACTGGTAATAATGACAATCTTGTGATGATTGATTATGAATAAAAGTGTGATCAAATTATGATTAAATTTGGTAGATCTTCGGTATAGTTTTCTAAAAAGGTAAAGATATCGAAAATCGGACATTTATAGGGTACTTAATTATTGCATAGCAATGGATGATTTTTGTTTATAAATATTTTTAGTTTTTTTGTTGGATTGTAAAACAAGCGTCCTACTATTAGAAAAAAACCTTCATGTAGAAAAAGCGTAAATATTTAAATCCTCTCCCCCTGTAACTTGTCGATAATAGTCATGTATAACTTTCGTTGCATCTTTCTATTGCTTTCTTACCAACCGGAAGACCTTTTCTTTGTATTATGTAATATACTGTGTTATATTGCCCTTATTGTATGTTACCATACTTGGGTGTAAATAAAAGATCTGTTCTGTTCTGTTCTACTAAACACTGAAATGCCATGCACATTTAATTATTTATTTCATATGCTTGTTTGAGAGAATTTTGTTATAGCTGTACTTTTACGTTATTACTACTAATTAATTAATATAAATAATTATTAAAACATTGCAAACACTTTAAATTAAAATGTAAAAGTCCAGCTACATTCAGGCCACACCACGTGGAGGCACTCTTGCTGTGGCACTTTTTTTTTTGGAAATCGCCAAAGTTTCTAAAGATGGAAATTTAGTCATACTTGTTGTTTGTTTTTTATTTTGGAAATTTTATTATCCTAAATAACGTGATTAATAAATGTGTCGCAAATGCAATTGCAAAAAGGCCACAATCTACACTGTTTGATTGTTTTTGGAGCTTGGAACAAGCTTTAACAAAAAAGAATTTCTCAAGCATATCTGTCTTCTAATTATCGTGTGATAATTGAATAATTCAGACAATATCCATATAGTTTTGACTCCTCCCACACTGAATGACAACACCCCAACTGTCAGATTAAGCTGTTATAGATTATCCAATGGAGTTAGGTAACATGACATGGGACACAAGCTCATAAATAAACAGTAGCGAATTGGAAAGTATAGTATGCAAGCCCCCTTCTAATTATCATGTCACAGAGGATATGCAAGTTTAGATCAAAATCAAAGATTCTGCAGATCATTAGACCCTATCAATAGTATACTGATCAATGGTGTCAGATAATTAGCGAATAAACAAGGGATGGTAACCTAATTGCTGTCACCATCAAGATAATCTAGAATTTGCCTTGTAGTATTTCAATACTTTACTATTCCTTAATGAATAATTTTCCAAAATTAACTATACAGCAAATGCCAAAAAAATTTATAGTGAGAATTATTTTAAGTATAATGTTGTTTTTTGTTGTTTTTTTTTATATTCTAGTTTTGTTATACAGAGTTGCAAAATGTTGTTACTGATTTGATTTAAAAGTATTTGATATCATAATGTAAGGCAATTGTGTGCTTTTTTACATAAATAATCTTGTTCCTATTCTAGAACATCATATTATTAATACTTAATTAATACCAAATTACCATTATTACAACTTGTCATGGTCATGCATTACCCACTGCTATTTCGTTTATGTAAAAATTCAACGTTAATAATATAGATCTATTATAATATACATTTGATATGAATTGTTAAAACACTCAAAATATAACATCGTCCGTGATTTCATCGATTTTATTTAATTAATTTTATCAATGTATTTTAGCTAATATTCGATGATTTAATCGAATTTTCGCCACCTGGATAACTTTATTTCAAAAGAAAAAATATTTAACAGAACATAAAAAAAAATCATGCGCATAAACTTTCTTGATGTGCTTGTAAATGATCATAACGTTGTTTTTTTTATTCTTCGTTGTTTGACTGAACTTACTTATTTATAAATTTGAAATGATTAATCAACATGTTCTTAATTTTATAATCACTTAGTCATATTAACAATAGTAAACGATGCCCCCTCGCGTGCATTTATCGACTAAATATGCTCTTCAATTTTAGAGAGCACTAAGGGGAGGTAACAATGTGAAAGAACTCTATTAATGCCTAATAATGCTATGCATTACATCATTTTGGAATAGGTAATGCATTAAATTACATTAAAATAGTGCAAGATTTGTTGCATTAATCATTACCTTGCATTACTGAAAAAAGTATTGCATTATTAACGCATTGGCATCAAAATTTTATTCGCCCCATGTCTGTTACTTAGTGTAAATCTTTTCATGCATGTAGCTTAGAATATCATTTATATGAAAAATATGACAATGAGATACGAATATATAATCCTACACAAATTGTGCTGCCGAAGAGGTCGTGAATGAGCGTTGCTATAAGCATCTTCTCCTTAACTGAATGATTGATCGGGAGAAAGAAAAACTGGGGGGAAAGCAAGACATGAAGCATAAAGTGTGTTACTTTTTATTTATGAGTATAATCCTTTTAGATATCACAGTAAGTCGAACTTAACAAATGCACTGAAGCGGCCTTAGTATTTGATTGTTTCACTGAGCATGGCCTCATTTCAGTAGACAATCATTTACTCAAATTACTGATAACGACTGAGCAAGAGTCAATCTGAATATTTGATCTTGCTAGTTGATTAATCTCTTTGGGTTTGTAACAAATCAGTGAAAGTTGTTCCCCTTACAAGGAAGTTGCCAGAAAAATAAAAACAAAACAAAATATGTTGACAGTTTATTTATCGTTATAGAAAATCGTTTAAGTTATGATGGATAACAATTTAGATTTACAATACGATCGTCTGCTTGGCGAGGGTTCATATGGTAAAGTGTTCTTGGTCAAACAAGACGATGGACAGCAGGTAGATAATCAGTTTCATAATTGATTTTCAGTACTTGGGGACACTTTTGGACCTTGTTTTAAAAATCTAATTTTCATATTTTCCAGTTTGCTGTCAAAGAAATAGACCTAACCAAGTGTGATGAAAATGGCAGAGAGCAGGCACATGGGGAATCTCATCTACTTTCACGACTCAAACACAAAAATATCCTTCGTTATGTGGAGTCTGTCATCTGTGATGAGTGTTTATACATCATAACAGAATACTGTGAGGGTGGAGATCTTGAGGACTACCTGCAAGTTGTATCAAAACGAGGCCTCCATGTCCCAGAGTCTCTTGTTTCGGAGTGGATCTTTCAGATAGGTGGTGCTTTGAAGGTAATAAAACAAGCCCAACTGCAAAGAACAAAACAATCTCTATTCCTTTTTGTCACATGGATAAAGCTTATCATATGTGCAACCAGTGTAGATCAAGATGGGCCTCAAACTGTCTTATCTGGATCTATACTGTTCGCTAATTGATGTGTTAATCCAAATCAGACTTCACAGATGTGCAGGCTGATGTGGATCTATACTGGTTGCGCATGGGATGAAAGATGTATCTATGAATTAAAGGGTAAATATTGCACGCCGCTTGTCTGAAAAAAAAATTGAGAAATTGTGTTGTTGGTTTTCACTAATTGTTTAGCACTGAATAGCAGATGTATATACATAGTTTGGTTTAGGTATCCTATTATTGTGGAGTTAGAGTTTTTGATTAATTTTGCATTTACAAATGTAAAATTTCAATGTATTATACTATTATCATGCCTGCACATTGCATAACACAAAAACTCACATTGACACTGTTTATTTTTTTGAATGACATGTATGATTTAATGTGAAGCATGCTTATGTTACTTTGATAATGGAATGGAAACATTGGGGGACACAGTAATTAGTGTACACATAGCTAACATCTGGCTTTGCCTAACAGGGGCAGATCTAGTGGGGCATCAGTGAGTTCAGGGCTTTTCATCCTTATATAACAGAGGCCTATAAAAGGCCTCTTCCCAATCCAAAAACATAGTATTTTTTCCCAACTGTGGCAGAAACTCTTCCCAAAATGCTAGGTAAGATTCCCAAAATGCTAGGTAAGATGTCCAAAAATGGTTTAACTCCTCTGAGGGGTGTTTGAAAATTGAAGTCTGATAATAAAGTGCTTAATAAAAATAAGATTTGAGTTAAAAAAATACCTATTACTATTTGATTTTATGAACTAGAACCATCTTTCAATTAATTTTGTTTTCCCAATATAACCAATTATCGCGCATACATTTCCCAATTGGAAAGGCCAGGGCCTCTTCCCAATTTACTGATGAAAAGCCCTGGGGATGGTCGAACTCCCTTTTTGTAATTTTCACAGGAATGTTTGCAAAAAAGTTCGAAATTATCATGTTACTAACCTAAAATTGCCCCAAATGATCCCCCTTTCTGGAAATCTTGCATTCAACCCTGCCTGCGATATGTTTTTTTTTTTTAAAAATTGTTAGTTCCACTGCATATTTATTGTATTTTGCATGGTGTTTACAGTACTTGCATGATCAAAAGATTCTTCACCGAGATATGAAGACAAAAAACATTTTCCTGAAGGAAGATTTGTCAACAAAACTTGGAGACCTTGGTATTGCAAAGTATGTTGTTATTTTTTGTTGCTTTTTACTATGTCATTTATATGTTTCATTTGTGTTAATTTCAGTTTATGTGATCTTTATTTGAAAGCGACATTTTTTGTGCTTGCCGGAAAAACTAAAACCAATGTCTGTAATTTTCAAAAAGATTCATAAAGGTGAAAATCATGGACAATCTCACTAAAGTCAGATCTAACAAAATGTTCTGATGTCAGCCCGCAGATACCGTACATAAGTTATAGCGGTTTTTCTCCAATTACTATTTAAAGAAATTGTCAACACAGAAAGCATTATTTATAACGCTCGCAAAATGATCTGAAGATGTCAATGCTTTAGAAATGAATGCAATACTACATAAACACATATATCTTCAGTAAAATATGTCTTAGGCAGACTGTCAACACTTTCCATGGTTTAAAATACTATGTCTACTTTCACTTTTGTGATGTGTAGGCGACAATCTGATTGGTTCAAAGGGTTAGTGATAAAACACGTTTTAGTTACTCGTCGTCAGATCCTGATAGCCTAGCGGTTTTCAGGAGATGATTTTAATCAGATTGAACCATGGGTCCCATTGGGTCAGACTCTTTGACAATCATATTTCCAAAAAACCTAATTTTGGCCCCATTTATTTTGGTTGAAGGGTCATTTTGTCCTTAAATTAGGGGTATTTTGGGGTTAATTAGTAGACTACTCCCCAAAAATATCAAAATGATCCTTGATATTCATCAGCTATTGGTTCCTTTACAGAGTTATGTGCCATACTCTTGGAGTGAAGGTTAATCACATTTATGTAATTATTATTTACAACAAGATTTAGACATTCACATTGTAGTTTTGATGCTGGCTGCACTTAGACAATCACCTTGTAGTCTGGATGCAGGCTGCTCATGTCTTGGCTGCCCTCCTCTAGCTCAGGCATGAATTGCTTTATATAGAATCAGTGTTCTTTTGCTTTCCAATTTTGTCACCCTTCATAACCGAATGTGTAGAATACAGCAAAACCCCTTGTGAAGACCATCCTGAAATTAAGACCACTTTTGATATTTGTAAACATGTTTTTATGATAACTCTTCCTTATCTCTTTACTCTATATAATTAGTTTAACCCTTTCCTCCATATATACACATTTTTACGCATGTGCGACCAGTGTAGATCCAGATCAGTTGGCACATCCATGCCATCTGATCAGGATCTGCACTGGTCGCATTTTGGTCAGAAATAACCCAATGAATAAAAAAAACTAACAGTTTAGATCCTGATCAGATGGCACAGATGTGCCGGCTGATCTGGATCTAAACTGTTCGCCCAAGAAATGAAGGTATGTCTATGGAGGAAATGGTTGACTGGTTTTTGAAGTTTTTGCATGTGCTAACAGTGTATATTCAGATCAGCAGGTACATCTATGTTGTGTGATTAAGATCTACACTGGTAAATTCAGGTAATGCTTCTTGGCAAAAAAAAACCTGATTTAAAAGCAAATAGTGTAGATCCTGATCAGATGGAAGAAATGAGAAGGCTGATCAAGATCTACACTGTTTGCACTGGATCTAAACTGTTTGCACACTGAATAAAAGCCATATATATGTATGGAGTAACAGTTTAAGTAAACTTTGTATTCAGAAAACTAAAACATTGACAATCATGCAATTGTAGGGTGTTGGATCTTAACCAGAGTAAAGCAGACACATTTATAGGAACCCCATCGTATATGAGTCCAGAACTGTTTTCTGGGAAGTCGTACAATCATAAGGTAAGATTCTCAAGACTTGTGGTCCCATTGGCAGAGCTCTCACTAGAGGGAGACTCGGGAGAAGTGGTTTCCCAAAAGTGACCAGACTTCTCCCTTCTTTGAGCCGAGGGAGAAGTCATTGTGTATAGAGTACATAGGGAAAGAATGCTTTTGATTGAAAACTTCTCCATAATTCAGTAAAATTATGACATAACTTCTCCCTGATTTGCAGGCCTAGTGAGAGTCCTGATTGGTTTGTTAAAAGAAGCATGTAGGTGAATTTTATTATGTCACCTGTGAAAGCAGGTAGACACAGGAATCACATTGTAGTAAGGCGGAAGGGGCGTCTTTGTCCAGTCCACCAACTTTAACATGAAACTTGTCCTATTCACTTAATAATCAGAATATATCTTCTGAATGAACAAAGCCATTGGTGGCATCAAGAATGATCTCTTGTTTCACTATTGTTTGAGTAATGCCACTTTCAAATGCAATTTTAGGCCTGACATGTGTTCCATGGAACACCAAATTCTAGGTTGTTTATGTTTAGTTTTACCTCTGTTTGTTTTAAAAATACTCTACAGAAAATTGACGCTTAATTTTAACCTTGAGCTATGAAGCATTTTGTATGTTTTCTGCAGTTGCTGTAAATTAATTTTCTATTGCAGACTGATATATGGGGATTAGGCTGCTGTGCCTATGAAATGATGACAATGCAAAGAGCTTTTCAAGGCAAAGCCTTGTGGACTTTGATTCGTGAGATCAAGAATGGAAGGCCACTGGACCTGCCGGACATGTACAGTCTCGAGATTCGAACTCTAGTTCAAGAAATGATGTCACAGAAGCCTGAGGATCGCCCCAGTGCCAAGGATATTGTTCAAAATGATTATTTATGTTACCATAAGGTACGAGCCCCGTTGAAGAGTTTTTTTAACCCTTTACTGTATAGATATTACTTTTATCACATGGGATAACAGGGTAGATCCAGATCAGCTGGCAGACAGCACAGATGTGCCAGCTGTTGTAGATCTACACAAGTCACACACTACCTTGAAATTCATATTTATGGAGTAAAGGGTCACAGTAGAAGTTGGGAATTAAAACAGGACTAAAACAATTTGTGCTTGTACCGGTATTCATCGGGTTAAATTGTAAACAGTGTTTATTTTTTGTCACCTTAGTGCAATAATCGTATAAATACTATCAAAATATGAAGGAGATATACTGTTATTGCACTAAGGCAAAAAATGTTTTCATTGTGAAATAACAACGGTCTACTAAAAGAGCTTCATATGAGTAAATTGCAAGATAAATTATAATTGTAAGTAATTTGCAGGGTAACGGGTTAATGAAATTTTAAAATCCTAATCCGACATTGGGGGAAATTGAAACTCCCCTTGACCTCCGGTCTTCATGTACCACACATTTCACACTCCCCATCCCCTGTCCATTTCTACGGTATTGCATATTTTCGATGATATCCTATTACCTACCAACAGGTTAATGAGCTGTAGATGGAAAAATTGTTTTATTGATTTTGTTAGAGTGGCATGCCACATTTGAAGTTTTTTGCAGGCATATATACTTTATTCTTGCATACCAGATCAGGTCATCTGGTGTTTTCACCCGTGTAGGAAATTTTGATTCTACACCCCCATGTAGAATGAGTCACGCGCCTTATATGACGTCACAAAGTCTTACGCATTTATGAATGAACGATGGAATGTCTCATATATCACTCCGCTACTATAAACAAGTAGTGCGAAGAAAAATGTACAAGAAAATACCCAAAAATGCGCAAAATAAATACGGTATGCAAGAAAAAGTATCATTCACTTACGTTGGGTTAAGATGCCTGATCCAGCCCTCGTGAAATATGCACTTAGGCGGTAACTCGGCAGAGCCTCGTTACCGCCCTTGTGCATATTTCACTCGGGCTGGATCACACGATCTTTACCCAACACACGTGAATGATACTTATAAGATAGGGGGAGGGGGCAAGTAACCGCTTCACATAAATATGAGTAAATGGCCAAACATTTCACTCTTTGTAACATGACGTCATCATAGATTTTACTTGATTTGAAAAATTATTTGTGTCTTAACCAGGTATCATAGTTATTCTTGAATTTGTACAAAATAACTTGAATCTTCGTATGCAACATTTATTTCTGACAACAAACATTGATACACTTCACGTAACAGTTTCTATTTGTATTAATAAAACTCCACCTTTTAATTTTTCTCGCTTATTTCTAAGCTTTCTTGCTTTAAATTCATTAATCAATCTGTCCACAAAATCTATGAAAAATTACACTGTAGTGCCTGTGAAAATTTATGATTTCATAGTAGATTTGACACACAACTGATTCTCCTATTTTCTTGTATGAACTTTGTATTTCTAGGGTTCAGCTCATGAGGAAGTTTTAAAAACACTGCCACGCCCTCATGAAAATGTTGAGAAGAAACAGAAATCTCGCAATTCTCGTGCAATAGGCAGTTCAGGATCTGGCTCACTAGGGAAGGCTCTATTGCAAATGAGCCAGGCCCAGGAAGATCTTTATAAAAGCACTGTTGAAAGTATTTGTGAAAAAATCAACACATTGAGGCTCACGCAGAAGAGTAATGGTGGGACAGAATCGTACGATACCTTCGTGTATAAAGGAGACGACGATAGTGGTACCGATGAAGAACTTGAAGCACAGGGTACAGTGTTAGACAAAAGTCTGTTAAAACAATATACGGAACAACTTGATACTTTTGTTTTCAAAGGAGAAGGTATAGTTGATTCAGATAGTGATTATTCCTCTGGAAGTTTGGTGAAGAAAAGCGTGAAATCTTCTGGTGATGAGTTAGATGACGATGAAGAGGAAGATGTGAATCGAACATTGTTAAGGCAGTATTCAAAGACATTAGAGGAGGAGGAGCTTCAAGGAGATGAGGAGGGGCAAGAGGAAGGTGGGCGGAGCTTTGAGCCAGAGGATTCTGGGATTGACCAGTCAGATTCTCTAGAGACAACTGGAGATAAATTTGAAGAAACAGCTGTGATGCCTAGTAAATATCAATATAAAGGTCTAAAGGACACTTTTGCATTAAGACCTGACAAGAAATGGCATCATGGGGATGTCAGGCAGCTGTTTTCACCAAATGCGGGTAATAGTGATAAAAGTTCACGGAAAGGTGTTCAAAGGAGTGAAAGTGATACGACTAGGAAGTCCCCTATTAAGTCTAACGGTCTTTCATTATCTTCGTCATTCTCAAGTACAGGGTCAGTAAGTGGTTCTAAAACAAAAGTATCCGATCTTAGATTACATAAAACACTTAGTGCGGAGGACAAATCTGAATTAAAGAATAAAACAGCTAAACTGAGAACATGCGATAGGATAGAACAATCAGCCAGAAGTAGTTCCAGCGAGAAAAAGAAGTCCCCGAAGAAGGCATTTATGGAAAGTGAAGAGGTCATATCAGAATATAATATTGAAGGAGCTAATATTAACGTTAAGGATATGATATCCCATTTTAAAGATAACATATCACCGTATACCTCGGTAGATTCCCAGTCTGAGACGATACGCTCTCAAGGTTCTGATACAATACGCTCCCAAGGTTCAGATGATTTGTCCAGCAGTCAGGTATGTCTGTGTTATTTAACTTAACCTTTCTTCCATAAAAACTGCTTTATTGCATGGGCGAACAGTTAAGATCCAGATCAGCCGGCACATCCGTGCTGTCTTATCAGGATCTTAACTGTTCGCTTTTTTATTTGTTAGGTTATGTCTGACCAAAATGATCCTGATCAGATGGTATGCATGTGCCGGCTTATCTGTATCTACACTGGTCACACATGCGTAAAAATGCGTATTTATGGAGGAAAGGGTTAAACCCTTCACGCCATAATATATAAAGGCTTGTTCTGAAATTTATTGTCAGTGAATGAAAATGCTACCGTATTTTGTCTTTAGTCTTCCGACAGGCAAAAATTAACCTTTTAATGAACAAATATTTAGAGAGAACAAAACCAAACAATCATACAGTGAACACACAAATTTTAAATGTTTTAAGTGTTAAAATAGATAAATTACAGATTTTTGTTTACAGGAACGTTCCCCAGACAAAGGCAAGAAAAAGAAAGCTAACTATTTGAAGAAGCAGTCAGAAGGTACCATTTAGTATTTCAAAAATTTAATGTTTTATTATTAATTTTTTCCCTAATCTTTGGACCTGAGCAATAATGTCTAAGCCTACTTAAATTTCATTTTCATTCCTTATATTATAAACTGTGAAATTAATGTCCCTGCAAAATAGTCGTTGAATCAATGGCTCATTGATGCTGTTTAGTGAAAATTACAGCTAGCTTTTAAAGGATGCCAATAGTAAACTAAAATATTTTTGATAAAAGAAATATTTTTGCAAATTGAAACCTCTAATTTCCCTATACAATACACTTTCTATAGATAGCTATGGTCATGAGCTATAATCCCAACTGGTGTCATTTGTTAAGGGGAGGTTACTACTAGTTCTTTGTCAATCAAACTGCAATGTGGTGATCTCCCTTTTTCTGCTAACAAACACAAGATATCTGTCAAACAGATGCTATAATTAATAAGGGAAAAAAACTCTGCTGAGAGTTTGCGATATTTGTCCCAATGATTTCTCGGACGAGTTCGAATATGTGCCATCTGGGTCCAAAAACTAGGTCACTGTTGCTAAAAATAGAATTTTCTTGTTAACTCTCTAACGGTCACAATTTTGCTCCGATTGTCATGAAACTTGGTCAGGATGTTTGTCCTAATGATTTCTCAGACGAGTTCGAATATGTGCCATCTGGGTCCAAAAACTAGGTCACAGTTACTAAAAATAGAATTTTCTTGTTAACACTCTAGCGGTCACATTTTTGCTCTGATTGTCTTGAAACTTGGTCAGGATGTTTGTCCCAATGATTTCTGGGACGAGTTCGAAAATGGGTAATTTGGGTCCAAAAACTAGGTCACTGTTACTAAAAATAGAATTTTCTTGTTAACACTCTAGCAGTCACATTTTTGCTCTGATTGTCATGAAACTTGGTCAGGATGTTTGTCCCAATGATTTCTCGTATGAGTTTGAATATGGGTCAACTGGGTCCAAAAACTAGGTCACTGTTACTAAAAATAGAATTTTCTTGTTAACACTCTAGTGGTCACATTTTTCTCCGATTGTCATGAAACTTGGTCAGGATGTTTGTCCCAATGATTTCTCGGACGAGTTCGAATATGGGTCATCTGGGTCTAAAAACTAAGTCACTGTAACTAAAAATAGAATTTTCTTGTTAACACTCTAGCAGTCACATTTTTGCTCCGATTGTCATGAAACATGGTCAGGATGTTTGTCCCAATGATTTCTTGGACGAGTTCAAATATGGGTCATCTGGGTCCAAAAACTAGGTCACTGTTACTAAAAATAGAATTTTCTTGTTAACACTCTAGCGGTCACATTTTTGCTCCGATTGTCATGAAACTTGGTCAGGATGTTTGTCCCAATGATTTCTCGGATGAGTTCGAATATGGGTCATCTGGGTCTTGGTCACTGTTACTAAAAATAACTTTGTTGTACACAGGTGAGCGATAAAGGGCCATCATGGCCCTCTTGTTTGTGAAAGTTGTCCTTTCTCAGTTACCATTCAAGGTATAGCTTTAAAACTTTACATAATTGTTTGACATCACAGTACCAATTATCAGGTCAAGTTTCATAGGGGTTTTGATTGTGTTTTGCAAAAGTTATGCCCCTTTTTGACTTAGATTTTTTGTTAAGTATTTTGTGAATTTTATCTGTTGATGCCAAATTGCCTGTTGACGCTTAGCTTGGTTTGTGGGTAGCTTATATCAACAGGCAGCTTGCGATTGCTACCCTGGTGTCTGTGATAAATGTCAAGGTCACTTGCTAAATATAGAAATTCAGCTTACCCTCAATAACTTGAGTTTGCTTTTACCTCTGGATGCCAAACTTAGTATATGAGTAGCTAATATCAAAAGACAGCTTGGGATTGCAACAGGTATCTGTGATCAAGGTCATGGTCACTGTTGCTAAAAATAGAAATTCAGTTTTCCCTCGATAACTTGAGTTTGCTTTGGTATATTTACGCCGAACTCAGTGTTGGTATCTAATATCAAGATGCAGCTTGAGATTGCTACCCAGGCGCCTGTGATAAAGCTCAAGGTCACTGTAGCTAAAAATAGAAATTCAGTTTCTGCTCAATAGCTTGAGTTTTCTTTGGCCTATTGACACCAAACTTGGTTTGTGGGTAGCTTATATCAAGACACTCCTTAGGATTGATACCCAGGTGTCTGTGATAAAGGTCTATGTCATTTTTGCTTATTATAGAAATTTAGTTTTCTCCTTATTACTTGGGTTAGCTGTGATCTATTGACACCAAACTTTCTTTGGGTAGCTGATACCAAGACGCAACTCGGGATTTCTACTCAGAGGTCTGTGATCAAGATCAAGGTCACTGTTGCTAAAAAAAGAAGTTCAGTTTCTTTATATCAGATATTTTCTTAACAAAAGTATAAGTATTAAATGAAAACCTGGTTTTCGGCGCGTAGCGACGACTTTTTTTTTTTTTCAGAACAGAAGTAAAATATTGATGAAAATGAAACAATTAAAAGTCTTTTTGTTTTGCAGCAAAGAAAAGGGCTCCTGATACACCAGGAAATAATACAAAGGTTTGTGCATGTTCCTGATTACAGTACTGAAAATAAATCAAAATATTTGAAAAAATTTACAAATTTGAACATAAATATAGTAAAAAAAATTAAATTAAGTTGAAAAATCCTCGAAAATGTTGTCTTAGGAAAACCATGAAACTTTATGCCCATGAATTTTAGTGCACAGTAGTATTTTAAATTGATGTAAATTGTAGAAATGGTAAAAATTGTAGAAATGGTAAAAATTGTAGAAATGGTAAAAATTGTAGAAATTGTAAAAATTGTAGAATTGGTAAAAATGTAGAAATGGACAAACTAAATTAGTAAAAATATAAACAATTCAATACATTTTGTAAACCATTTTGCAGCTTGGTTTGCCATGTTATATAAATCTTGTTGTTTTAGGAAAATGGTTCTGCTAATGATGTCAGATTGTTTACGAGAGCACAGTCAGCAAAGTTTACCAAGGGAGATAATTCTGATGATGAAAATTGGTAAGTGTATGTGTTTTGCATCAATCACGTTTTTCACCTACCTTTTTTCTATAAACCAATTACTCTGTATATACACATTTTTAAGCCTGTGTGAGCAGTGTAGATCCAGATTACCCAGCACATCTGTGCCATCTAATCTGGATCTGCACTGTTCCCTTATTGGTTAGAATAAACCTAATAAATCAAAAAGTGAACACACTGTAGATCCTGATCAGATGGCTCAGATCTGATGTGGATCTACACTGTTCACCCACACAATAAAGGTGTATTCATGGAGTAAAGGTTTAAAACCTATAGATGTTGCTCCCATCCTGCATTTTTGAAGTGTGTGTAAATATGTAAACTAACATGTATAATGATGAGTAATCCTTGCGTACAAGTCTTTTTCTGTGGTTGGGAGACTTGCATATAACCATTTACTCCGTGGAATATGAATGTTATTCCATGAGCGAACAGTTGAGATCGTGATAAGCCAGCACATTTGTGTTATCAGGGTCTACACTCTTTGCATTGAGATTCATAAAATTATTTCTGGCAAAAAAGTGACAAGTGTAGATCCAGATCAGATGCTAGAGATATGCTGGCTGCTGCTCTAGATCTACACTATTTTCCCATGTGATAAAAGTTTTATAATTATATTTGGAGTAAAAAGTTAAAGAATAGATTTTGAACTACATAATATAAGAAAAATTTTCTCTGATACACTGATCTCTGCAACCTGATTGGTTGAAATCGAACAGAGTCTCAGAACTGACCAATGGCAAGCTTTATATTTGAGACTGGTCTCAAATTTCAATTTTATAACTTTAGAATTGGACATAAACATAAAAGTATGATGTTGTATTAACTTAGTAGCATGCTGCCTCGTGGGGTTACTATTGTTTATTAATGTTTCTTTTCATGAGAAAATAATGCTTAAGCCTTAACTGCGTGAGATTTGACTGTTATCCATGGGCAAACAATGTAGATCCAGATCAGCCAACATATCCTATCCATGCCATCTGAACAGGATCTAAACTGCTTGATCTTGGATTCAGTAGGTTAACAAAAAGCAATCGTTTAGAACCTGGGCTGAAGGTTATAAAGCTAAGATTGGAAACCATTCTCAAATCTCAAGCATCTGATTGGCTGAAATGGCGACCAGTCACCATTTCAGCCAATCAGATGCTTAAGATTTGAAACTGGTTTCCATGCTCAGCTTTATAACCTCCAACCCTGATCAGATGGCATGCATGTTAAGCCATCTAATCTGGATCTGCACTGTTTGCCCATGCAACAAATCTGTATGGAGTAATTAGTTATAATAGCCATTAAATCCTTTAACCCTTTCCTGGATATATACGCATTTTTACGCATGTGCGACCAGTGTAGATCCAGATCAGCTGGCCCATCCGCGCCATCTGATCAGGATCTGCACTGGTCGCATTTTGGTCAGAAATAAGCTAATGAATCAAAAAGCGAACAGTTTAGATCCTGATCAGACGGCACGGATGTGCCGGCTGATCTGGATCTAAACTGTTCGCCCTAGCAATTAGGTGTATCTGTACAGGACAGGTTTAAGGGTGTTGCTTAAATCCCATTTGTGGGCTGTGATGATCCAGTTCAGCCTGCACATCCATGAAATGTGATCAGGCTCTACACTGTTCGAGTTTGGATGTATGATGTCATGATATAATGTCAATAATAATGTTTCTGGCGCCATTTCATGCAATGTTTCAGTGAAAATCATGCAAATTGTGCAAAATTTGTGAACTCAGGAATTATTTATTTTCTCCAGTGACATAGCCACTTGTGAAAATACAAATTCCGGAGCTTAGTTAGTGAAATATATTTCTTTCTTAAAATGGTAAAAACCAAATATCTTGTATTTATTTATATACATTGTGTATCATTTGATAACTTCTTTTGTAATATTTATTAACAGACAGGGTAAGTGGCACTGTTTGTTCTGAAATAAATTACAGTTTCCAATCTTTTCTCACCCCGAAAACAATGAGTTAGTAAGTTGATCTGTCAGCGTACATGTAAAATCTTTCAATTTCGATGGGATTTTTCCACTTGTTAAGACCGCAATTCATACATGAGATGAAAGTCCTCCATTTGTTTGTTGGGGTTTTTCGGGTGCGAAGGTGAAAGCATGGGGCTACGAAAGAGATTTAGATCTCTCGCTAGAGCATTGGAAAAGGTTTGAAGGTATGCTGTCAGTCATTTTATTTGTAACATGACTTGCCAAAACAAAGGCAAAACAATAGTACTGTGGTATCATATATTGTGCAGCTTTAATTAACCCTTCCCTGTATAGATACACTTTATTGCTAGGGCGAACAGTTTAGATCCAGATCAGCCGGCACATTCGTGCCGTCTGATCAGGATCTAAACTGTTCGCTTTTTGATTCATTAGGTTATTTCTAACCAAAATGCAACCAGTGCAGATCCTGATCAGAGGGCTCGGATGTGCCAGCTGATCTGGATCTACACTGGTCGCACATGCGTAAAAATGTGTATATATCAACGAAAGGGTTAAATTTCTTGTATTTTGTGCTAAGGTAAATGCTCAAAATTGAACCCCAGTGTAGTTACAATTGAGCAAAATTATGCCCATGCGAATATATCGTTTTATGGCATTTTTTCGAAAAATTTTCCCCACTAAATTAAATGATACCACAGAAATTATTTGTCATGTTCACAACACATAACTACTTTTTAATTCACTTTAAACTTTGCATTAGCTTGTTTTTTTCACAATCTTAAATACTGTGGTATCATTTTATTTTGCACAAGTTTAAATTTTGCAAATTTCAGGATAGTGTTTATGTGTCTATTTAAATTCCTGCGAAATTACACAATGAAAAATACAATCCAAATTTATGTTCATTTGAAATTTATCATTGGCAGCCTTTGAGCGAAAATTTGTCCCCTCTGATTTAATGATACTACAGTATATATTCTGTACAACTAATACTGTAGAATCATTTAATTTCGCGGGGACGAAATTTCGCGCAAAACCCGCAAAAGACTTTTTGTGTAGGCATAAATTAGCACATTTTTATTATTCTTATTAGTTATGATACTGGTTAGCTATGATTAGCTGGGATTTGATTTCGCACTTAAATCCTAGCACGAAATATGTGAAATTTTAACCCATGCAAAAAATAATAAATCCACAGTAGTCACTTTAAATTTACTACATTAGCATGCTTATTCTGTTTGATATATAGCTTAAAAACTTCCAAGAATGGTAAACATTCCATTGAAGATATACTCAGTAAGTGTAGTGCACACTGTGTTCTTTTTCAGCTTGCTCTTCCTGCATTTTCCTTGCATGCTTTGTGGAGGGGCAGATCCAGAGGGGGTTCAGTGGGGTTGCTCAAACCCCCTTTTTTACTTTGGCCAAAAAGTTGGAAATTTGCATGTAACTGCCATAAGTTAAGAATGCCAAAAAAGAACCCCCTTGCTGGAAATCTTGCATCTGACCGTGTTTGTGGGCTTCTAGTTGTGTTTTTATGCACCCACAAAGTGGGAGGCATATAGAGTTGCACTCGTCCGTCCATCCGTATGTATGTCCGTCCGTACGTACGTCCCCAAATCTTGTGGCATCAACTCCTCCTAAACTATATGGCGGATTTCTTTCAAACTTGCACAGATAACCAAGCAGGATGTGTAGATGATTGTAAAGAAAGGATTATTTCTTGCGACCATTTTTACAATAGTTATGGCCCTTTGTTATTAAAAATAATGTTGCAGCAATGGGGGCATCAGTGTCCGAGGACACATTCTAGTTTGAATATTTCAGTAGTGATTGTGCAATAAATATCAGAAATTTTGTCAGAAAGATGAATTGTTTTTTGATTTAATAATATTTTTTGTTCAATAATGAATCCAGTTGAATAAATATATTATTAGCATTACATGTATAATATTTGCTTTTGTTTTACCTTAAACCGTAACCCTTTTCTCCATATATTTATAGGTTTAATCGCAGGTGAGTGCAGTGTAGATCCAGATCAGGTGGCACATCCATGCTGTCTGATCTGGATCTACATTGGCTGCTTCTTGGTCAGAAACAACCTAATGAATCCAAAAGTGAATAGTGTAGATCCTGATCAGATGGCTAAGATGTTCCAGCTGATCTGGATCTACACTGTTTGCCCTTGTGAGAAAAGTTATATATGCAGAGTGACGGGTTAAACAAATATGCAACAGGGGTAGATGTACTCATTGCATTCTAAATAAATTCTATCAGTCTGTCTGTGCAGCTAATAAATTTCTATTACGCAAGTGCTTGACTGTAAACTTCACAAAAATGCTTTTCATTCTTTCTTGCATTTACACATGCATGTTCTATAACTCAAAATAGAAACTTTTCTCATTTAACTTGATGAATTTTAGCCAAAATATAGATTTGTAGTAGTAATAAATTTAAAATTTAAAATAGCTGTATTTATTTTTTTTGTTAATTGTTAATAACTCATAAAATAATAAAAGGTCTAATACAAAAAAGTATGTTTGTTTTTTACACAAGTTATTTAGTTAACAAAAGTGAAAACTGAGCAGAGTGAAAGTGCAAAGTCACCATACCAGAAACTTGGTTTAACCCTTTACTCGATAATCACACCTCTTCCTGCATATGTGACCAGTGTAGATCCAGATCAGCTGTCTATTCTGGATCTACACTGGTCACATCTTGGTCAGAAATAGTGTAATGAATGTTCAAGTGTACAGTTTGGATCCTGATCAGAAAGCAAGAATGTGCCTGCTGATCCAGATCAGCACTGGCTGCACACACGTTGCAGAAGGTCTATATATGGAGTTAAGGGTTAAATCCCTTAACAGCAGCATGATTTAGGGCATATCTTGAGATTCACTAGATCTCTTATGAAGTCTAATGTGACTGAATCACCATCATTATATTTACAGTGGATGCACTTATATTCATGAGCATAAAATTTTGTTGTTTTCATTAAACACTATTTTCATGGGTATTTAAATTCATGGATCTCAGTTTTCTAAGTTCAGTTCCATATTTCGTGGTGGTTGTAAATTCGTGGATCCATCTTCACGTAAAATTGACAAAAAATATTTTGGACATGATTTCACAGTATGTGTTTTATTAGCTGTTTGGCTACATGTAGATGGTATGTGTTCTGGAGAAGGGTTGTTTGTAATGGATTTACTGTAAAATTCCTATTAAACCCACCCACCCCAACTCTCTGCTTGCACTCTATAAATTATAATTTAATTATTCTTATACTATATTAAACAAGTTTTGCACAGGAACACTCTAAGGAATCTGATATGTTTTTTATCACATGAGCAACCACTGTAGATCCAGATCATCAGGCATATGTGTTATTTGCTCTGGATCTACACTACTAGTATTGGAATCTTGGTCAGAAATAATGAAATGAATCTGAAAGTGAACAATGTAGATCCTGATCAGATTGCTTAGATTTGCAGGCAGATCTAGATCAACACTGATTCCATAAAGCCATATATATTCATGGAGTAAGGGGTTTAACCCTTTTCTCCATAGACACACCTTTATTGCGGTGGGCGAACAGTGTAGATCCATATCAGCCGGCACATTCATGCTGTCTGATCAGGATCTACACTGTTCACTATTTGATTTACAAGGTTATTTCTGACCAAAAGGCAAACAGTGCAGATCCTGATCAGACGGTATGGATTTGCCGGCTGATCTGGATCTACACTGGTCGCACATGCATAAAAAGGCGTATATATGGAGGAAAGGATTAATAGGAATTTTTCAGTATAAACTGCTTAAACAGTGTTAAATAATTAACAATTTAAAATGAATTAAATTCAGTTAAGCTTATTGAGAAGAAAAGAAAGATTTTAGAAAGAAAGTATTTTGAAAAGATTGTTATCAAATTTGGAACTTTAATTCAGATTTTTTGTGTCGCCCTTTCAAAGAGAAGGCAAAACAAAGGGATGGCTTTGTCCTTTTGTCCGTTGGTCTGTCACGAAAACTTATCATTGGCTATAACTTTGCCATTTTTAATATTTCTTCAGCAAACTTTCAAATTATATTGCTTAAGACAACACGCATGAGATGATGCCAAATTTATAAGGTCGAAGTCATTTTTGATGGAGGTATGCCCCTTTTTGTACTTGGATTTTGACACAAAAACTAAACATTGGCTATAATTTTGCCATTTGTTAATATTTCTTCACCAAACTTTCAAATAATATTTCTTATACCAACAGGCTCAGGATGATGCCGAATTCTTTAGGTTAAGGTAACATTTGATGTAGTTTTGCCCCTTTTTGTACGTGCATTTTTATTCCAACATAGCACCAGAGGGCGACACAATTGTTCAATTTAACACCCATCTAGTTATTGGTATATTGCAATATTATAACAATTGTTTATTTGTATTATTGTAGGGAGTGTTCAGAAAGGTTGTAGTGAAAATGTTAGAAATGAAAAGATTCTCGCTGTACAACAGTAAGTCATTGCTTTCTTTCCTTTGTTTATAAAATGGGGCACATCACAGGAAAAGGTTACGTACCTTCGGTCATTTTTTGTGATATTTTAGTTTTTAATAAATTTAGAGAGAACTTACATTCTATAAATCAATTTCTTATAACTAAAATGTGATTATGTTACACATTTTGACAATAAAATGGTATTTTTTTACCGTGGAATGCATAATAACTAATGTCATCTGCTCAAATTTATGACGTCATTTCAAAGATTGACATCAACTATCCGAAGGTACCTTTTCCCGTGACAAGCCCCAAAAATAAAGAGCCGCCAGCTATATATTGCAGAAATTGGGGTAGTTCAGATGTGCAAGGATTAATCATGAGGGCATAGCCCTGAGTAATATATGTATATCTATGCATCCGTACATCATCATTGTTAAATCCTGCGAAATATCACCATTGGGAATTATTATTTAAATTCTTACATGATTTTTAGAGATTTGAAAATAACAGTATTACTTCGCTGCTTCTGGTTGTCAATTATTTTGTTACACCAAAAATAATTAGTGACGTCAGGAAAGAAATAAACACGCAAAGCTGTCACTGATGCTTTAATGCAATGCCTATCTCAGTGGTCATCTTAAAATGTGGTAATTCATACATCTATGCACAAAAAAAGTTTCTCTTAGCCAAGATAAGCTTATAAAGCTTGTCTATTCATAACAGAAGTGTAACAAAATTTTAATATTTTATTTTGAATTAGAAATTTCTTAAAGACTACAGTTAACATCTGCTCATATGACCACCCTGGGGAAAAGTGGGTTGGTCTTTATTTCAGGGTGGAATATAATGCATATTATTCTGTAAAATGAGGAAGTTAACCTTTTCCTGTACAGATACACCTTTATTGCTAGGGCGAACAGTTTAGATCCAGATCAGCCGGCACATCCATGCCGTCTGATCAGGATCTAAACTGTTCGCTTTTTGATTCATTAGGTTATTTCTGACCAAAATGCGACCAGTGCAGATCCTGATCAGATGGCACGGATGTGCCGGCTGATCTGGATCTACACTGGTCGCACATGCGTAAAAATGCGTATATATCAAGGGTTAAATTGTGGTCTTATTAGAAGGGTGGTCTTATTATCAGATCTTTAATAGCGGTTTTACTGTAGTATTTTTCCTTCATGATTTGAATTAAATTTCAAAGGACCAACTTCGTTACCAAAGGACTTTCCAAAGGACAAACTACTTTATCAAAGTACTTTCAAGGGACTAATTTCTTTATCAAAGAACTTTTCAAAGGAATAAATTCTTTTTAAAAAGTCTTTTCAAATGACTTTCTTCTTTTCCAAAGGACATTCCAAATGACTATTTTATCAAAGTTTTTTTTACCAACGGACTTCTTTAACACAGGACTTTTCGAAGGAATAAATTCTTTCCAAAGGACTTTACAAAGAATAAACTATTTTATCGAAGTTAACCTTTTCAAAGGACTTCTTTATCAAGGACTTTTAAAAGGACTTATTATCAAAAGACTTTTAAAGGGACTAAGTTCTTTATAAAAGTACTTTTCAAAGAAATAACTTCTGTTTAAAATTACTTTTTTCTTAATTTGAAAGGACTTTTCAAAAGACTAACTTCTTTACCAAAGGACTTTTCAAAGGACAAAAACTACTTGATCTAGTACTTTTTAAAGGGCTAACTTCTTTATCACAGATAAAAAGTAAAAATATGTTATCATTGTTAATTTACACCTGAGTTTGGTGGCATATTTATTGTAGTGGTTGTTTCAGGGAGTTGGTTGCTGGCGTTGGCTATGACAATCTAAGGAGGGTGATTGATATCATGGTGTCCTATTGTTGTTTCAGGGAGTTGGTTGCTGGTGTTGGCTATGACAATCTAAGGAGGGTGATAGATATCATGGATATGGTTAATGATGAACAAGAAAGAGAGGTAGGCCTCAACTGGCAGTAATCATAGTTATCACGGGCTTTGACCCTTTTCTCTTGTTATCTGTTGTCCTGTGCCCAAGATCATAAAACTAAATCTGGAGACCAGTCTAAAATCTCAAGCATCTGTTTGGCTGAAATGGAGACTGGTCGCCATTTCAGCCAATCAGATTCTTAAGATTTGAGACTGGTTTCCAATCAGTTTATGATCTTTGGCCCTGTTTTCCCTCAGGTGAACACTGTACATCGAGATCAGCTGACACATCTGTGCTGTCTGATCAGTGCCCAAGGTTATAAAACTGAGCATGGAAACCAGTCTCAAATCTCAAGCATCTGATTGGCTGAAATGGCGACTGGTCGCCATTTCAGCCAATCAGATGCTTGAGATTTGAGACTGGTTTCCAATCTCAGCTTTATATCCTTCAGACCAGGATCAATACTGTTTAGATTTATTACTCTAGTCAAGGTTATTCCTATCCAAGTAGTGACCACTGTAGATCCAGATCAGATGGCTTAAAAGTGCCAGCTGATCTGGATCTACACTGGCCACACATGTGATAAAACTTGTATGCATAGAATACACGGTTAAAGGTGCCTGGTCATGTTTGGGAGAAAAATATAAAGCATTTTCAAATATCCAAATTCATAATATAATTTGTAGCAGGCTTGTTAACAAAGTGGGGGCGCCTTCCCCTCAGAAAATTTCTTTAAAATCATGCAGTTTTCCCCAAAAAGTAACTTAACATCAAGATTTTTCATTCCCCTCCAGTGAAAAAATGACCCTATTTTCACCAAAATTATAGGGTATGGGCACCTACCCCTGGCAGTGAAAAAAGTCCTGAAAGTAAATGTGATGTTATATTCTTACACATTCAACATATAAGTGAATATATTTATGTCTCCCCCCCCTCTGAGGGAGACATATTGTTTTTGCCCTGTCCGTCTGTCTGTCACTCCGTCTGTCCGTCTGTCACACTTCGTTTCCGCTCAATAACTCGAGTACCCTTAGACCCAGAGCCTTTAAACTTCATAGGGTGATAGCCCTTATTAAGTAGAAGAATCCTATTGATTTTGGGGTCAGTAGGTCAAAGGTCAAGGTCACAGTAACCCAAAGAGTGAAAACCGTTTCCGCTCAATAACTCGAGTACCCTTTGACCCAGAGCCTCCAAACTTCATAGGGTGATAGCCCTTATTGAGTAGAAGAACCCTATTGATTTTGGGGTCAGTAGGTCAAAGGTCAAGGTCACAGTGACCCGTAGAGTGAAAACTGTTTCCGCTCAATAATTTGAGTACCCTTTGACCCAGAGCCTTCAAACTTCATAGGGTGATAGCCCTTATTGAGTAGAAGAACCCTACTGATTTTGATGTCAGTAGGTCAAAGGTCAAGGTCACAGGGGCCCGAAGAGTGAAAACCGTTTCTGCTCCATAACTTGAGTACCCTTTGACCCAGGGACTTCAAACTTCATAGGTTGATAGCCATTATAGAGTAGAAGAACCCTATTGATTTTGGGGTCAGTAGGTCAAAGGTCAAGGTCACAGGGGCCTGAAGAGTGAAAACCGTTTCCACTCAATAACTGGAGTACCGTTTGACCCACAGCCTTCAAAATTCATAGGGTGATAGCCCTTTTTGATTAGAAGAACCCTATTGATTTTGGGGTCAGTAGGTCAAAGGTCAAGGTCACAGGGGCCTGAAGAGTGAAAACTGTTTCCACTCAATAATAGGAGTTCTAGTTTACCCAGACCATTCAAACTTCATACGATGGATGTCCTTATTGAGTAGAGGACTCCTATTGATTTTGGGGTCAGTAGGTCAAAGGTCAAGGTAACAGGGGCCCCGAAGAGTAAAAACCGTATCCGGTCAATTACTGGAGTATCGCTTGACCCAGAGCATTCAAACTAAATAGGGTAATAGCCCTTATTGAGTAGAAGAACCCTATTGATTATGGGATCAGTAGGTCAAAGGTCAAGGTCACAGGGGTCTGGGCGCATGGGGGGGGGGGGGGGGGGGGGGGTGGCGGCGCAGGGGGGAGACATGCGTTTTTCACAAAAAACATCTAGTAAAAATTGTTACAGCATTACTAGCACAGTTAAATTCACTCACAACAAATCCAGAAATGTACTTATTTGCCCCAAATTGGCGAATTTTTCTTTTTTAATGGTACAATGTAAATTAACTGTAATATAGCCGTTGTCAATGGCCCATCGAAGTAATATCCACCCGGAACTAGGTAGCTTTATGCTATGTATTTCTTGCTTTATGAATATTAGGTATCCTCAGAATCAAATGTCTGCTTGTCTAGATCCATAACTCGGTATAAATGCTTTTTCCACTTCACTATTACTTTACAGAGTCACGGTTAACACATCAGAATATAATGGATGGTAAATTTCCTATGTACTTCCTGAGTTCCTTTCCCTTTTTTCAAATAGCAGTTTATGACCCAAATTTATATACTCAGCCATATTAAAATATTATTGTTTTACTTTTTTTACCTTTATGTTAGAATCCTATGTTTATCATGTTAACATTGGTATATTATAGTATAGTATTTATATCCTTAGTAATCACTTGGTAATGCTTCTTGACAATGTAAAATATTTTAGTTTTCAATTGTAACTTTCTCAAAAGCAAGTAAGTCTGATTGATGTATTTAAAGTATGGTAATTTAGAAAACCATTTTTCCATTACAAAAAATATGCACAAAATCTGCATGTATGAATGAAACAGGCTAATTTAATATGATTTACTAGTAATAACAATGATTAAAAATTAAGGATTGAATCAATAATTTATTTTGCTCATCAGGGTATGAAAAACATTTGGGTTGTTTCAAGTGCGCGAACCCTAAACTAAGTTTAAACAACCACAGTGTTTTTCCCTATCCTGAAGAACCTAAGTAAATATCATTTCAATTCTTATATTTACACTCCTACTCCTAGATATTCTCAATTCTTACGAAAAAAATTGAGGCAAATTTGTGATACCATGCTTTTTGAATGTCTATTGGAACAGCCACATTGACGGTAAAGCAATTGATAGCATCCTTAGTTGTTGCAACTTGTGGTTAAATGAGTATGCTTGTCGCCATAACAAGATAAAACATTTGCCAAAATCAATATTTTGTGCATGACTTTGGTTGTAGTCAGGCCCCTAACCAAATGTTTTCCAGTTCAGAATGGAAACAGTCTGAAGAAAGACTTTTAGCATAGCAAAATGCAGGATAAGTTTTATATTATTATTTAACCATTTCCTCCATATATTATATAAATATCACATCCCATTGGGGGAAACAGTATGAAATGTTAACCCGAGAGAAGTAATGTCAACCGAGGCGATAGCCGAGGTTGACATTACCTTCTCAAGGGTTACCATACATTTCGTACTGTTTCCCCCAATGGGATGTGATATTTATTTTATTACACCGAACATTTATTTTTTTTAGAGATCTTGACTATGACCAAATTTCGTTTGGGAACAAAATCAAGCGCCGGAAGTCCAAAATCAATAATGCTCAATAAGCGGCTACAAATAATAATCAAAATGTGTTTATCTCCCTTGGTCAATTACGCATGCGTAGAAGTTAATTTGTAATCGGATTTCCAAGATATTTATTTTTAGATGCACGCGAGGGTGACATGATGCTGTCGCATATGTGACAGTAGCGATTATCTCCCTGTGACGTCACATTACGCTATATAGTAAACTAATCACGTGAGGTGTAATAAAAGCATTTTATCACATGTGCCAACAGTAGATCCAGCTGGCTCATCCCTGTTCTCTGATCAGGATCTACATTGTTTGCTTTTTGTTTTATAAGGTTATTTCAGATGAAAAAATTATCAGTGTAGATCCTGATCAGATGCCTTGGATGTGGATGCTGATCTGGATCTGTTCTGTTTGCACATGGGATAAAATAAAATGTGAATTTATATGGAGTTAAGGGATAACAGTCTTTAGCTTCCTCATATTTTGCAGTTATAATAGCTGGGGTACTATTGTCTGTCTTTTTCAGATGCACATAGTGCACATTCTTGGCCCCAAGCTGTACGAGGAATACAAACACCATTTGAAGGTCATCACACTTCTGGAAGGTCATAGCCAAGTTAAAGCGGCCACTTAACGGAACTTTAAATTATACTGTGGTATCATTATATTTCACGCCGGTTCAAACTTTTTCCTTAGCATAAATGCATGAATTTAATCCCCAGCAAAATGTAAATATATGTCTTAAACATGTTAAAAGAAACATAAAATTGCGTAAATTTAATCTTGCGTGCATATATCATTTGCAGCTTTTTAGCGAAAATACATCCTCAAGAAATTAGATGATACCACGGTAGATAATACCGGTATTTTACATAAAATATATGATGCTACATTCCAATAAACATATCAACAGTTGTTTTTTGCCCTGAAGTAGTTGCATGTACTACTACTCTGACTGTTTTTCATTGTCAGTTATTTGATGAAAAACGGTCCGAGTATCTTAACCACTGGTAAATGGTAGAATTTCATTTTATTTTCGTATTTATCATGTTTGCCAGCTTTCAAAGCTACCTTTTTTCATCTACAGTTAAACCTGCCTTAACAACCACCTCCATTTGACAGCCACCTGCCTTAAACAGCCATCTTTAATATCGTCACCTTAGTGCAATAATGGTATAAGTACCTTTGAAAAAAATTATGAAGGAGATATACCGTTATTGCACTAAGGTGACAAATTATGTCTTTAATTGTCATTTCCTTCTTATTTTTACCTGTCTTAAACAGCCATCTTTGTTTAGCAACCACTTTTTGTAAATCCCTTGGGTGGTTGCTTTAAACAGTTTTGATTGTATTTCATATATTAAAGAGAAAAATAATTGTTCGTAACAAGTTGGAGAAATCTCGGGCAGATCTGTGTGTTTTGTTTTTCTTTAGGAGAATGACATCTCAGAGTTAGGCAGACTTAACAGGTCTGCAACAATAGAATCTTTTCTAAAAGATCTGAAAAGTGTTTTTATGCTTTTAGGAATCAATTTAATTATTTGTTAGAATAATTAGCCCAAATGATTTTAACCCTTTCCTCCATATATACAGTGTCACCTTTTTGGCATGTGCAAACAGTGGCACAGTTTTGCAGGCTGATCTGGATCTGCACTGTTCGCTTTTTGATTTATTAGGTTATTTCTTACCAATAAGCTAACAGTGGAGATCCCGATCAGACAGCATAGATGTGCTTGCTGATCTGGATCTACACTGTTTGCACATGTGATAAAACGGTATGTATGGAGTAAAGGGTTAAATATTAATGATGGTATTAACTTTATGTTACATTTTGCAAAATTCTTAGAATAGACAAAGCAGTGTTTAATATGACTGTGTTTTGATTGTAAAGCTTTAACTCTGTACTTGATAGATACACATTTTTTCACATGTGTGACCAGTTTAGATCCAGATCAGCCGGCACATCTGTGCTGTCTGATCAGGATCTGCACTGGTCGCATTTTGGTCAGAAATAACCTAATGAATCAAAAAGCGAACAGTTTAGATCCTGATCAGATGGCAGGGATGTGCCGGCTGATCTGGATCTAAACTGTTCGCCCTGGCAATAAAGGTGTATCTATACAGGAAAGGGTTAACCCTTACTTCATATACATATGGGTTTTATTGCTTGTGCAAACAGTGTTGATTCAGATAAGCTTGCACATCCATGTCATTTGATCTGGATCTACAGGTTGCTTCTTGGTCAGAAATGACTTTAATGAATCGCAAAGCCGACACTACAGATCCTGATCAGATTACAGGGATGTGCCAGCTGATCTATGTTTGCCTATCGGTCCAGTGAAGTTAATGTTTAAGACATACATACATATGGAATATTATAACAGTATGCATTCTGTAGGTTCGTATTTTTCTAGTTGGGTATGTAAACAATATCGCGTGAGACGGAAGGTCGAGCGTGATGTGGTTACATACACAACGAGAAATAATACCAACCTACAGAATGCATACTGTCATAATGTTCCTTTTATTATATACCCTTCTGGCTAAAACAAATTTAAATAAACTAAACAACAAAATTTTAGTCAAAAAGATGGTTTATATAATAGCAGAAATAAAAATAGTAACGTGATAGTAAATTTATGAATGGCGTAGAAAAGTGATGAATGTCTCAAAAATACCGTAATGTTTGTAAAACTGCATTGGAAATTTCCTATTTTGGAGTTCGTTATTTGCCGGAAAATTACAACAACCTAGTGTGACGTAGTATATGATGTCACATAGAACACTGGAAGCTGGACATTGTTTGATACAAAATTTCTAATCTGACGAGTTGTATCATTTTTGCGGATAAACGATGCACTTTGCTAAAATCATTCATGAGTATATAATAATTGTGATTATAGTGAGTGTTATGCAATTTTTTGTTTTTTCCTACTGAGAATATATTATTTTTATTATGAAAACAATGATAATGAATAATTTTACAGTCTAACATGTCTAATAATGTTGAATTTTATTATTAAGTCTTTCATAAGATATGTCAAAGAGGGCATTCTCTTTTCTGTACTATGTGTAACAGTGTATTCTAAATTGTTTTGATGTAATATTTTGATGTATTTTTTTATAGACAACTGCCAAACTTTGCATGCCATAAAAATGCAAATTTTTTATTTAATACACGAATCAGGTCTTTAAACTATTGTTCTGTCAAATGTCTCTAGAAGTTATTCTTGTCTTAACTGCTTCTTGGTGAGATGGGGGCTCATAATATATTAATCTATTGGTAATTTGTCTTTAAATATGAAAGAAGCAAGAAAAATAGTCAGTTACTTTAGTTCTGTTTCATAATAAAAATCATGTGGATAATTGCTAAGTCAAACGCAACAAAGTTTACCTTTAACTCCATTATAATTATGTTTTTAACATGTGGGACTAGTGTAGATCCGGATCAGCCAGCACATCCATGTTGTCTGATCTGAATCTACACTGTCCTCTTTTTGGTAAGAAAAAACCAAACAGCTAACTGGTTAGATCCTAATGAGATGGCATAGATCTGCCGGCTGATATGGATCTACACTGTTTAACCCTTTCATCCATATATACGCATTTTTACGCATGTGTGACCAGTGTAGATCCAGATCAGCCGGCACATCCATGCTATCTGATCAGGATCTTCACTGGTCGCATTATGGTAAGAAATAACCTAATGAATCTTTAAGCAAACAGTGCAGATCCTGATCAGATGGCATGGATGTGCCGGCTGATCTGGATCTACACTGTTCGTCCATGCAATAACGGTTAACTATGAAGGAAAGGGTTAATGATCTTGGGCCAAGATTGATTTTACTCAACGCCATAGTGTGTACATGTGATATTCTGTAAATATAGATCTGAAATTGTGCTTTTACAAAATTGTCATTTGCCATGTTGTTTAACAATAGCAAACTAGATATTTTCCTTCTGCCATCTTTACCCAAGATCATAAACCTAAAACTTAAAACCAGTCTCAAATCTCAAGCATCTGTTTGGATGAAATGGAGACTAGTCTCCATTGCAGCCAATCGATGCTTGCGATTAGAGACTGGTGTCCAAGTCTTTGTTTTGTGAATGAGGCCCTTATGTTTTATGATAATGGTAAACAAATTTACTTTTTAGCTCACCTGAGCCATAGGCTCATGGTGAGCTATTGTGACCCGTCTTTGTCCGGCGTCCGTCGTCCGGCGTCCGTCGTCCGTCAACAATTTCCTTTACACAACATCTCCTCTGAAACCACTTGATGGATTTTAACCAAATTTGTCCTGAAGCATCCTGGCACTGATGTCTACAAAAGTTGTTCAAATCATGACCATAGGGTCAAGGTCAAGGTCACTGCTGCTAAAAATAGAAATTCAGTCTTTGCTCAATTACTTGAGTTTGCTTAGGGCTATTGACTCCAAACTTGGTGTATGGGTAGCTTATATCAAATGGCAGCTTGGGGTTGCTACCCAGGTGTTTGTGATCAAGGTCAAGGTCACTGTTGCTAAAAATAGAAATTCAGTTTCTGCTTAATAACTTGAGTTTGCTTTGGCATATTGACTCCAAACTTGGTGTATGGGTAGCTTATATCAAAAGGCAGCTTGGGGTTGCTACCCAGGTGTCTGTGATTAAGGTGAAGGTCACTGTTACTAAAAATAGAAATTCAGTTTCTACTTAATTACTTGAGATTGCTTTGGCCTATTGACTCCAAACTTGGTATATGGATAGCTTATATCTAGAGGCAGCTTTGGGTTGCTACCCAGGTGTCTGTGATTAAGGTCAAGGTCACTGTTACTAAAAATAGAAATTCAGTTTCTACTTAATTACTTGAGATTGCTTTGGCCTATTGACTCCAAACTTGGTATATGGATAGCTTAAATTAAGAGGCAACTTGGGAAAGCTACCTACGTGTCTGTGATCAAGGTCAAGGTCACTGTTGCTAAAAATAGAAATTCAGTTTCCACTTAATAACTTGAGTTTGCTTTTGTTTTTTGACTCCACACTAGGTGTATGAGTAGCTTATATCAAACGGCAGCTTGGGATTGCTACCCAGGTGTCTCTGATCAAGGTTAAGGTCACAGTTGCTAAAAATAGAAATTCAGTTTCCACTTAATAACTTGAGTTTGCTTCGGCATATTGACTCCAAACTTGGTATATGGGTAGCTTATAACAAGAGACAAATTAGGATTGCTACCCACGTGTCTGTGATCAAGGTCAAGGTCACTGTTGCTAAAAATAAAAATTCAGTTTCTGGTTAATAACTTGAGTTTCATACTCAGGTGAGCGATTCAGGGCCATCATGGCCCTCTTGTTTATATATAGTGCATCAGGATAACTTACAGATTTAGATTTTTTAAATATTTACTCATAAATATAAGCCATAACAATTCAGCCAGTAATTTGAAAAAAAAATTAATATCACAAAAACGACAGAAAAGTTCATGTCAACATATCACATATCACAATACATATCATCAGTCACTTGTAACATATTGCAGGCAAGGTGGATATACACAGCCCTAATCATTTACAGATAAAAAACAAGTATGCATTTGGTTTTAATCACCTAGAACATCGAATATTTCAGCATTATTTTGTGCAGATTAATGTGGTTATATTTTTAAACAACACATTTGCATTTGTGGATTTTTATATACTGTGTTAAACATTATAAACAATGTAAGTTTAACCCATTTCTCTGTGGACACGACTTAAATAAGTCGGTCAGGATCTACACAGTTTTTGTTCGGAAAAAATAAAAAAGTATCAAACACTGACTAGTGTAGATCCTGATCTAACAGCATTGAAGTGCAGGCTGATCTGTATCTACACAGGATGCAAATGATATATGGGGCGCGCCACGGGAAAAGGTACCTTCTGTCATATTTTGTGACATTTCAGTTGTTACTATATTTAGAAGGAACTTCCAATAATATATTATGTTCTTATAACTAAAAAAAGTGATTTTGTTACACATTTTGGTAATAAAATGGTATTTTTACTGCGAAATGCATAATAATAAATGTCGTCTGCTCAATTTTATGACGTCATTTCAAGGATTGACGTTAACCGTCCGAAGGTACCTTTTCCCATGACGCACCCCATATAAGCTGTTTCCATGTAGTAAAAGGTTTAGAGATTTCATAGAATGACACATGTATTCAGGAACATAACTCGACTCACATACTCCAGAATTTGTGTGTCCGTCCTCATACCACACGAGTATTAATTTTACGATGCTTTTTACCTCATGCAATATTAATCGCTTGAAAAGTAAACGATAAATGCCATACCTATAGCTAGATCCAAGATTGTGTTTGAATTTTTTTTTCTAATCCTACAATAACTGTTTATCCCCAACTCATAACTCTAATCCCCTAACTCCTAACTCTAATCCTCTAACTCCTAACTCTAATCCTCTAACTCCTAACTCTAATCCTCTAACTCCTAACTCTAATCCTCTAGCTCCTTACTCTAAACCTCTAACTCCTAACTCTAATCCTCTAACTCCTAACTCTAATCCTCTAACTCTAATCCTCTTACTCCTAACTCTAATCCTCTAACTCTAATCCTCTAATCCTCTAGCTCCTAACTCTTATACTCTTACTCCTAACTCTAATCCTCTAACTCCTAACTCTAATCCTCTAGCTCCTAACTTTAATCCTCTAACTCCTTACTCTAATCCCCTAATTCCTAACTCTAATCCTTTAACTCCTAACTCTAATCCTCTAGCTCCTAACTCTAATCCTCTAACTCCTAACTCTAATCCTCTAACTCCTAACTCTAATCCTCTAACTCCTAACTCTTATCCTCTAACTCCTAACTCTAATCCTCAAGCTCCTAATTTTAATCCTCTAGCTCCTAACTCTAATCCTCTAACTCCTAACTCTAATCCTCTAACTCCTAACTCTAATCCTCTAACTCCTAACTCTAATCCTCTAACTCCTAACTCTTATCCTCTAACTCCTAACTCTAATCCTCTAGCTACTAACTTTAATCCTCTAGCTCCTAACTCTTATCCTCTAACTTCGAACTCTAATCCTCTAACTCCTAACTCTTATCCTCTAACTCCTTACTCTAATCCTCTAACTTCTAACTCTCTCTCTTCCTCTCTTTTTTTTCGCTGTGTGGGGAGGCTGTGTTTTGTGAGTGTGGCGATTCCTGATATGCATATTTTACTTTTTTTCCATACATAAGGTTTTATCACATGTGTGGCCAGTGTAGATGAGAAGCACATCCATGCTGTCTAATGATCTTCACTGTTTGCTTTAGCCATTTACTTCATAGATTCACCATTAATGCTTGGGCAAACAGTGTTAAGATCCAGATCAGCTGGCACATCCATGCTGTCTGATAAGTTTCTACACTGTTCACTTTAGATTGACATTAGGTTACTTCTGACCAAGAAGCCCCCATTAAAGATCTGATCTGGATCTACACAGGTTGCTCAGGTGGTCAAACCCAGATATGTGGACACATTGTGGAATGAAGGGTGTTATACTAAGATTGTTTAAAAACACGTTTTTAATCAATATTTCATTATTTTTTAGGCCATGATTGACACATTTTGTAATAGTTAATGTCTTTTCGATAATGTTCATTTACACATGTGTAGTATTTTTTGTGAATTGATCTGTCCACAAAATCCATGTAATGTTATGTTCCCTAGCAGTGGTCTCATTATTTTCGACGGAGGAGTTTTCATGAAAAAGATGGGTGATTATGGTCTTAAAACAAACAAATAAGGAGCTGCTACACAAAATTAGCCAGGGGACTGCCCCAAGTCCCATTTCTCACGCCCCAAGTCCCATGTCCTTTAACCCTTTCCTGTACAGACACACCTTTATTGCTAGGGCGAACAGTTTAGATCCAGATCAGCCGGCACATCTGTGCCGTCTGATCAGGATCTAAACTGTTCGCTTCTTGATTCATTAGGTTATTTCTGACCAAAATGCGACCAGTGCAGATCCTGATCAGAACAAATGCATTAATCTAAAAAATTTTATGTTGATATAACATAATTTTTTTTAAATACAGTATAGGATTACATTGTAACAATAGGTTAACCATAAAAAAATTGTATTTGCTTTGAATTTAATTAACCCGTTTATGCATTTATAAGCCTTTTATCACATGGGAAAACAGTGTAGATAATGATCAGCTTGCATAACTGTGCTGTTAGATCCAGATCTACACTGTTTTCTTCTTGGTCAGAAATAACCTCATGAGTTTGAAAGTAAACTCTGTAGGCATAGTCATTTCTATAAAGGAACTAGTTAAAATATTTTCTAGAAGTTGACCAGTAAGCCTTTTCGCCTACTTTTAGTATTATAGACAATCAATATTGTTAAATTATCGATGTTAATACTGTATATTATTTTTATAACCCCTTGGTATTTAAGTAGAGAATAGCAAAACTGTAGACATTACATTTAGCTTAACTTATACAACATTTCTGTCCGTAGATGGCATTCTTGAACTTGCTGCTTTTCATGTTGGGTTAAAACTAGATCAGGCCAGTTAAATTTATGATCTGTTAGTTTTGTTAAATTACTTTGTCTTTTAAAACTTAAACCATGCAAATACCCAATTAGTTTATATGCAAATAAAAGAACAGGTTTTATTGTTCACAATTTTTTACAAGTTAGGCCACACACATGATAACAAATTTTCATAGTATATTTTAGCTATAAGATTGTTTGGAACATGAAGTGTATATGATTTTCTTTATATACATGTATGTTTTATGTACAACATACTAAAATAAGCGACACCACAGAAAAATGTGTATTTTGTGAGAATTTTTAGCTCACCTGAGCACTTGTGCTCATGGTGAGCTTTTAGGATCGCCCTGTGTCCGTCGTGCGTCGTCCGTCGTGCGTCGTCAATTTTTGCTTTAAACAACATCTCCTCTTAAACCCCTGGGCCAAAGTTGATGAAACTTGCCACGGATGTTCCTTGCATGAAGCTTTTCCAAAGTTGTTCAAAGAAATCAATTCCATGCAGAACTCTGGTTGCCATGGCAACCAAAAGGAAAAACTTTAAAAATCTTCTTGTCTGAAACCACAAGGCCTAGAGCTTAGATATTTGGCATTTAGCACCCTCTAGTTCAACTCTACAAAGATTGTTCAAATTATTTCCCTGGGGTCAAAATTGGCCCCGCCCCAGGGGTCACTTCATTTTATATAGACTTATATAGGAAAAACTTTAAAAATCTTCTTGTCTGAAACCACAAGGCCTAGAGCTTAGATATTTAGCATTTAGCATCCTCTAGTGGAACTCTACAAAGATTGTTCAAATTATTTCCCTGGGGTCAAAATTGGCCCCGCCCCAGAGGTCACTTCATTTTACATAGACTTATATAGGAAAAACTTTAAAAATCTTCTTGTCTGAAACCACAAGGCCTAGAGCTTAGATATTTGGCATTTAGCACCCTCTAGTGGAACTCTACAAAGATTGTTCAAATTATTTCCCTGGGGTCAAAATTGGCCCCGCCCCAGGGGTCACTTCATTTTATATAGACTTATATAGGAAAAACTTTAAAAATCTTCTTGTCTGAAACCACAAGGCCTAGAGCTTAGATATTTGGCATTTAGCACCCTCTAGTGGAACTCTACAAAGATTGTTCAAATTATTTCCCTGGGGTCAAAATTGGCCCCGCCCCAGGGGTCACTTCATTTTATATAGACTTATATAGGAAAAACTTTAAAAATCTTCTTGTCTGAAACCACAAGGCCTAGAGCTTAGATATTTGGCATTTAGCACCCTCTAGTGGAGCTCTACAAAGATTGTTCAAATTATTTCCCTGGGGTCAAAATTGGCCTCGCCCCAGGGGTCACTTCATTTTACATAGACTTATATAGGAAAAACTTTAAAAATCTTGTCTGAAACCACAAGGCCTAGAGCTTAGATATTTGGCATTTAGCACCCTCTAGTGGAACTCTACAAAGATTGTTCAAATTATTTCCCTGGGGTCAAAATTGGCCCCACCTTAGGGGTCACTTCATTTTATAGAGACTTATATAGGAAAAACTTTAAAAATCTTCTTGTCTGAAACCACAAGGCCTAGAACTTAGATATTTGGCATTTAGCACCCTCTAGTGGAACTCTACAAAGATTGTTCAAATTATTTCCCTGGGGTCAAAATTGGCCCTGCCCCAGGGGTCACTTCATTTTACATAGACTTATATAGGAAAAACTTTAAAAATCTTCTTGTCTGAAACCACAAGGCCTAGAGCTTAGATATTTGGCATTTAGCATCCTCTAGTGGAACTCTACAAAGATTGTTCAAATTATTTCCCTGGGGTCAAAATTGGCCCCGCCCCAGGGGTCACTTCATTTTATATAGACTTACATAGGAAAACCTTCAAAAATCTTCTTGTCTGAAACCACAAGGCCTAGAGCTTAGATATTTGGCATTAAGCATCCTCTAGTGGTACACTAAAGAGATTGTTCAAATTATTTCCCTGGGGTCAAAATTGGCCCCGCCCCAGGGGTCACTTCATTTTATATAGACTTATATAGGAAAAACTTTAAAAATCTTCTTGTCTGAAACCACAAGGCCTAGAGCTTAGATATTTGGCCTTTAGCACCCTCTAGTGGAACTCTACAAAGATTGTTCAAATTATTTCCCTGGGGTCAAAATTGGCCCCGCCCCAGGGGTCACTTCATTTTACATAGACTTATATAGGAAAAACTTTAAAAATCTTCTTGTCTGAAACCACAAGGCCTAGAGCTTAGATATTTGGCATTAAGCACCCTTTAGTGGGACTCTACAAAGATTGTTCAAATTATTTCCCTGGGGTCAAAATTGGCCCCGCCCCAGGGGTCACTTCATTTTACATAGACTTGTGGAAAAACTTTAAAAATCTTCTTGTCTGAAACCACAAGGCCTAGAGCTTAGATATTTGGCATTTAGCACCCTCTAGTGGAACTCTACAAAGATTGTTCAAATTATTTCCCTGGGGTCAAAATTGGCCCCGCCCCAGAGGTCACTTCATTTTATATAGACTTATATAGGAAAAACTTTAAAAATCTTCTTGTCTGAAACCACAAGGCCTAGAGCTTAGATATTTGGCATTAAGCATCCTCTAGTGGTACTCTACACAGATTGTTCAAATTATTTCCCTGGGGTCAAAATTGGCCCCGCCCCATGGGTCACTTCATTTTATATAGACTTATATAGGAAAAACTTTAAAAATCTTCTTGTCTGAAACCACAAGGCCTAGAGCTTAGATATTTGGCATTTAGTACCCTCTAGTGGAACTCTACAAAGATTGTTCAAATTATTTCCCTGGGGTCAAAATTGGCCCTGCCCCAGGGTTCACTTCATTTTACATAGACTTATATAGGAAATCTTTAAAAAGCTTCTTCTCACAAACCACAATGCGTACAGCTTAGATATTTTGTAAGTAGCATTGTCTAATGGATGTCTACTAAATTTGTTCAAATTATGTCCCCTTGGCCAAAATCTGCCACGCCCTAGGGTTCTCTTGGTTTACACATAGTTATAAAGGAAAAACATGGAAAATCATTTTTGTCCGAAACTAATAGGACTAGACCTTAGATATTTGGTTTGAGTTTTGTGAAGAGACCCTTTACCCACATTGTTTAAATGTTGGCCCTGGGGTCAAAATTGGCCCTGTCCTGTGGGCCCTAAATATTTAAAAAAGGAAAACTTTAAAAATCTTCCTACTGGAAACCTCAATGCCTTAAGCTTACATATTTGGTATGTAGCATTGTCTAGTGGATGTCTACCAATTTTGTTCAAATTATGTCCCCTGGGCCGAAATTGGCGACACCCCAGGGTTCTCTTAGTTTACATTGATTTATATAGGAAAGCATGAAAAATCATTTTTATCCGAAACTAATAGGACTAGACCTTAGATATTTGGTGTTGAGTATTGTGAAGAGACCCTTTACCAACATTGTTTAAATGTTGGCCCTGGGGTCAATATTGGCCCTGCCCCGGGGGCCCTTAATATGTAAAAAGGCAATTTTTAAAAATCTTCTTACTGGAAACCTCAATGCCTTAAGCTTAGATATTTGGTATGTAGCATTGTCTAGTGGATACTTACCAAGTTTGTTCAAATTATGTCCCCTGGGCCAAAATTGGCCACGCCCCAGGGTTCTCTTATTTACATTGATTTATATAGGAAAACATAAATAATCATTTTTCTCTGAAACTAATGCGACTAGACCTTAGATATTTCGTTTTGAGTATTGTGAAGAGAACCTTTACCAACATTATTTAAATGTAGGCCCTTGGGTAAAGCTGAGAGTACTTTTGTACTCAGGTGAGCAATATAGGGCCATCATGGCCCTCTTGTTTCATTTTAGCTGTGGCTTTTTTGTTTGGAAAAAAGCTATCTATAATTTCCTCAATTGGACTCAAACTGGGCTAGTAGGTGTTTGCAATGAGGACATGCATTTCAATTACTGCCCCTGAAAAGGCTCAATCAATTCTGCAATATTTTCATATTTGTTATGTTCGGTGGCTTTAAAAGTTCCTTTTTCATTTACATAAAAAATAGAAGATTTTGTTACACAGTCTGACAAAGGTACATTTTTATTTATTATAAGCCAATTACATTATAAATAATGTTGTTTGCTAAACCTTGTGTCATAATTTTGAGTAATGTGTCAAATTTTCAATGACACAATGTTTTATTGTGCTGCTCAAATGCTTTTGCCTTTAGTAGGTATTTTCCTTCTTTTCAGATGCCCACCCATGTAGACTGCCCTTTTAAACTGTATATGTCAATTAATAACCCATTACTACATATACTCAGCAAAAATAGAAAGTACCCACTTTTTATGCTTATATTCTCATTCACATATTTTCATTTAATTACGAACACTTCAAAAGGTGTTTTATTAATTAATCTCAGTTGTTTTTAAGTTTAATCGTTCGTGAACATAATCTTCCACACCTAAACCTGAGCAAATGCCCATCAGATAACAATGAATGATGGATTAAACACCCCTATATATTCAATTCAAAGGGAGGTAATAGGAAATGTTTGGGATTTCTAGCGTTTTTTATAGAGGACGAGTTGTTTTATTAATGTTTTTTTGTGATTTTATTGACATGAAGAACTGGAAAAATTGATTTAATTCCAACAAATGTGAATATTGTTTAGAATCACTTACTTCTTCCTAAAACCCCAATAATAGCAAAGGGAAAGATAACTTAGTCGTGACTGCAGATTTTTAAGAACATTTTATTTCTTTGTAATGATTACAGCAATGCAGATCTGTTCAAAGAAGATATTTTCTATTTTATTTTTCTAGTTTTATAAAATCACAGGTAGAAAAGTGGGTACTTTTTATTTTTGCTGAGTATATATACATGTTTTGGGGCATGTGCAACTAGTGTAGATCTAGATCAGCTGGCACATCAATGCTGTCTGATCAGGATCGGCACTGTTTGCTCGGTGGTGAGAATTAACCAAATAAATCATAAAGCAAAGTGTTGATCCAGATCAAAAAGCATGTATGGATGTACTGGCTGATCTGGATCAATACTGTTCATATATGTGATAAATGCGTACATGTGTATATGCAGGAAAGGGTTAAAAGGCTAGATAAAATAATAGTTACCTGTTAAAATACTTTGTACATAGACTTATAATTATGGTGCAATTTGTATAGATTTTTCCTGGCTTTGTTAGTTGTATGTATTTTCTGAGCAGAGATGTACTAAAGGAATAAATAATCGAACTAAGAATTGTATCTTTATCCTTTCATTTTGTTGCCAAAGGGTAAACCTATAAATATAAGAATATTTCATTGTTATAAACATCCAAGCCTTTTCCATTTTACGTGCTTAAACCCCACTTTTTTACCCCACCATCAAAGGTTTTACTACTTGACATATCTGTACCTATTATTATTTTTTGTTATATGTTGCCAAGATATTTTTATTATCAAATTTAATAAAGTGTCATACCATTTTGACGTAGCTTTAATATAACGCCTTTGCGCCAAACCCGATCAAAGACATTGAAAATTTCACAGTTTGTTTTACAAAGACAATAAGAAACATTACCTTGACCTTAAACCGAACCCGGTTACAAGAATGACGAGAAATAGTATCCGGTACCTAATAGGAAAACCAGTGTGTACGAACTTCTACATTTTTCCAGTTGTGTACGACACTCATTTTAAAAACTGTAAACACTTTGTTAGTAGCCTGAGTCCGGATGAAATACAATATGGGTATGTTTCAGAATATTAAATAACACTGGCTAACTAACATTGTTAAAACGTGTAACGGGCGAGAATCATTGGAATATAAGATTGTGTGTGCACGACATTCAAACTTTCGACGCTTCAGACAAAATTTGTATTTGAATGTTTCAGAAAACGGCCGTACACTTATAGGAGAGACTAACTGTGGATGAAAATATCAACGATGTTCTTATAATAGAAATAATTTCTGCAAAAAGCACGTTTAATTTGAATATATTTTACAAATATAAAGCAACTATGTGATCATCGGCTTACAGATCAGCAACTTCCGTTTCGAGCAACTGTATGCTTATACACTGTGTATCTTAGTTGTTTCCATTGATTAAAATTAATTTATTTTCTAACTGCGCAATATCTTCGCGCGCACTTTAGTAATATTTTGGCGCCAAAAACAAGGTGTTTTAGTTCCGGGTCGTACCGTCCGAAAGTAGTTCTGTAAATAGTGAACAAATTAACGGTTTTACAGCTGGATTGCTAGAAAGTGGTGGCCACGAATTGAATGCTGAAGTGTGTTTTTGGTCAAAGTTAAACAATTATGGAACGGTGAACTACATGTCCTGCTGCACTACTTTTTTATCGTTGGCTAATTATTTACAACTTATTAGTTGATAGACTGAAGCGCAGCCGGAAAAAACCAAGCCTTCGTTTCCTTCACTTTTTGGTTCAGAGAATGCTAAATGCTGAAAGCAGGGCTATATGTTTGGATAATGTTGTCTGTACAATTTCTACAAAACTCTTTTCAAAACTTGTTGATATTATATAAAACATTACAGAATGCATTTGAAATTGACACTTTTTTCATAAGTTTAAGAGCCTATGTTGTCTGAAAATTTGTGTATGATCAAAGGCACGCCTTTTCATAGTTTCTCTTTCGGTTAAGCCATAAGAGCTTAGCCTTCTTTATATAGACATTGTCCAAAATATTTTTTCTCTTCTTTGATTAAATTCAATAATGGGGTCATTTGCCAAGTAATTTAAATTTTATCTGCTAATTAAAGCGTGACGCAATTATTTTCAGTGAGTATAAGTGAATCCCTATTTTGTAATAAATAATGACGCTACGAAATAGTTATTATAATAAGTCGTTTATAGTCAAACTCCAGCTGTACAACACTGCATTCAAGCCAAATCCGAGCAACCTCTAGAGGCCCAATATCATAAAACTGAGCTCGGAGACCAGTCTCAAATCTGGGGCATCTTATTGGCTGCAATGGCGTCTTCCGAATTTCTGCAGTTTTGAGATTTCATGTTTTTTCGCGAAAATTCCACAGGTCCGCGGTCATGAAAAAATTGCGATTTTGAGCAAAATTTCAGCGTCAAGAATTTTGGCCGGGAAGTGATCCATTTTCAAGCTGGTGTCACCCCGATCACGAAAAGGTATCACATGGCCCAGTTTTGAGCTCATTGATATCCCTATATGATATCCCAGTCTTGCTTAGTGGATGGGTGGGGGTGTTGGGATGACCAGATTGCACAGTTTTTAGGGGTTACTAGGTACTTTTGGGTTGTTAGCAGTGCATATGCAATGTTTCTATGCAATTCTGAGTGAGTTTGGGCAGTTTTGAAATTTTTATGAGTTTTCGCGAAAATTCCACAGGTCCGCGGTCATGCATGAAAAAATTGCGATTTTGAGCAAAATTTTAGCATCAAGAATTTTGGCCGGGAGGTGACCCATTTTCAAGCTGGTGTCACCCAGATCACGAAAACGTATCACATTACCCAGTTTTGAGCTCATTGATATCCCTATATGATATCCCAGTCTTGCTTAGTGGATGGGTGGGGGGTGTTGGGATGACCAGATTGCACAGTTTTTAGGGGTAACTAGGTACTTTTGCGTTGTAAGCAGTGCATATGCAATGTTTCTATGCAATTCTGTGTGAGTTTGGGCAGTTTTGAAATTTCATGTTTTTTTCGCGAAAATTCCACAGGTCCGCGGTAATGAGAAAATTGCGATTTTGAGCAAAATTTCAGCGTCAAGAATATCGGCCGGGAGGTGACCTATTTTCAAACTGGTGTCACCCCGATCACGAAAAGGTATCACATGACCCAGTTTTGAGCTCATTGATATCCCTATATGATATCCCAGTCTTGCTTAGTGGATGGGTGGGTGGTGTTTGGATAACCAGATTGCACAGTTTTTAGGGGTAACTAGGTATTTTTGGGTTGTAAGCAGTGCATATGCAATGTTTCTATGCAATTCTGAGTGAGTTTGGGCAGTTTTGAAATTTCATGATTTATCGTTTAAATTCCACATGTCCGCGGTCATGAAAAAATTGCGATTTTGAGCAAAATTCCAGCGTCAAGAATTTTGGCCGGGAAGTGATCCATTTTCAAGCTGGTGTCACCCCGATCACGAAAAAGTATCACATTACCCAGTTTTGAGCTCATTGATATCCCTATATGATATCCCAGTCTTGCTAAGTAAATGGGCGGGGGTGTTGGTTTGACCAGATTGCACAGTTTTAAGGGGTTATTAGGTACTTTCGGGGTGTTAGCAGTGCATATGCAATGTTTCTATGCAATTCTGAGTGAGTTTGGGCAGTTTTGAAATTTTTATGAGTTTTCGCGAAAATTCCACAGGTCCGCGGTAATGCATGAAAAAATTGCGATTTTGAGCAAAAATTTAGCGTCAAAAATTTTTGCCGGGAGGTGACCCATTTTCAAGCTGGTGTCACCCCTATCACGAAAACGTATCACATTACCCAGTTTTGAGCTCATTGATATCCCTATATGATATCCCAGTCTTGCTTAGTGGATGGGTGGGGGGTGTTGGGATGACCAGATTGCACAGTTTTAAGGGGTAACTAGGTACTTTTGCGTTGTAAGCAGTGCATATGCAATGTTTCTATGCAATTCTGTGTGAGTTTGGGCAGTTTTGAAATTTCATGATTTTTCGCGAAAATTCCACAGGTCCGCGGTAATGAGAAAATTGCGATTTTGAGCAAAATTTCAGCGTCAAGAATTTTGGCCGGGAATTGATCCATTTTCAAGCTGGTGTCACCCCGATCACGAAAAAGTATCACATTACCCAGTTTTGAGCGCATTGATATCTCTCTATGATATCCCAGTCTTGCTTAGTGGATGGGTGGGGGTGTTGGGGTGACCAGATTGCACAGTTTTTAGGGGTTACTTGGTACTTTTGGGTTGTTAGCAATGCATATGCAATGTTTCTATGCAATTCTGAGTGAGTTTGGGCAGTTTTGAAATTTTTATGAGTTTTCGCGAAAATTCCACAGGTCCGCGGTCATGCATGAAAAAAATTGCGATTTAGAGCAAAATTTTAGCGTCAAAAATTTTGGCCGGGAGGTGACCCATTTTCAAGCTGGTGTCACCCAGATCACGAAAACGTATCACATTACCCAGTTTTGAGCTCATTGATATCCCTATATGATATCCCAGTCTTGCTTAGTGGATGGGTGGGGGGTGTTGGGATGACCAGATTGCACAGTTTTTAGGGGTAACTAGGTACTTTTGCGATGTAAGCAGTGCATATGCAATGTTTCTATGCAATTCTGTGTGAGTTTGGGCAGTTTTGAAATTTCATGATTTTTCGCGAAAATTCCACAGGTCCGCGGTAATGAGAAAATTGCGATTTAGAGCAAAATTTTAGCGTCAAGAATTTCGGCCGGGAGGTGACCTATTTTCAAACTGGTGTCACCCCGATCACGAAAAGGTATCACATGACCCAGTTTTGAGCTCATTGATAATGCAATGCATATGCAATGTTTCTATGCAATTCTGAGTGAGTTTGGGCAGTTTTGAAATTTCATGATATTTTGCTAAAATTCCACAGGTCAGCGGTCATGAAAAAATTGCGATTTTGAGCAAAATTTCAGCGTCAAGAATTTTGGCCGGGAAGTGATCCATTTTCAAGCTGGTGTCACCCCGATCACGAAAATATCACATGGCCCAGTTTTGAGCTCATTGATATCCCTATATGATATCCCAGTCTTGCTTAGTGGAGGGGTGGGGGTGTTGGGATGACCAGATTGCACAGTTTTTAGGGGTTACTAGGTACTTTTGGGTTGTTAGCAGTGCATATGATATGTTTCTATGCAATTCTGAGTGAGTTTGGGCAGTTTTGAAATTTTTATGAGTTTTCGCGAAAATTCCGCAGGTCCGCCGTCATGCATGAAAAAATTGCGATTTTCAGCAAAATTTTAGCGTCAAGAATTTTGGCCGGGAGGTGACCCATTTTCAAGCTGGTGTCACCCAGATCACGAAAACATATCACATTACCCAGTTTTGAGCTCATTGATATCCCTATATGATATCCCAGTCTTGCTTAGTGGATGGGTGGGGGGGGGGGGGGGATAACCAGATTGCACAGTTTTTAGGGGTAACTAGGTACTTTTGCGTTGTAAGCAGTGCATATGCAATGTTTCTATGCAATTATGTGTGAGTCTGGGCAGTTTTGAAATTTCATGTTTTTTCACGAAAATTCCACAGGTCCGCGGTAATGAGAAAACTGCGATTTTGAGCAAAATTTCAGCGTCAAGAATTTCGGCCGGGAGGTGACCCATTTTCAAACTGGTGTCATCCCGATCACGAAAAGGTATCACATGACCCAGTTTTGAGCTCATTGATATCCCTATATGATACATGTATCCCAGTCTTGCTTAGTGGATGGGTGGGTGGTGTTGGGATAACCAGATTGCACAGTTTTTAGGGGTAACTATGTATTTTTGGGTTGTAAGCAGTGCATATGCAATGTTTCTATGCAATTCTGACTGAGTTTGGGCAGTTTTGAAATTTCATGATTTATCGCTTAAATTCCACATGTCTGCGGTAATGAGAAAATTGCGATTTTGAGCAAAATTTCAGCGTCAAGAATTTTGGCCGGGAAGTGATCCATTTTCAAGCTGGTGTCACCCCGATCACGAAAGTATCACATGGCCCAGTTTTGAGCTCATTGATATCCCTATATGATATCCCAGTCTTGCTTAGTGGATGGGTGGGGGTGTTGGGGTGACCAGATTGCACAGTTTTTAGGGGTTACTAGGTACTTTTGGGTTGTTAGCAGTGCATATGATATGTTTCTATGCAATTCTGTGTGAGTTTGGGCAGTTTTGAAATTTCATGATTTTTCGCGAAAATTCCACAGGTCCGCGGTAATGAGAAAATTGCGATTTTGAGCAAAATTTCAGCGTCAAGAATATCGGCCGGGAGGTGACCTATTTTCAAACTGGTGTCACCCCGATCACGAAAAGGTATCACATGACCCAGTTTTGAGCTCATTGATATCCCTATATGATATCCCAGTCTTGCTTAGTGGATGGGTGGGTGGTGTTGGGGTAACCAGATTGCACAGTTTTTAGGGGTAACTAGGTATTTTTGGGTTGTAAGCAGTGCATATGCAATGTTTCTATGCAATTCTGAGTGAGTTTGGGCAGTTTTGAAATTTTTATGAGTTTTCGCGAAAATTCCACAGGTCCGCGGTCATGCATGAAAAAAATTGCGATTTAGAGCAAAATTTTAGCGTCAAAAATTTTGGCCGGGAGGTGACCCATTTTCAAGCTGGTGTCACCCAGATCACGAAAACGTATCACATTACCCAGTTTTGAGCTCATTGATATCCCTTTATGTTATCCCAGTCTTGCTTAGTGGATGGGTGGGGGTGTTGGGATGACCAGATTGCACAGTTTTTAGGGGTAACTTGGTACTTTTGCGTTGTAAGCAGTGCATATGCAATGTTTCTATGCAATTCTGTGTGAGTTTGGGCAGTTTTGAAATTTCATGATTTTTCGCGAAAATTCCACAGGCCCGCGGTAATGAGAAAATTGCGATTTTAAGCAAAATTTCAGCGTCAAGAATTTCGGCCGGGAGGTGACCTATTTTCAAACTGGTGTCACCCCGATCACGAAAAGGTATCACATGACCCAGTTTTGAGCTCATTGATATCCCTATATGATATCCCAGTCTTGCTTAGTGGATGGGTGGGTGGTGTTTGAATAACCAGATTGCACAGTTTTTAGGGTAACTAGGTGCTTTTGGGTTGTAAGCAGTGCATATGCAAGGTTTCTATGCAATTCTGAGTGAGTTTGGGCAGTTTTGAAATTTCATGATTTATCGCTAAAATTCCACAGGTCCGCGGTCATGAAAAAAATTGCGATTTCAATGCAAAATTTCAGCGTCAAGAATTTTGGCCGGGAAGTGATCCATTTTCAAGCTGGTGTCACCCCGATCACTAAAAGGTATCACATGACCCAGTTTTGAGCTCATTGATATCCCTATATGATATCCCAGTCTTGCTTAGTGGATGGGTGGGGGTGTTGGGATGACCAGATTGCACAGTTTTTAGGGGTTACTAGGTACTTTTGGGTTGTTAGCAGTGCATATGATATGTTTCTATGCAATTCTGAGTGAGTTTGGGCAGTATTGAAATTTTTATGTGTTTTCGCGAAAATTCCACAGGTCCGCGGTCATGCATGAAAAAATTGCGATTTTCAACAAAATTTTAGCGTCAAGAATTTTGGCCGGGAGGTGACCCATTTTCAAGCTGGTGTCACCCAGATCACGAAAACGTATCACATTACCCAGTTTTGAGCTCATTGATATCCCTTTATGATATCCCAATCTTGCTTAGTGGATGGGTGGGTGGTGTTGGGATAACCAGATTGCACAGTTTTTAGGGGTAACTAGGTACCTTTGCGTTGTAAGCAGTGCATATGCAATGTTTCTATGCAATTCTGAGTGAGTTTGGGCAGTTTTGAAATTTCATGTTTTTTCGCGAAAATTCCACAGGTCCGCGGTAATGAGAAAACTGCTATTTTGAGCAAAATTTCAGCGTCAAGAATTTCGGCCGGGAGGTGACCTATTTTCAAACTGGTGTCACCCCGATAACGAAAAGGTATCACATGACCCAGTTTTGAGCTCATTGATATCCCTATATGATATCGCAGTCTTGCTTAGTGGATGGGTGGGTGGTGTTGGGATAACCAGATTGCACAGTTTTTAGGGGTAACTAGGTATTTTTGGGTTGTAAGCAGTGCATATGCAATGTTTCTATGCAATTCTGAGTGAGTTTGGGCAGTTTTGAAATTTCATGTTTTTTCGCGAAAATTCCACAGGTCCGCGGTAATGAGAAAACTGCTGTTTTGAGCAAAATTTCAGCGTCAAGAATTTCGGCCGGGAGGTGACCTATTTTCAAACTGGTGTCACCCCGATCACGAAAAGGTATCACATGACCCAGTTTTGAGCTCATTGATATCCCTATATGATATCCCAGTCTTGCTTAGTGGATGGGTGGGTGGTGTTGGGATAACCAGATTGCACAGTTTTTAGGGGTAACTAGGTATTTTTGGGTTGTAAGCAGTGCATTTGCAATTTTTCTATGCAATTCTGAGTGAGTTTGGGCAGTTTTGAAATTTCAAGAGTTTTCGCTAAAATTCCACAGGTCCGCGGTCATGAAAAAATTGCGATTTTGAGCAAAATTTCAGCGTCAAGAATTTTGGCCGGGAAGTGATCAATTTTCAAGCTGGTGTCACCCCGATCACGAAAGTATCACATGGCCCAGTTTTGAGCCCATTGATATCCCTATATGATATCCCAGTCTTGCTTAGTGGATGGGTGGGGTTGTTGGGATGACCAGATTGCACAGTTTTTAGGGGTAACTAGCTACTTTTGGGTTGTTAGCAGTGCATATGATAACTTTTTGTTTCTATGCAATTCTGAGTGAGTTTGGGCAGTTTTGAAATTTTTATGAGTTTTCGCGAAAATTCCACAGGTCCGCGGTCATGCATGGAAAAATTTTGATTTTGAGCAAAAATTTAGCGTCAAAAATTTTTGCCGGGAGGTGACCCATTTTCAAGCTGGTGTCACCCAGATCACGAAAACGTAACACATTACCCAGTTTTGAGCTCATTGATATCCCTATATGATATACCAGTCTTGCTTAGTGGATGGGTGGGGGTGTTGGGATGACCAGATTGCACAGTTTTTAGGGGTTACTAGGTACTTTTGGGTTGTTAGCAGTGCATATGCAATGTTTCTATGCAATTCTGAGTGAGTTTGGGCAGTTTTGAAATTTTTATGAGTTTTCGCGAAAATTCCACAGGTCCGCGGTCATGCATGAAAAAATTGCGATTTTGAGCAAAATTTAAGCGTCAAAAATTTTGGCCGGGAGGTGACCCATTTTCAAGCTGGTGTCACCCAGATCACGAAAACGTATCACATTACCCAGTTTTGAGCTCATTGATATCCCTATATGATATCCCAGTCTTGCTTAGTGGATGGGTGGGGGGTGTTGGGATGACCAGATTGCACAGTTTTTAGGGGTAACTAGGTACTTTTGCGTTGTAAGCAGTGCATATGCAATGTTTCTATGCAATTCTGTGTGAGTTTGGGCAGTTTTGAAATTTCATGATTTTTCGCGAAAATTCCACAGGTCCGCGGTAATGAGAAAATTGCGATTTTGAGCAAAATTTCAGCGTCAAGAATATCGGCCGGGAGGTGACCTATTTTCAAACTGGTGTCACCCCGATCACGAAAAGGTATCACATGACCCAGTTTTGAGCTCATTGATATCCCTATATGATATCCCAGTCTTGCTTAGTGGATGGGTGGGTGGTGTTTGGATAACCAGATTGCACAGTTTTTAGGGGTAACTAGGTATTTTTGGGTTGTAAGAAGTGCATATGCAATGTTTCTATGCAATTCTGAGTGAGTTTGGGCAGTTTTGAAATTTTTATGAGTTTTCGCGAAAATTCCACAGGTCCGCGGTCATGCATGAAAAAAATTGCGATTCAGAGCAAAATTTTAGCGTCAAAAATTTTGGCCGGGAGGTGACCCATTTTCAAGCTGGTGTCACCCAGATCACGAAAACGTATCACATTACCCAGTTTTGAGCTCATTGATATCCCTTTATGTTATCCCAGTCTTGCTTAGTGGATGGGTGGGGGTGTTGGGATGACCAGATTGCACAGTTTTTAGGGGTAACTTGGTACTTTTGCGTTGTAAGCAGTGCATATGCAATGTTTCTATGCAATTCTGTGTGAGTTTGGGCAGTTTTGAAATTTCATGATTTATCGCGAAAATTCCACAGGCCCGCGGTAATGAGAAAATTGCGATTTTAAGCAAAATTTCAGCGTCAAGAATTTCGGCCGGGAGGTGACCTATTTTCAAACTGGTGTCACCCCGATCACGAAAAGGTATCACATGACCCAGTTTTGAGCTCATTGATATCCCTATATGATATCCCAGTCTTGCTTAGTGGATGGGTGGGTGGTGTTTGAATAACCAGATTGCACAGTTTTTAGGGTAACTAGGTGCTTTTGGGTTGTAAGCAGTGCATATGCAAGGTTTCTATGCAATTCTGAGTGAGTTTGGGCAGTTTTGAAATTTCATGATTTATCGCTAAAATTCCACAGGTCCGCGGTCATGAAAAAATTGCGATTTTGAGCAAAATTTCAGCGTCAAGAATTTTGGCCGGGAAGTGATCCATTTTCAAGCTGGTGTCACCCCGATCACGAAAGTATCACATGGCCCAGTTTTGAGCTCATTGATATCCCTATATGATATCCCAGTCTTGCTTAGTGGATGGGTCGGGGTGTTGGGATGACCAGATTACACAGTTTTTAGGGGTTACTAGGTACTTTTGGGTTGTTAGCAGTGCATATGCAATGTTTCTATGCAATTCTGAGTGAGTTTGGGCAGTTTTGAAATTTTTAGGAGTTTTCGCGAAAATTCCACAGGTCCGCGGTCATGCATGAAAAAATTGCGATTTTCAGCAAAATTTTAGCGTCAAGAATTTTGGCCGGGAGGTGACCCATTTTCAAGCTGGTGTCACCCAGATCACGAAAACGTATCACATTACCCAGTTTTGACCTCATTGATATCCCTTTATGATATCCCAGTCTTGCTTAGTGGATGGGTGGGGGTGTTGGGATGACCAAATTGCACAGTTTTTAGGGGTTACTAGGTACTTTTGGGATGTTAGCAGTGCATATGCAATGTTTCTATGCAATTCTGAGTGAGTTTGGGCAGTTTTGAAATTTTTATGAGTTTTCGCGAAAATTCCACAGGTCCGCGGTCATGCATGAAAAAATTGCCATTTTGAGCAAAATTTTAGCGTCAAAAATTTTGGCCGGGAGGTGACCCATTTTCAAGCTGGTGTCACCCAGATCACGAAAAGGTATCACATGACCCAGTTTTGAGCTCATTGATATCCCTATATGATATCCCAGTCTTGCTTAGTGGATGGGTGGGTGGTGTTTGGATAACCAGATTGCACAGTTTTTAGGGTAACAAGGTGCTTTTGGGTTGTAATCAGTGCATATGCAATGTTTCTATGCAATTTTGAGTGAGTTTGGGCAGTTTTGAAATTTCATGATTTTTCGCGAAAATTCCACAGGTCCGCGGTAATGAGAAAATTACGATTTTTAGCAAAATTTCAGCGTCAAGAATTTCGGCCGGGAGGTGACCTATTTTCAAACTGGTGTCACCCCGATCACGAAAAGTTATCACATGACCCAGTTTTGAGCTCATTGATATCCCTATATGATATCCCAGTCTTGCTTAGTGGATGGGTGGGGGTGTTGGGATGACCAGATTACACAGTTTTTAGGGGTTACTAGGTACTTTTGGGTTGTTAGCAGTGCATATGCAATGTTTCTATGCAATTCTGAGTGAGTTTGGGCAGTTTTGAAATTTTTATGAGTTTTCGCGAAAATTCCACAGGTCCGCGGTCATGCATGAAAAAATTGCCATTCTGAGCAAAATTTTAGCGTCAAAAATTTTGGCCGGGAGGTGACCCATTTTCAAGCTGGTGTCACCCAGATCACGAAAACGTATCACATTACCCAGTTTTGAGCTCATTGATATCCCTCTATAATATCCCAGTCTTGCTTAGTGGATGGGTGGGGGTGTTGGGATGACCAGATTGCACAGTTTTTAGGGGTAACTAGGTACTTTTGCGTTGTAAGCAGTGCATATGCAATGCTTCTATGCAATTCTGTTTGAGTTTGGGCAGTTTTGAAATTTCATGATTTTTCGCGAAAATTCCACAGGTCCGCGGTAATGAGAAAATTGCGATTTTGAGCAAAATTTCAGCGTCAAGAATTTCGGCCGGGAGGTGACCTATTTTCAAACTGGTGTCACCCCGATCACGAAAAGGTATCACATGACCCAGTTTTGAGCTCATTGATATCCCTATATGATATCCCAGTCTTGCTTAGTGGATGGGTGGGTGGTGTTTGGATAACCAGATTGCACAGTTTTTAGGGTAACAAGGTGCTTTTGGGTTGTAATCAGTGCATATGCAATGTTTCTATGCAATTTTGAGTGAGTTTGGGCAGTTTTGAAATTTCATGATTTATCGCTAAAATTCCACATGTCCGCGGTCATGAAAAAATTGCGATTTTGAGCAAAATTTCAGCGTCAAGAATTTTGGCCGGGAAGTGATCCATTTTCAAGCTGGTGTCACCCCGATCACGAAAAAGTATCACATGGCCCAGTTTTGAGCTCATTGATATCCCTATATGATATCCCAGTCTTGCTTAGTGGATGGGTGGGGGTGTTGGGATGACCAGATTACACAGTTTTTAGGGGTTACTAGGTAATTTTGGGTTGTTAGCAGTGCATATGCAATGTTTCTATGCAATTCTGAGTGAGTTTGGGCAGTTTTGAAATTTTTAGGAGTTTTCGCGAAAATTCCACAGGTCCGCGGTCATGCATGAAAAAATTGCGATTTTCAGCAAAATTTTAGCGTCAAGAATTTTGGCCGGGAGGTGACCCATTTTCAAGCTGGTGTCACCCAGATCACGAAAACGTATCACATTACCCAGTTTTGACCTCATTGATATCCCTTTATGATATCCCAGTCTTGCTTAGTGGATGGGTGGGGGGTGTTGGGATAACCAGATTGCACAGTTTTTAGGGGTAACTAGGTACTTTTGCGTTGTAAGCAGTGCATATGCAATGTTTCTATGCAATTCTGAGTGAGTTTGGGCAGTTTTGAAATTTTTATGAGTTTTCGCGAAAATTCCACAGGTCCGCGGTCATGCATGAAAAAAATGCGATTTTGAGCAAAATTTTAGCGTCAAAAATTTTGGCCGGGAGGTGACCCATTTTCAAGCTGGTGTCACCCAGATCACGAAAACGTATCACATAACCCAGTTTTGAGCTCATTGATATCCCTATATGATATACCAGTCTTGCTTAGTGGATGGGTGGGGGGTGTTGGGATGACCAGATTGCACAGATTTTAGGGGTAACTAGGTACTTTTGCGTTGTAAGCAGTGCATATGCAATGTTTCTATGCGATTCTGTGTGAGTTTGGGCAGTTTTGAAATTTCATGATTTTTCGCGAAAATTCCACAGGTCCGCGGTAACGAGAAAATTGCGATTTTGAGCAAAATTTCAGCGTCAAGAATTTCGGCCGGGAGGTGACCTATTTTCAAACTGGTGTCACCCCGATCACGAAAAGGTATCACATGACCCAGTTTTGAGCTCATTGATATCCCTATATGATATCCCAGTCTTGCTTAGTGGATGGGTGGGTGGTGTTTGGATAACCAGATTGCACAGTTTTTAGGGGTAACTAGGTACTTTTGGGTTGTAAGCAGTGCATATGCAATGTTTCTATGCAATTCTGAGTGAGTTTGGGCAGTTTTGAAATTTCATGATTTATCGCTTAAATTCCACATGTCCGCGGTCATGAAAAAAATGCGATTTTGAGCAAAATTTCAGCGTCAAGAATTTTGGCCGGGAGGTGACCCATTTTCAAGCTGGTGTCACCCCGATCACGAAAAGGTATCACATGACCCAGTTTTGAGCTCATTGATATCCCTATATGATATCCCAGTCTTGCTTAGTGGATGGGTGGGGGTGTTGGGATGACCAAATTGCACAGTTTTTAGGGGTTACTAGGTACTTTTGGGTTGTTAGCAGTGCATATGCAATGTTTCTATGCAATTCTGAGTGAGTTTGGGCAGTTTTGAAATTTTTATGAGTTTTCGCGAAAATTCCACAGGTCCGCGGTCATGCATGAAAAAATTGCGATTTTCAGCAAAATTTTAGCGTCAAGAATTTTGGCCGGGAGGTGACCCATTTTCAAGCTGGTGTCACCCCGATCACGAAAAGGTATCACATGACCCAGTTTTGAGCTCATTGATATCCCTATATGATATCCCAGTCTTGCTTAGTGGATGGGTGGGTGGTGTTTGGATAACCAGATTGCACAGTTTTTAGGGGTAACTAGGTGCTTTTGGGTTGTAAGCAGTGCATATGCAATGTTTCTATGCAATTCTGAGTGAGTTTGGGCAGTTTTGAAATTTCATGATTTATCGCTTAAATTCCACATGTCCACGGTCATGAAAAAATTGCGATTTTGAGCAAAATTTCGGCGTCAAGAATTTTGGCCGGGAAGTGATCCATTTTTAAGCTGGTGTCACCCCGATCACGAAAAAGTATCACATGGCCCAGTTTTGAGCTCATTGATATCCCTATATGATATCCCAGTCTTGCTTAGTGGATGGGTGGGGGTGTTGGGATGACCAGATTGCACAGTTTTTAGGGGTTACTAGGTACTTTTGGGTTGTTAGCAGTGCATATGCAATGTTTCTATGCAATTCTGAGTGATTTTGGGCAGTTTTGAAATTTTTAGGAGTTTTCGCGAAAATTCCACAGGTCCGCGGTCATGCATGAAAAAATTGCCATTTTGAGCAAAATTTTAGCGTCAAAAATTTTGGCCGGGAGGTGACCCATTTTCAAGCTGGTGTCACCCAGATCACGAAAACATATCACATAACCCAGTTTTGAGCTCATTGATATCCCTATATGATATCCCGGTCTTGCTTAGTGGATGGGTGGGGGTGTTGGGATGACCAGATTGTTAGTTTTTAGGGGTAACTAGGTACTTTTGCGTTGTAAGCAGTGCATATGCAATGTTTCTATGCAATTCTGTGTGAGTTTGGGCAGTTTTGAAATTTCATGATTTTTCGCGAAAATTCCACAAGTCCGCGGTAATGAGAAAATTGCGATTTTGAGCAAAATTTCAGCGTCAAGAATTTCGGCCGGGAGGTGACCCATTTTCAAACTGGTGTCACCCCGATCACGAAAAGGTATCACATGACCCAGTTTTGAGCTCATTGATATCCCTATATGATATCCCAGTCTTGCTTAGTGGATGGGTGGGTGGTGTTGGGATAACCAGATTGCACAGTTTTTAGGGGTAACTAGGTATTTTTGGGTTGTAAGCAGTGCATATGCAATGTTTCTATGCAATTCTGAGTGAGTTTGGGCAGTTTTGAAATTTCATGATTTTTCGCTAAAATTCCACAGGTCCGCGGTCATGAAAAAATTGCGATTTTGAGCAAAATTTCAGCGTCAAGAATTTTGGCCGGGAAGTGATCCATTTTCAAGCTGGTGTCACCCCGATCACGAAAGTATCACATGACCCAGTTTTGAGCTCATTGATATCCCTATATGATATCCCAGTCTTGCTTAGTGGATGGGTGGGGGTGTTGGGATGACCAGATTGCACAGTTTTTAGGGGTTACTAGGTACTTTTGCGTTGTAAGCAGTGCATATGATAATTATGTTTCTATGCAATTCTGAGTGAGTTTGGGCAGTTTTGAAATTTCATGATTTTTCGCGAAAATTCCACAGGTCCGCGGTAATGAGAAAATTGCGATTTTGAGCAAAATTTCAGCGTCAAGAATTTCGGCCGGGAGGTGACCTATTTTCAAGCTGGTGTCACCCCGATCACGAAAACGTATCACATGACCCAGTTTTGAGCTCATTGATATCCCTATATGATATCCCAGTCTTGCTTAGTGGATGGGTGGGTGGTGTTTGGATAACCAGATTGCACAGTTTTTAGGGGTAATTAGTTACTTTTGGGTTGTAAGCAGTGCATATGCAATGTTTCTATGCAATTCTGAGTGAGTTTGGGCAGTTTTGAAATTTCATGATTTATCGCTAAAATTCCACATGTCCGCGGTCATGAAAAAATTGCGATTTTGAGCAAAATTTCAGCGTCAAGAATTTTGGCCGGGAAGTGATCCATTTTCAAGCTGGTGTCACCCCGATCACGAAAAAGTATCACATGGCCCAGTTTTGAGCTCATTGATATCCCTATATGATATCCCAGTCTTGCTTAGTGGATGGGTGGGGGTGTTGGGATGACCAGATTACACAGTTTTTAGGGGTTACTAGGTAATTTTGGGTTGTTAGCAGTGCATATGCAATGTTTCTATGCAATTCTGAGTGAGTTTGGGCAGTTTTGAAATTTTTAGGAGTTTTCGCGAAAATTCCACAGGTCCGCGGTCATGCATGAAAAAATTGCGATTTTCAGCAAAATTTTAGCGTCAAGAATTTTGGCCGGGAGGTGACCCATTTTCAAGCTGGTGTCACCCAGATCACGAAAACGTATCACATTACCCAGTTTTGACCTCATTGATATCCCTTTATGATATCCCAGTCTTGCTTAGTGGATGGGTGGGGGGTGTTGGGATAACCAGATTGCACAGTTTTTAGGGGTAACTAGGTACTTTTGCGTTGTAAGCAGTGCATATGCAATGTTTCTATGCAATTCTGAGTGAGTTTGGGCAGTTTTGAAATTTTTATGAGTTTTCGCGAAAATTCCACAGGTCCGCGGTCATGCATGAAAAAAATGCGATTTTGAGCAAAATTTTAGCGTCAAAAATTTTGGCCGGGAGGTGACCCATTTTCAAGCTGGTGTCACCCAGATCACGAAAACGTATCACATAACCCAGTTTTGAGCTCATTGATATCCCTATATGATATACCAGTCTTGCTTAGTGGATGGGTGGGGGGTGTTGGGATGACCAGATTGCACAGATTTTAGGGGTAACTAGGTACTTTTGCGTTGTAAGCAGTGCATATGCAATGTTTCTATGCGATTCTGTGTGAGTTTGGGCAGTTTTGAAATTTCATGATTTTTCGCGAAAATTCCACAGGTCCGCGGTAACGAGAAAATTGCGATTTTGAGCAAAATTTCAGCGTCAAGAATTTCGGCCGGGAGGTGACCTATTTTCAAACTGGTGTCACCCCGATCACGAAAAGGTATCACATGACCCAGTTTTGAGCTCATTGATATCCCTATATGATATCCCAGTCTTGCTTAGTGGATGGGTGGGTGGTGTTTGGATAACCAGATTGCACAGTTTTTAGGGGTAACTAGGTACTTTTGGGTTGTAAGCAGTGCATATGCAATGTTTCTATGCAATTCTGAGTGAGTTTGGGCAGTTTTGAAATTTCATGATTTATCGCTTAAATTCCACATGTCCGCGGTCATGAAAAAAATGCGATTTTGAGCAAAATTTCAGCGTCAAGAATTTTGGCCGGGAGGTGACCCATTTTCAAGCTGGTGTCACCCCGATCACGAAAAGGTATCACATGACCCAGTTTTGAGCTCATTGATATCCCTATATGATATCCCAGTCTTGCTTAGTGGATGGGTGGGGGTGTTGGGATGACCAAATTGCACAGTTTTTAGGGGTTACTAGGTACTTTTGGGTTGTTAGCAGTGCATATGCAATGTTTCTATGCAATTCTGAGTGAGTTTGGGCAGTTTTGAAATTTTTATGAGTTTTCGCGAAAATTCCACAGGTCCGCGGTCATGCATGAAAAAATTGCGATTTTCAGCAAAATTTTAGCGTCAAGAATTTTGGCCGGGAGGTGACCCATTTTCAAGCTGGTGTCACCCCGATCACGAAAAGGTATCACATGACCCAGTTTTGAGCTCATTGATATCCCTATATGATATCCCAGTCTTGCTTAGTGGATGGGTGGGTGGTGTTTGGATAACCAGATTGCACAGTTTTTAGGGGTAACTAGGTGCTTTTGGGTTGTAAGCAGTGCATATGCAATGTTTCTATGCAATTCTGAGTGAGTTTGGGCAGTTTTGAAATTTCATGATTTATCGCTTAAATTCCACATGTCCACGGTCATGAAAAAATTGCGATTTTGAGCAAAATTTCGGCGTCAAGAATTTTGGCCGGGAAGTGATCCATTTTTAAGCTGGTGTCACCCCGATCACGAAAAAGTATCACATGGCCCAGTTTTGAGCTCATTGATATCCCTATATGATATCCCAGTCTTGCTTAGTGGATGGGTGGGGGTGTTGGGATGACCAGATTGCACAGTTTTTAGGGGTTACTAGGTACTTTTGGGTTGTTAGCAGTGCATATGCAATGTTTCTATGCAATTCTGAGTGATTTTGGGCAGTTTTGAAATTTTTAGGAGTTTTCGCGAAAATTCCACAGGTCCGCGGTCATGCATGAAAAAATTGCCATTTTGAGCAAAATTTTAGCGTCAAAAATTTTGGCCGGGAGGTGACCCATTTTCAAGCTGGTGTCACCCAGATCACGAAAACATATCACATAACCCAGTTTTGAGCTCATTGATATCCCTATATGATATCCCGGTCTTGCTTAGTGGATGGGTGGGGGTGTTGGGATGACCAGATTGTTAGTTTTTAGGGGTAACTAGGTACTTTTGCGTTGTAAGCAGTGCATATGCAATGTTTCTATGCAATTCTGTGTGAGTTTGGGCAGTTTTGAAATTTCATGATTTTTCGCGAAAATTCCACAAGTCCGCGGTAATGAGAAAATTGCGATTTTGAGCAAAATTTCAGCGTCAAGAATTTCGGCCGGGAGGTGACCCATTTTCAAACTGGTGTCACCCCGATCACGAAAAGGTATCACATGACCCAGTTTTGAGCTCATTGATATCCCTATATGATATCCCAGTCTTGCTTAGTGGATGGGTGGGTGGTGTTGGGATAACCAGATTGCACAGTTTTTAGGGGTAACTAGGTATTTTTGGGTTGTAAGCAGTGCATATGCAATGTTTCTATGCAATTCTGAGTGAGTTTGGGCAGTTTTGAAATTTCATGATTTTTCGCTAAAATTCCACAGGTCCGCGGTCATGAAAAAATTGCGATTTTGAGCAAAATTTCAGCGTCAAGAATTTTGGCCGGGAAGTGATCCATTTTCAAGCTGGTGTCACCCCGATCACGAAAGTATCACATGACCCAGTTTTGAGCTCATTGATATCCCTATATGATATCCCAGTCTTGCTTAGTGGATGGGTGGGGGTGTTGGGATGACCAGATTGCACAGTTTTTAGGGGTTACTAGGTACTTTTGGGTTGTTAGCAGTGCATATGATAATTATGTTTCTATGCAATTCTGAGTGAGTTTGGGCAGTTTTGAAATTTTTATTAGTTTTCGCGAAAATTCCACAGGTCCGCGGTCATGCATGAAAAAATTGCGATTTTGAGCAAAAATTTAGCGTCAAAAATTTTGGCCGGGAGGTGACCCATTTTCAAGCTGGTGTCACCCAGATCACGAAAACGTATCACATTACCCAGTTTTGAGCTCATTGATATCCCTATATGATATCCCAGTCTTGCTTAGTGGATGGGTGGGGGGTGTTGGGATGACCAGATTGCACAGTTTTTAGGGGTAATTAGTTACTTTTGGGTTGTAAGCAGTGCATATGCAATGTTTCTATGCAATTCTGAGTGAGTTTGGGCAGTTTTGAAATTTCATGATTTTTTGCGAAAATTCCACAGGTCCGCGGTAATGAGAAAATTGCGATTTTGAGCAAAATTTCAGCGTCAAGAATTTCGGCCGGGAGGTGACCTATTTTCAAACAGGTGTCACCCCGATCACGAAAAGGTATCACATGACCCAGTTTTGAGCTCATTGATATCCCTATATGATATCCCAGTCTTGCTTAGTGGATGGGTGGGTGGTGTTTGGATAACCAGATTGCACAGTTTTTAGGGGTAACTAGGTGCTTTTGGGTTGTAAGCAGTGCATATGCAATGTTTCTATGCAATTCTGAGTGAGTTTGGGCAGTTTTGAAATTTCATGATTTATCGCTAAAATTCCACATGTCCGCGGTCATGAAAAAAATTGCGATTTCAATGCAAAATTTCAGCGTCAAGAATTTTGGCCGGGAAGTGATCCATTTTCAAGCTGGTGTCACCCCGATCACGAAAAAGTATCACATGGCCCAGTTTTGAGCTCATTGATATCCCTATATGATATCCCAGTCTTGCTTAGTGGATGGGTGGGGGTGTTGGGATGACCAGATTACACAGTTTTTAGGGGTTACTAGGTACTTTTGGGTTGTTAGCAGTGCATATGATATGTTTCTATGCAATTCTGAGTGAGTTTGGGCAGTTTTGAAATTTTTATGAGTTTTTGCGAAAATTCCACAGGTCCGCGGTCATGCATGAAAAAATTGCGATTTTCAGCAAAATTTTAGCGTCAAAAATTTTGGCCAGGAGTTGACCCATTTTCAAGCTGGTGTCACCCAGATCACGAAATCGTATCACATTACCCAGTTTTGAGCTCATTGATATCCCTTTATTATATCCCAGTCTTGCTTAGTGGATGGGTGGGGGGTGTTGGGATGACCAGATTGCACAGTTTTTAGGGGTAACTAGGTACGTTTGGGTTGTAAGCAGTGCATATGCAATGCTTCTATGCAATTCTGAGTGAGTTTGGGCAGTTTTGAAATTTCATGATTTTTCGCGAAAATTCCACTGGTCCGCCATAACTAGAAAACTGCGATTTTCAGCAAAATTTCAGCGTCAAGAATTTTGGCCGGAAGGTGACCCATTTTCAAACTGGTGTCACCCAGATCATGAAAACGTATCACATGACCCAGTTTTGAGCTCATTGATATTCCTAAATGATATCGCAGTCTTGCTTAGTGGATGGGTGGGGGTGTTGGGATGACCAGATTGCACAGTTTTTAGGCATAACTAGGTTTGTTCATATGCAATGTTTCTATGCAATTCTGAGTGAACTGTCAATGCTCACTTCAATAATAATCTATCAAGGTTAAGTGCAAATATGAACTATCAAGACTCAGTGCAAAAATAAAATATCAAGGCTCAGTGAAATAATGAACTATCGAGCCTCAGTGCAATAATGAACAGTCAAGCTTAATGCAATAATGAACTATATACGCTTAATGCAATTATTAGTTATCAAGGCTCAGCGCAATAACGAGCTATAAAGGCCCAGTGCAAAAATTAACTATCAATAATGAGTGCAAAAATGAACTATCAAGGCTCAGTTCAATAATGAACTATAAAGCCTCAATACAAAAATCGACTATCAAGGCTCAGTTCAATAATGAACTATCAAGGCGCAGTGCATAAATGAACTATCAAGGCTTAGTGCAATAATATACTAACAAGGCTTTATGCAAAAATGAACGATTAAGGCTCAGTGCAATAATGAACGATTAAGGCTCAGTGCAATAATGAACTATAAAGGCGCAGTGCAATAATGAACAATCAAGCCTCGGTGCATAAATGACCTATCAAGGCTTAATGCAATAATGAACTATCAAGGTTCAGTGCAATATTGAACACTTAATGCTCAGTGCAAAAATGAACTATAAAGGCTCACTGCAATAATAAACTATCAAGGCTGAGATCAATAGTGAACTATCAAAGCTGAGCGCAATAATGAACTATCAAGGCTCTGTGAAAAATGAACTAACAAGGCTTGTAGCAATAACGAACCATCAAGGCTCAGTGGAAAAATGAACTATGAAGACTTAATGTGGGCAGTATTAAACTATTAACGCTCAGTGCAAAAATGAACTATCAAGGCTCAGTGCAATAATGAACGAGAAAGCCACATTGCAATAATGACCTATCAAGGCTCGGTTCAGAAATGAACTATCAAGACTCAGTTCAATAATAAACTTTCAAGGCTTCATGCAATAATGGACTATCAAGGCTCAGGGCCTAAAATCAATAAACTACTCATTTGTAAATGGAAAATTATCGAATCTTCAGAATCAAGGTTTAATCACACTTTTACCAAAACCTGGAAAAGATTTAAATAATTTAGCCAACTGGAGGCCAATTAGCTTATTAAATGTCGATTATAAAATAGCAACAAAAGCAATCGCAAATAGAATTAAAAAAGTATTACCATATCTCATTAGACCAGAACAAACAGGATTTATTAAAGGAAGATACATTGGTGAAAATGTAAGATTAATATTTGAAATCATTGATTATGTCGAAAAAAATAATTTACCATGTTTACTCTTTTTCTCGGACTTTGAACGAGCCTTTGATAGCCTTGAACATAACTTTATTTATAAATGTTTAAAACACCTTAAATTTGGAGAATCTTTTATACAATGGATTAAGTTGTTTTATAAAAATGCTAAAAGTGCAGTAATCAACAACGGTTTTATATCAGACTTTTTTTCAATAGAGAGAGGAGTTCGACAAGGTTGTCCTTTATCATCCGCGCTATTTATAATATGTATCGAATTTTTGTCACATACAATACATGAAGATAAAATAATTAAAGGTATAAAAATAAATAATAACGAAATAAAACAGACTTTATTTGCTGACGACGCGACTTTTGTTAACGATGGGGGAAAACTATCCTTTGAAAGATTAATTAATGTAATATCAGATTTTGAAAACATCTCGGGTTTGAAACTTAACACATCTAAATCAACAATATTAAGAGTAGGCACATTAAATAAATCAAATATAAAACTTGCAGCAGACAAAAATTTCATATGGACCTCGAGTCATGCAAGGACCTTAGGAATTACGTTTTATAATAACAGAGAGCAAAATTTAATTAATAATTTAGAACCTAAAATTCTAGAATTCAAAAACTGTCTTAAACAATGGCAACATAGAAAACTAACACTTCTTGGTAAAGTGACCGTAATTAAAACATTCGCATTACCAAAACTCATATATCCCTTTACGGTGCTAGACAATCCGACAGAAAAGATTATTTCAGAGATAAATCAAGCATTATTTACATTCTTGTGGGATGGAAAACCAGATAAAATTAAACGAAAAGAAATTGTAAAAAAATATGAAAATGGTGGTTTAAAAGTTACAGATATAAAATGTTTCTTAACTTCAATAAAGGCATGCTGGGTAAAACGATTATTAAATGAAGAAAACAAAGGGCAGTGGAAAAATTTCTACTCAAATGTTCTAAATAAATATGGAGGAAATCTTATTTTTGAATGTAATTTGAATGCAAAAGACATAAAACTAATGTTCAAAAAACATATATTTCTGGCTAACATTATAACAGCATGGCGCGAAATTTCGGTCAGCTGTAATAAAACTAATAAGAATATAGAAAAACATATATTGTGGAATAATTCAGAAATAAAAAATGATTTTGGTACAATTTTCAACAAAAACATGTATAATAAGGGTATAAAATTTATAGAACACTTTTATGATTTTCGTAAAAAGCAGTTTTATACATTTAATGAAGCCAAGTTTTTGTTCAATTTAGAAAACAAAGAATTTCTAGAATACCACAAGATAATAAAAAGTATTCCACTTTGTTATGTTAAAACGTTAGACCAGTCCACTTTAACGAGCTTGAGAAAAAATTACCTACTCGAAAAACTAAATACATCTAAAACTCCAAATAAATTGTTTTATGATATTCTACTCAAAAATAAACAAATTGAACCAGTGAAATCTGAAAATAAATGGGAAACCATTTTACAAAATAAAAATATTAATTGGGAAAAAGTTTACTCCAACATATTTATATCAAGTATTGATACGGTATTCAGAAATTTTCAGTACAAATATTTACGTAGAATAATACCCACAAATAAGTACCTTTATAAATGTAATCTTACTATGTCGCAATCATGTGATTTTTGTAACACTCATATTGAAACAAATGAGCACCTGTTTTGGAACTGTCCCTATAGTCAACATTTATGGTCACAATTACAGTCTCTATTAAATACAAAAGGAACACCAGTATCTTTTAATCTGGAAAATATTAGTTTAGGTATTATGAACCAAACAATAAAAGACAACAGCATAAACTATATTATAATTGCATGCAAGTATTATATTTTTAAAATGAAAATTAAGAAACGTGTTCCAAATTTCGAACATTTTATTTCATTTTTGAACTATAGAATAGAATTAGAAAAAGAAGTAGCTTTCTTGAAAAACAAACTTGAAAAGCACCAAATGAAATGGTCCTTCTACATCTAATCTTTTTTTCCTCGTACACTGGAAATGACCAAACTATTCCCTTTTTCTTCATTTTTTATTTCCTTTTGTAATCACGTGTAATTATCTAAACATATATTTTTATAAGACTTTACCTAATAGGGAGACTCCACAACAAAATCGCTTAGCTTGCAATATTAACATTTTGTATATGCTATTAACACAGTTAAATAAAAAAAACAAATTATATATTATTTGAATGTTAATTAGTATTGGAAATTATGAAAATATGTATTGATGTAATATTGTATATGCAAGTGAAAGTGAATAAACGGGGTTACCCGTAAGGGGCCTCAAAAAAAAAAAAAAAAAAAAAAAAAAAAAAGGCTCAGGGCAATATAGAACTCTCAAGGCTCAGTGGAATAATGAACTATCAAGGCTTAATGCAATAATGAACTATAAAGGCTCAGTGCAATAGTGAACTATTTAGGCTTGGTGCTATAATGAACTATCAAGGCTCAGTGCAAAAATGAACTATCAAGACTTAGTTCAATAATGAACTATATAGCGTCAGTACAAAAATGAACAATCAAGACTTAATGCTATAATGAACTATCAAGGCGCAGTGCAATAATGAACAATCAAGGCTCTGTGCAAAAATGAACTATCAAGGCTAAATGCAATAATGAACTCTCAAGGCTCAGTGCAATAATGAAATATCAAGGCTAAGTGCAATAATGAACTCTCAAGGCTTAGTGCAATAATGAACTCTCAAGGCTAAGTGCAATAATGAACTCTCAAGGCTTAGTGCAATAATGAACTATCAAGGCTAAGTGCAATAATGAACTATCAAGGCTTAGTGCAATAATGAACTATCAAGGCTCAGTGCAATAATGAACTCTCAAGGCTAAGTGCAATAATGAACTATCAAGGCTTAGTGCAATAATGAACTATCAAGGCTTAGTGCAATAATGAACTATCAATGCTAAGTGCAATAATGAACTATCAAGGCTTAGTGCAATAATGAACTCTCAAGGCTTAGTGCAATAATGAACTATCAAGGCACAGTGCAATAATGAACTATCAAGGCTAAATGCAATAATGAACTATCAAGGCTCAGTGCAATAGTGAACTATTTAGGCTTGGTGCTATAACGAACTATGAACAAGGCTCAGTGCAAAAATGAACTATCAAGGCTTAGTTCAATAATGAACTATATAGCGTCAGTACAAAAATGAACCATCAAGACTTAATGCTATAATGAACTATCAAGGCGCAGTGCAATAATGAACAATCAAGGCTCTGTGCAAAAATGAACTATCAAGGCTAAATGCAATAATGAACTCTCAAGGCTCAGTGCAATAATGAAATATCAAGGCTAATTGCAATAATGAACTCTCAAGGCTTAGTGCAATAATGAACTCTCAAGGCTTAGTGCAATAATGAACTCTCAAGGCTTAGTGCAATAATGAACTATCAAGGCTAAGTGCAATAATGAACTATCAAGGCTTAGTGCAATAATGAACTATCAAGGCTCAGTGCAATAATGAAATATCAAGGCTAAGTGCAATAATGAACTCTCAAGGCTTAGTGCAATAATGAACTATCAAGGCTAAGTGCAATAATGAACTCTCAAGGCTTAGTGCAATAATGAACTCTCAAGGCTTAGTGCAATAATGAACTATCAAGGCTAAGTGCAATAATGAACTATCAAGGCTTAGTGCAATAATGAACTATCAAGGCTCAGTGCAGTAATGAAATATCAAGGCTAAGTGCAATAATGAACTCTCAAGGCTTAGTGCAATAATGAACTATCAAGGCTAAGTGCAATAATGAACACTCAAGGCTTAGTGCAATAATGAACTATCAAGGCTCAGTGCAAAAATGAACTATCAAGGCTCAGTGCAATAGTGAACTATTTAGGCTTGGTGCTATAACGAACTATCAAGGCTCAGTGCAAAAATGAACTATCAAGGCTTAGTTCAATAATGAACTACATAGTGTCAGTACAAAAATGAACCATCAAGACTTAATGCTATATCAAGGCTAAGTGCAATAATGAACTCTCAAGGCTTAGTGCAATAATGAACTCTCAAGGCTTAGTGCAATAATGAACTCTCAAGGCTTAGTGCAATAATGAACTATCAAGGCTAAGTGCAATAATGAACTATCAAGGCTTAGTGCAATAATGAACTATCAAGGCTCAGTGCAATAATGAACTCTCAAGGCTTAGTGCAATAATGAACTATCAAGGCTAAGTGCAATAATGAACTCTCAAGGCTTAGTGCAATAATGAACTCTCAAGGCTTAGTGCAATAATGAACTCTCAATGCTCAGTGCAATAATGAACTATCAAGGCTTAGTGCAATAATGAACTCTCAAGGCTTAGTGCAATAATGAACTATCAAGGCTAAGTGCAATAATGAACTATCAAGGCTTAGTGCAATAATGAACTATCAAGGCTAAGTGCAATAATGAACTCTCAAGGCTTAGTGCAATAATGAACTATCAAGGCTAAGTGCAATAATGAACTCTCAAGGCTTAGTGCAATAATGAACTCTCAAGGCTTAGTGCAATAATGAACTATCAAGGCTAAGTGCAATAATGAACTATCAAGGCTAAATGCAATAATGAACTATCAAGGCTCAGTGCAATAATGAAATATCAAGGCTAAGTGCAATAATGAACTCTCAAGGCTTAGTGCAATAATGAACTATCAAGGCTCAGTGCAAAAATGAACTATCAAGGCTTAGTTCAATAATGAACTATATAGCGTCAGTACAAAAATGAACCATCAAGACTTAATGCTATAATGAACTATCAAGGCTCAGTGCAATAATGAAATATCAAGGCTAAGTGCAATAATGAACTCTCAAGGCGCAGTGCAATAATGAACAATCAAGGCTCTGTGCAAAAATGAACTATCAAGGCTTAGTGCAATAATGAACTATCAAGGCTCAGTGCAATAATGAACAATCAAGGCTCTGTGCAAAAATGAACTATCAAGGCTAAATGCAATAATGAACTCTCAATGCTCAGTGCAATAATGAAATATCAAGGCTAAGTGCAATAATGAACTCTCAAGGCTTAGTGCAATAATGAACTCTCAAGGCTTAGTGCAATAATGAACTCTCAAGGCTTAGTGCAATAATGAACTATCAAGGCTAAGTGCAATAATGAACTATCAAGGCTTAGTGCAATAATGAACTATCAAGGCTCAGTGCAATAATGAAATATCAAGGCTAAGTGCAATAATGAACTCTCAAGGCTTAGTGCAATAATGAACTATCAAGGCTAAGTGCAATAATGAACTCTCAAGGCTTAGTGCAATAATGAACTATCAAGGCTCAGTGCAATAATGAACTTTTATGGATTAATGCAACAATGAACTTTTTAAGGCTTAATGGAATAATGAACTATCAAGGCTCAGTGCAAAAATGAACTATCAAGGTTCGGTGCAAAAATGAACTATCAAGGCTTAATGCAATAATGAACTCTCAAGGCTCAGTGCAATAATGAACTCTCAAGGCTTAGTGCAATAATGAACTATCAAGGCTTAGTGCAATAATGAACTATCAAGGTGCAGTGCAAAAATGAACAATCAAGGCGCAGTGCAATAATGAACTATTGAGGCTTAGTGCAATATTGAACGCTCAATGCTCAGTGCAAAAATGAACTATAAAGGCTCACTGCAATCAAGGCTCAAATCAATAGTGAACAATCAAGGCTGAGTGCAATAATGAACTATCAAGGCTGTGAGCAAAAATGAACTAGCAAGGCTTGTTGCCATAATGAACCATCAAGCGTCAGTGCAAAAATGAACTATGAAGACTCAGTTCAATGATGAACTCTCAAGGCATAAGGCAGTATTAAACTATCAAAACTCAGTGCAAAAATGAACTATCAAGGCTCAGGGCAATATTGAACTATCAAGGCTCAGTGCAATAATAAAATATCAAGGCTCGGTGCATAAATGAACTATCAAAGCGTAATGCAATCAAGAACTATCAAGACTCAGTGCAATAGTGAACTATTAGGGCTGTGCTCAACATTGAACTATCAAGGCTCAGTGCAAAAATGAACTATAAAGGCTCGGTGCAAAAATGAACTATCAAGGCTCACTGCAATAATAAATTATCAAGGTTTAAATCAATAGTGAACTATAAAGGTTGAGCGCAAAAATGAACTTTGAAGACTCAGTTCAATAATGAACTCTTAAGGCATAGGGCAGTATTAAACTGTCATGGCTCAGTGCAAAAATGAACTATCAATGCTCAGTATAATAATGAACTAGAAAGCCTCATGGCAATAATGAACTATCTAGGCTAATGGTAATAATGAACTATCAAGGCTCGGAGCAAAAAAGAACTATCAAAACTCAGTTCAATAATGAACTTTCAAGGCTTCATGCAATAAGGAACTATCAAGTCTCAATGCAATAATGAACTATCAAGGCTCGGGGCAATATTGAACTATCGAGACTCAGTGCAATAATGAAATATCAAGACTTAGTGCAATAACGAACTATCAAGGCACATTGCAATAATGAACTATCAAGGCTCAGTTCAATAATGAACTATCAAGGCTCAGTGCAATATACTTATCAAGGCTCAGTGCAATAATGAACTATCAAGACTTAGTGCAATAATGAACTATCAAGGCTAAGTGCAATTATGCACTATCAAGGCTCAGGCTAATATAATTAATCAAGGCTCAGTGCAATAATGAACTATCAATGCTCAGAACAATAATAAGCTATCAAGGCTCAATGCAATGCAGAAATAATATTTCACGGCTCAGTCCAGTAATGAACTATCAAGACTCAGTGAAATAATGAACTTTCGAAGGCTTAGTGTAGTAATGAACTATCGGTGCAATAATGAATTGTTTAGACTCGATACAAAAGTGAACTATCAATGGTTCACTGCAATAATAAACTATGAAGGCTCGCTGCAGTAATCAGCAATCGAGGGATCGTTGCAAAAACGAACTATCATGGGCTCAGTACAATAAAAAAACGATCAAGGCTCAGTGCAGATATGAATTATCAATGCTCGATTCAATAATCAACTATCAAGGATAGGTGCAATTATGAACTAGCAAAGGATTGGTGCAATAATGAAAAATCTAGCATTTAAAACGATGTCTTTTGGTTTGGTTTTTTGATAAAATATGAAGGTGGAATTTTGGGGAATTTCGATATCTACTTATTTTTTTACTGTTCTAATGTCTTTTAACATTATGCAAAAAAAAACAATCTAGACTAGGTGCACAAGTGTATTATCAAGAGATCGGTGCAAAAATGAGCAATCGAGGGTTCAATGCAATAATGAACTATCATGGTCAGTGCAATAATGAACTATTAAAAATAATAAATTATCAAGGGATTGGTGCAATTCAATCTCCTTTGCAGAGTTGTCGTTCCTAACACTCACTTTACATCTCTGCGAAAGGCTCAATGTCAAGATTTTTGACCAAACTCGACAGCCCTATTTTTTACAGTCATAATTATGAATTTGAAAGCTTGAGGTAAAATAAATGGCAGAAATTTTCACTATCATTAAAACCGATGAAACCCAAATCTATTGTAAATGTAATTGGTGAACTATTTATTTGAGTTAAAGTAAAAGTAGTTGAAAGTAGTCCCAGCCTATAACAGAGGTGAATGTAATGAGCCGATAGTGTAAGAGAGTGGGTGAAATTGTGAACTATCGAGGCTCAGTGCAATAATCAACTATTAAGGCTCAGTGCAAGAATGAACCAGCGAGGGCTCAATGCAATATCTCGGCAACAGGCCGTTTATGACCTTCTCTATACATCACTTAAAGACATCGGTAATGTTGGCTGACGGTCAATAAAATGTTGGGGATTAGGCACGAGGAAAGCAAGATGTAACAGTGAACTAGGTGTTTTGTATTTAATGAAGTGCTGCAATGGAGGCCCGACTTTAATTGTAATTATGAGTTTACAAGTGAATGTAAATTTAAAACAACGAAAACCTATTGTAACACTTCTTTCGAAACATTTAAACTGTAATTTCGATGAGCATTATGATTATGTTTATTCGATAATTTGTTACAGTGAAATTATTATTTTGTTGCGTTTATACAGTCATGTCTAAGAACAATCAGATGGGGCTCTTAAAACATACCAAGTGAAAGATGGATAGATGTACTGTTATAAGTAATGCTGCACTTGGAAAGTGAGTATAATTATACATTATAAATTGAGAAGGCTTTCCTTTAAATGATGTCCAATGTAAAAATATAAATTAGACTTCACACTTATGTTTGGTTAAGGGCTTGCCACACTCCTCCCAATCCTGTTAATCGATAAAAAGAAAATTATCAAAATCTCAATAATGGCAAAATGCCGTTCAATGAAACTTTGCACAAACGAATGTTACTAATGTATCTTGATTTTGCATGCAGTAAGACACGCTAGAATTGTAAAGAAAACAAGCTAGACCTTTAAATTCCTTAAAATTCTATTTACAAAAATTCACAAAAACTAAGCGATAGAAAACAATTTTAAATTCCCTCGTGAGTGCAATGTTACTGACAAGAAAATGTTGTGTACTTTGTAAAAAAAAACTTTTAACTACTCAAAGAGAAATCAGTGATTGTCATCCGTTACGCGACCAGAAAATTGAAGGTCAAGCACAATTTTACTAATAACTCGTAAAGTTTACAAATGTAAGTCACGAGGACACAATAAATTGTTTTCAGTATCATATTACTCATGTGGGCATTTAAAATGATGTTTTGTGTTGTTTAGTTTTTGTGAATTTATGTAAATAGAAGTTGAGGGAATTTTTAGATATCGCTTTTTTTCTTTACTGTTCTAACGTGTCTTACCATCTGCAAAATAAAGATACATTAATAACATACATGACATGTGTGCAAAGTTTCATTTAACGGCATTTTGCCGTTATTGAGATTTTGATAATTTTCTTTTTATCGATGAACAGGATTAACTTGGTGCTTAACAAACTTTATTTATAATTCTGGGGCTAGGTAATACCAAAACAAACCATCTGAAAGCTTTCAAATTTGTATTTTTTCTGACTTCAGATAAAATATAATCACACAATACAATGTATACACACAGCAAGAAATATTTTAAGAGATGTTCCTATACAATGTCTCTAAAACTACTGCACAAATAGTATTCTTTCACAAAAATCGTACTTTGCTACTTCCTTAGGAACCCTTTATTCCAGTAAAAGTTGACGTAAATACAATGCTCAGTCCGTAATTCGTACAGAAAAATCTTTAAGATAAGATCCCGTATATTCGGATTTAAGTCCGAGATAACTAAATCATTTCCTGTCGACTATCGTGAATTTGTTTCAAAAATGTGTTCGAAAAATAGTTTATCTGCAAAGAGCAATCCAAGATGCATTCTGTGACAGCATTAAAGGCATGATTGTGTTCACCAACGCTTTATTTTGCTTGCAGCTATGCACTAAATCCAATCACCCATGACATATGGGTAAACCGAAAGTGAAACTATAGGAAAACGCCCACCTTTGCACATTCCAAAAATTTCAGACAAAATAGCATCTTAAAATTCAAAAAAAAATAGAATTACTGTGTCAATGTCATACGGATTCCTGCATTTTTTTGTAAAATTTTAAAAGATAATATCTATAATTATAATATATAATATCAGAAAAAGGCTTGTATAGAAATTATACACCGTATTGTGCCTTAGCCTCTCATCTTAAGAGATACTTCGTAATGCGCAGTTAAATCATATGGCAAAACAGTTCATTCACACGCCTTTATCCCTGTCAGTTTTTTTTATCTGCCTCGTATCTTCTATTTCAACCGTTTCATGCTTGATTAATTTTAAACAAATTCCCCTTCTTAAAAACAATTTGTTTACATAAAACGTTAAACGAGTACCGGGTACTATCACAAGAAAACTGGGGTACGTTTACAAACACTGGGTTCATCTTGAATATCAACAAATGTTTACAAGTTTGCGAAGACCATGGTTACCGTTTTATTTAATTTCCGTTACTATTATTGACCTTTTATTCACCGAAACGGGTATTTATCATGAGGTAATAATTGCCGAAAAATTTATTTCCTCATATTGATTACAAAATTTTCCCCCAGGATAAAATAAAATAAGTAAAACAAGCTGTTACATGAAATTTTAACATAACATGTTCTAACGTGATTCAATGGATTTTTATTTAGTTATATTTACGATGTTTTTATGTATGGCTTTTGCATCCAGCAAAGGAGGTGAAGAAAATTGTCTAAGGACTGATACTGTAAGCATAGTTTATGGATAATATTAATGTTCAACATTTTTAGTCTTTTTAAAAAATGTTATCACCCATACTGGGTATCGAACCTGTACCCTAAGGCAACAGCTCCTAGCCTTGTCAATTCGGTAACGCTACCGATTAAGCTAGCCGGGACAAGTTTCCAAATAGTTGCGCGGATAACCCTCATAAACGTAATAATCATTGCACGACATCAGTAAGGGATTATTTACGGGTAATAGCTTCATATACGGGGAGATTTTCTACGGCTGCCACACTGCAAAAAATACGCTATTGTGAATTTCTATTTATAATCTTGTTTCAAATTTTTAAAATATTTTTTCCAGCATCGAGACGTCTTGGAATAGTAATTTGACAGCACGTGCATTTAACTGCGAATTATTCTGCATTTCAGTCAAATGGAGAGATGAACCTGTATAATGCAACAGAAATTCCATCAGGTAACTCGTATGGACCATTTCATATCATAATCCACAGAAGTCTATACATACCTAGTGAACTATTTTTCTCAATAATAAAACGCCATGCAATTATACTGACTCGATTTTAAACTGTGCGTAATATGCATAATTATGCATTATATTTAACATATTTTGATACACGCGAGTCAAACACCTGAAAACAGGTTTGCACGATTGTCCTTACGTGTGCTATATGTCAAAATGATTTCCCATAAGTTCCTCATTTAAAGCAAATGAAATATATATCATGTTATCTTGTCAATATTTTACATAAATGTTTCCCATTCACAGTTTTAAAATCGTGATAGTTTTATATTGACCGCCGTAGAAATTATCATAGTTACACATACATAGTATAAAATGATACTGCCCCTTCTAATGAGCGAACCCGTACGGCGACAGGCAATCTCATTTGCTCAGTAAGCAAAGTGTAACTGTGCACATTATAAATTGAATAATAGCCCAATTTGATAAGTACTGGTTCTATCTCGGTTTCAAAACTACGCAAGATACGCGCTTGCATCCAAATTTAAAGTTACAAAAAGGCAATTATGTGATTAAAGTACAAAAAATTGTTATGTTTATTGGCAAACAAACACAACATCTTTTTATTATAACAGTATGCAAGCGATGAGTTAAGTTCTTACCATTCCGAAGAAGGTCATGAGTTGATCAAAATTGAAGACAGTGTCCTTGTTATACAATCTCGGAGGTTTGACGGTGCATAAGTTTCAACCTCTACTCCATACGAAACTGCATATTATATTGGGCTTATATGCGCTACATATATGTACTACATACGGATAGATTCAGATCAGCCTGCACATCCGAGCAGTCTAATCACGACCTTGGCACTCGATTCTTGGTCCGTAATACAATGCAATCTACTGAGTCTAAAACAAACAGTGAATACATTGATCATACTGCACAGATGTGAAGGCTGATATGGATATGTACTTCGCCGGTGGGATAAAATCCATGGAATAAAGGGTTAAACTTTGAGCAATAGTAGCTTGTGAGATATAGTTAGTTTGAGCGCAAACAAAGTAAAACATGACAATGCCTCTATCTACGAGCGAACCCACACCGTCACGGCGACAGCGCCTAACCTTGCAATTTCCACAACGCAACCTATTGAGCTTAAAGAAATACATGTGTTTTGCAATAATCATGTTGTATTTTCAGAGCTTGGAGAAGCAATTATCAACAGTAAAGGTTCAGATGAAAACAATATGCTTAGAGCCTCGCCGTTCTTTAACGTCAATGAAACATCTTTAGTTGCAAATTGGTACACCAACATGTATACGTGTAAGTCAAATCTTGTTTTATTTTTTAAAATCAGCTTTCATTCAAGCAATCTCAATAGTTTTTGAGGTAACTAACTGTTCCATATTTGTCGTGTTTGGTGGCTTTCAAAGATCCCATCTCATCTATTTAAATCGGTAAATAGCAAATCACTTTTCTAACATAATTTTAATGTCTCCAACTCTCCCATACAATTGCCTTTTTCGGGACTTATCATTAAAGATATATTAAAGTGACTGTCTATGTATTATAATCTAAATAATCTAAAGGATACAGTATCTTATTAATGGAAAACCTTCGCAGGGAATCGAACCCGTACGTCGACAGCGCCCAGCCACATAAAGCTGAACACTCTAGCGACTGAGCTAGCCCTGACAACCTAAATAAAAGGTTGCGCGGAAAAACTCTGATAGAGCGTTCGTCATTATGTATTGATAAAACCGATTATACTCGTATACTGACGTCCATGTAAGAATTCATGACACAATTCATAAAGTAAAGCTGTAAACAAAATTCATTACAATCATTATCATCATCAAACATTGGTAGAATGGTAGGGGGTGATCCAGAAGGGAATCAGTTAGATTGCTTGAACCCCCTTTTGGGGGCATCGATTTTTAATTTTTATCCAAGGGATTTAGGGCAGAAAGTATGAAATTTAATTATTTTTATGTTATTATCCAAAAGACTGCTCCAAAAAACCAACAATTTTCTAGAAATCTTGCCACCGACCCTGGAATGGCAAATGCTTTTTGGTATTTAAACCAGGCTCTTTATATGGAATATTTTAACAGTATGCATTCTGTCAAGGATTGAATCGATATTTGATGGTTTTCATTGGGTATGGAAAACAGTTAGTTTGTTGAAAGTTTGTGAAGCTCGAAAGGGTTCTCGCCTACTTTAAACAATCCAACTGTTTTTTTATACCCAAATGAAAAACATCAAATATTGATTCAATCCTTATATTTACACTTATAAATACTCTCATTAGTACAGAAATTATGAAGAGAATTTGTGATATTACGGCTTTTTCAAAAGGCTGTTGGAGCATCAACGTTGACGTCACAGAGAATGACGACATGCATTTTCGTAGCTACTCGTGGCAAAACGTGCGTGCTCGGCGACGTCACACGTCAAAACATTGTGCAACGTCCAATAAATTATGAATGGCGCTACTGTAGCCACGCCTTTTAAAATAATACGTCACGCTGTTTACCATGAACAATTATGATTCGTTAGATGAATAAGACTTCATCGTAGAGGAAGAAGTTGAAGTGTTAATATTAGGTTCGTATTATTCGAGTTGTGTATGTAAACAATATCACGCGAGACCGAAGGTCAGGCGGGATGTGGTTTACATACGCAACGTGAAATAATACGAACATACAGACTGCATACTGTCATAATGTTCCTTTTATTATATACCCTTCTCGCTCAAAAAATAAATAAATAAACTAAACAACAAACTTTTAGTCAAGAACGTGGTTTACATAGTAGTAGAAAAAAAAATAGTAAAGCGAATATAAATTTATGAATGGCGTAGAACATTAATGAATGTAAACATATAGTAACGGTTGTAAAATTCCTCTTTTGGAGTTCGTTATATGCCGGAAAATTACGACAACACAGTGTGACGTAGTAAATGACGTCACATAGAACACGGGAAGCTGCAAAATAAAGAATTGGAAAACGGACATTGTCCAATACGGTATTACTTATCTTAGGAGTTGTATCAATTTTGCGGATTAACGCTGCACTATGCTAAAATCGTTCATGGGTATATAATAAAACATGATATCGTCAAACTAAAAAAAAAATTGTAAGTTATTTTTATCTAATTTACAGGTTGCTTGAAAAATCTGCAACATTTCTTACTGAAGGTTGTGCAAGACTTGCACGGATCGCAAAAATATACGCAGTTTATTTTGATGAATATTTCTGGCAGCCAATTTGCTTATAAGGTACTTTGCTTAATCGGTATTACATTCCTGCGATATCATTAATAAAAAAACACACTAAAATGTCAAATTTAAGTTAATAAAAATGTACGTCGAGTACATGTAGAAGACATTAGATATTACTCTTTGTATTCGACATATTTGAGCTTATCACACAATCAAGAGAAGCTGATAAAGTATTTCGCATAGACCGTTTTGAAACACATCTGTCACATGGCTTATTTAAAAATCAAGTCTCACTAATTTACAGATATACTTCAATGCAAAGATAATCTATACTGAAAGGATAAAGAAACGCAGGGTAACAATTGGATAGGCAGGTTCGAAAGCTCATGCTCCACGACGGTTTACACTGAGGCAGTGGAGACAAGTTTTATTCACTTTCGACACATGTTAAGGTGTATCATGACCTAATAACTCAATACACAAAGTTTCACTTTATTTGGAGAACGCGTTCTGAATATATCGGAACAAATGTTACCCTGCGTTTCTTTATCCTTTCAGTATATATACAACACTTATTATTACATGAACTATAAATAGACGCAACGCGATTGGTCACACCCCCAAAATAACCGAGTCAATAAATCTAGATATTGACCCGCTTTCGCTGATATTGACCTGTCTATAAATAGAATCCGAAAGTTTCCATCTTTTATATTATTTATAGTTCATGTAATAAACTATTACATTATTATATAGTTATAGTTCATGTAATAAAACAGTTATTTTCTTATTAGTTGGGAAATATGCTGTTGATATTGACCGCAAAAATCGTTATTGACCTCGGCTATCGCCTCGGTCAATAACGATTTTTTAGGTCAATATCACAGCATATTTCCCAGCTAATAAGTAAATAATTGTATAACATCTTTCAGAACACCATTTTTTCTATGAATTGTGTGAGCTTACACCCTATGTCATACCGTGCAGAATTTACTTTATGGTTCCTTGGACGTTTGAAACAGTCTCCTGATGGTAAAATTTCAGCAGATATTAACCGAGACAGTTTTATAAAGAGAGAAGTGAATCTAGAAAAAGGTAAGATAATTAAAAATAGTTTAATATATATTTAGATGGCTGTTTATAATGTTACAAGGCTGAATAACTTTTACACGCAAAACATAGTACTATGTATCACTTGTATTGAGACTTTTACCAATATTTGAGCACACGATTTACAGGACCACGAATCGTTTTTTGTTTTGCCCGTGTCAGTTTTCAGCTTATAATTGTTTATACGTAATAGTGATGTCAGAAAATGTATCAAAAGCTACGTCCCCTCAAACATGAAAACGTGAAATATGCTTGCCAGGAATTGCCACACCCAGAAATTACCGCCTCCCCACGCAGCGAAAGGTAGAGAGGAAAAGAGCACACGTGATAAAAAGAAGATCAATTTCAAATAAAACAAACAAAGAAAAAGAGGACCTTTGGGGTTACCGTGGAACGGTCAGTGGCAAAACAATATACCAGGTTCTGGGTGCACCAACCTCACAGATGCCCGACAATTTCTCATATGAACAAACAAATGATAGTGCCTTCTAGCTGGGAGCGAACCCGAACCGTCACGGCGACAGCGCCTAGCCCTGCAATTCCTGCGACGCAACCAATTGAGCTAACCGGGACAACCCCAAAAAAGGTTGACCGGATAGCCCTGATATACGTTACAATCACTGCATGACATTCGGTAACGGGTTATTTTACTGATAAAAGTACTGACTTTATGTATGGGGAGACTTTTACGGCCGCCACACTGCACAAGTACAAGTTGTCTTGGTGTGATAACCTTAATCCACCCATCAACTCGACAATGTTGCATGCAAAAGCACACAGACATAAGAAGCTTATAGCATAGTAAAGCAAAAGGGCGGGTACTCAATGATCACCTGGACCAGAGCCCCTGGAATCAAATCAGCACGAACACGATGACGGCGATAAAGAAACAGATAGAGCTTCTAGGTTTTTTAACAATAATAAAAGTTGATCCGACCACATATACTAAAGGAAATCGAGAGGCGTCCACGAGAGCGTGCGGGAGAGTTCTGATGTAACGTAACTTGGATTTTGTCGTGTATGTGTATGAGATGGGAGGCAGTGGGGGTTAAGGAGGGTTGAGTGCGGTGAGATGTTCGTTTCATTATTTACGTATTTTTTTATTTACTATTGAACTGTACACAGTCATATGAAATGATCGGATTATATTTTAGCCATAAGTTCTCATGTCCTAACAAATGATATTGCTCCTATTGAGGATCCAACCCGTACGGCGACAGCACTTAGCCGCAAGTCAATAATCGAAAGAACATCGGTATAGTGCACGACATCTCTAACAAACGTGTTTGCTTAAACAAAAGTGAAAAATGCATATCAGGAAAGGCCACATCCATCAGGCACTGCCTCCCCACACAGCCAACAAGTAAAGAGAAGAATAGAGTATGGTTATACAATGATTAATTTCAAAATAGACGTCACAAACAATAAACGAAAAAGAGAACCCGAATGGTTATTGCCCTGTAACCGTCAGTGACTGAACAATTTGCCACGGAGGTTTAAAAATCCAAGTTCTTGGGTGCACTAACCACACACTTTACCCAACAGGTTCTCATATTAATAAACAAGTACAAGTTGTCTTGGTGAAATAACTGCTCTCGATGTTTTATTTCCAGTTGATATAGAAAGAAAAAGGCTGGCGGATGTATGCATTTGTTCAGCAAATATTACCATACGCAATTCTTATAGTGATTCCGAAGGCATAATAAAAGCAAGGATTCTGGGATACGAGGTTCCAGAAAAAACCCCGGTTGAAATTCAGTTGGTAATTGTATCCAAAGATGGACTTTTCGTTGAAAAAAGTAGAAATGTATTTGGAAAAGACATTCAGGTATAAATGCTTTCGCTAAACTAAACAAATCCAAAGCTAAGCCTTAAAGTTTATTATAAATTATTGTGGTTTTGAATAATTCGATATAGAATACCGAATATATTCCTTAATCATGACCACATGCTGATGAACGTGTAAAAAGCACTTACTTTTTATACGTATTGCAATTGAATACATAATTTGTCATAAAATGGATAAGTTAAAAAATCAATTGCTTTTACATTCAGAACTTGATATGCTTTTACATTCAGTACTTGATAATAAATAATTCCTTTATTCAGATGTGTTTATTTTCTCAGATTCCCTTTGATATCAATTACGAGGTTCAAAGAGGACATACATACTACATAAGAGTAAGTTGTTTTTTACTTAACATACTCGAGTATATAATGTAATTGGGGAGCGTCACGGAAAAAGGTACCTTCGGACAACGGTAGTCAATTCTTTACATGACGTCATAATGTTAAGCAGACGACATTACTTATAATGTATATCGCGGTAAAAATAGCACTTTTTTTGTCAAAATAAATAGCAAAATCTCCTATTTGTTATGAGAAACAAATAGAAAATTGTATGTCATTTCCAAATTTAATAACAACTAAAATGTCAAAAAAATATTCGGAAGACACCTTGTCTGGTCGCGTGTGCCATATGTGAACGAAACCGAATAACTTTATAAAATACGCGTAACAGGAAGCCACGCCTCCTAACACAATTAAGTTAATAAAACTATTTCAATAACAAAAAGGTAACAAGTCTGTAACTGCCTTGGAATTGTCAGTGGCAAACTTGTATTTGAGACTAGATGTGTATACGACGTCCTACGGTTCTGCTCAAAACCCGCAATTGCCCTTTCATGTTCCCATAAGAACAAACATGTTTGCATTGCTGCAGCATTGTATGGACTTCACTAAACAATTGCTTTTCAAGACAGCGAAATCAAAATGAGAATAAAATAAATAGAGTACCAACAATTTCATAACGAATATATTATATTATACTTTAATATCAATTTTATTTCAATTATACTTTAATATCAATTTATTTCACTTTCCATCACCTTCTTTTGTTATGAATGCATTGCCTGCATCTTTTATAAATCTTTAATTCTTATAGGTAATACGAAAATGTTCCGGTAATTATGCCGTCAGTTGTTATAAAAAGGAAGCAGATGTAATTCGATCTGCGGACATTACGATTGGAGCCCTTTCCACAGGTAACAGGAAAAAAAGAAGAAAAAATGTCCCCTAGTTCACATTGATAATACTACCTCTTCAAAAAGCAAACTTACAAGGATGTTTAAGGTAAAAAACTTCCTGTTTGCGATAAATTGACAGAACTAAAAACAAAACTGAAACTTCAGAAAAACCCCAAACAAGGAAGTTAAACTTTGCGGTTAAATTGATTATTTATTTAAAACAAGTAATTTATTATGGCATTATATTATTATTTTGCTATATAAATTTAAATACCGTTTAGCTGGTTATATTTTATTTTATTATCTAATTAGTTTTAATAAAAACTTACGTTGTTTCTAACTTATTGTCTTTTAATTAATATACAGTTCATAACTTTAATGTATTTATTTGGTTATGCTTAACACTGAGCGTTAATAAATGTTAAAATAATTATAAACCTACGCTGGGAATCGAACCGGTACGGTGACAGCGCCTAGCCACATAATTCCGAGCAAAAAAGGACCTACCTAAAGCCGATGTTGTTTATCTGATTAAATTGCAGTATTATTTCATCGCGAATTCCGTTATTGATTTACTGAAAAGTTTCCAGCCGTCAATGTTCATCGTTTAAACAGTTGTCTCATTTATCATCATGGTTTAGATTCTCTCCATGGGGTAGAAGCAGCCGATGAAGATCTGATACCTGACGAAGGTGTTAAAGACCTCCAACAAGTTTTGCAGCTTGCATGCATAATTTTTATTTTTGGCGTATGCATCATCGCTGAACTGGCACTAATATGTATGCTTTGTACAGGTAAAGACTTCTTAATGTCATGCAAATGATTATTTAACTCCATTTTAACTTATTTTATAACAATGTGATCTGATATTATTCAAACACTCAAATGAAGAAATTCGAATATTTTATAAGTTATTAATATCTGTCCAAAACGTATGGAAAATTTCAATTTCTTGTTCATTTACAACACATTTGACTCGTAAAGTAAACTTATTGGGAACTTTTGTATCGCAGATTGGCATTAGCTTTTAAAGCAATAAAATGACTGGACTGTTATTGAACACAGCAGGCATTCCCATTTTGCGTTTTAGTACCTTTTTATACCCCCGCTTCGAAGAAGAGGGGGGTATACTGTTTTACCCTTGTCCGTTCGTCCGTCCGTCCGTCCGTCCGTAACAAAATTTCCGTCGCAGTTTTCTCAGCAACTATAACATGCAGCAGCCTGATATTTTGCATATTGCTTTATTATATAGTCCCATATGGTGTAAAGCAATTTCATGCTCCTTGCTCATCTACTTCCTGTTTGCCGCATATTTTTTGATTTTGTTACTAAAAAGGTGCATTACATCGACCAAAAGGCATGTTAATTTTCCGTCGCATTTTTCTAAGCAACTATAACATGCAGCAGCCTGATATTATGCATATTGCTTTATCCTATAGTCCCATATGGTGTAAAGCAATTTCATGCTCCTTGCTCATCTACTTCCTGTTTGCCGAATATTTTAGGTTTTGTTACTATTAAAGGTGCATTACATCAACCAAAAGGCATGTTAATTTTCCGTCACAGTTTTCTAAGCAACTATAACATGCAGCAGCCTGATATTATGCATAATGCTTTATCCTATAGTCCCATATGGTGTAAAGCGATTTTATGCTCCTTGCTCACCTACTTCCTGTTCACCAAATACTTAGATTTTTACACATAGTTGACATACATGCACAATTTCCGTCGCAGTTTTCTAGGCAACTATAACATGCAGCAGCCTGATATTTTGCATAATGCTTTATCCTATAGTCCCATATGGTGTAAAGCGATTTTATGCTCCTTGCTCATCTACTTCCTGTTTACCAAATACTTAGATTTGTGCACATAGTTGACATACATGCACAATTTCCGTCGCAGTTTTCTAAGTAACTATAACATGCAGCAGCCTGATATTTTGCATAATGCTTTATCCTATAGTTCCATATGGTGTAAAGCGATTTTATGCTCCTTGCTCATCTACTTCCTGTTTACCGAATACTTATATTTGTGCACATAGTTGACATACATGCACAATTTCCGTTGTAGTTTTCTTAGCAACTGAAACATGCAGCCGCCTGATATTTTGCATAATGCTTTATCATATATTCCCATATGGTGTAAAGCGATTTAATGCTCCTTGCTCACCTAACTTCCTGTTCACCGAATACATAGATTTTTATATATAGATGACATACATGCACAATTTGTGTAGCATTTTAAAAAGATGCGAACATTATTTCTGTATACTCTGACAAAGCTGTATTGCGGGGGTATTAATCACCTTCAGTGATAGCTCTTGTTAAGTCAACAATAAATGCTGGTCTGGTGTGTAAGAAATGCAGAAACTTCAGAAACATCTATCCTTGGGCTATCTAAGACGTGTTTCAATGTTCAAATTGTTCTTAAAAAACACGATGTCCTCTAAACGTCTTATCATAGTTCATGGACGATTATAATGTTCTAGAAAATATACCAGTAACACACAATACTGAGTAAAATTTACCATAGAAATTTGTTCAGTTTCATAAAGCTGTATTACATGTAATAGTATTAATAGAAATTTAATTAAAACTTTCTGTGAGAGAATTTGTAACTAATTACTTGCATGTTCAGTTAGTCAGCTTGCTGTTTAAGAAACCAGTCCACCAGCCAACAAACCAAATATCAACCAATCAGTATACATTTTATCCAATAATTTCATAAGGAATAATCTGTAATCTGAATTATAAAATTGTTTTTTTCAGGAATATTTTGTCCTCAGAAGAAAGTATCATCAGTTCCTCAACACAAGCTTTATGTACTTCTCAACAAAGACGGTAAGTTTATATATAATTATTATAATAATTATCGCTTAATTTGTGATAAAATAAAGAACATAATATAAAAAGAAAGTAATTATCAGCCAGTGCTGGTATCATGACATGATCGCATTCAGGTTTTACATTAGGACGAACACTATATCATCAGGCTTTCTACTGCTCCCTTCTTTTCCTACTTTTTCCTACTTTTCCCTACTTTTTTAATCTAAGCCCTACTTTGCCCTACTTTTTTCAAAAACAGCCCTATTATCCCTACTTTTTCATTTCAAAATAAAAATTTAAAAAAGTAAGTTTAATGAAAGTAACACTTAATTATGATCTTATAGTTGTATTTTCATTTCCTTGTGATGACACGTAGTAGTCCAGATGTGTTTTATGTGGTTTAACTGGATAAATTCATCCTTGAAAGCAAGGTTCCTTGGTCAGTCAGTGTCTGTTCAAGGCATTCATGCATGGAAAGAACTAATAATAGAGTTGTATCTAGGAATTTAAAAGGCATGGTGCTGTCAAACAAAGGCAGGGCACTACCCAAAAGGGGGAGAGAGAACAAGGTATTGAGAAATTAAATACAATCTGAATAGTTTTCCTCCTAAAATATGCACTTCTACTAAATCAATTTTCCTGAAACTTTAAGAAGATTTACATGCATATATAATCGTGGACAAAAGTCTTGTCCGGTATGGTTTTCCATAATATCTTTTAAACGCGTGAAGTTACGCGGAAATTTTTGCCTACATTATATCGCCTGTATTAAAAATCGTTTTTTGTTTTTTAAAAAATTTGATTGTTGTGAGCGCTTTAACAATTGACGTACACTACCGGCGACGTTTTTTACGTGCCCCCCGCGTGTATACAGTACTGTGTACAATTTCATAAAAAGATTTACCTAATCCACTTGTCTTAGGATATCCCAATCGGAAGACGTCCGAATATTGGAAGAAAATATTGATTTTGATTATAAAATGAAGATTTCAATGAGCAGCGTGCGCGCGCTATAGGCCAACTTGAGGCTGGTGCAACTGCCGCACATGTTGCACGTCATTTCGGGGTTAATGAGAAAACCATTCGTCAATTACGTGGAAAATTCACAAGGCACGGCACCGTGGCAGATCTTCCACATTCCGGAAGGCCGCGTAAAACAACGTTATGTAAGGATAGGCATATTCAGCTTACGCGCTTACGTAATCGCTTTGCAGCTCCAAATGACACAGCACGAAACACACCTGGTCGTTATCGACCTCGCCTAAGTGCCAGAAGTTGGCGCTTAAATCAATGGCAAACAGTTATGTTAACGGATGAGTGTAAATTTTACATTGATTCAAGCGACCGCCGTCGAAATGTCTATCGACGCTCTAGTGAGAGGTTTACGGACGCCTGTGTGATTGAAAATGACCGCTGGGCGGGCCAAGCGTCATTGATTGGGCAGGTTTACAGATCATCATAAAACCCAACTTCCTCGAATATGGTCGATGACGCGGTCGTGGCTTAACTGCACAACGTAACGTAGACCAGGTGTTGCAGCCGATTATTCTCCCATTCCTTACTGCCCACACAGGTACTGTTCTACAGCAGGACAACGCCCGGTCCCATTCTGCAAGGCTGACTCAAAACTTTCTGGCGGCCAACAATGTCCAAACGTTGCCGATCGCTATCACAGTTTAATTAAGGGTTTGACATTACTTTATTTTAGAAGATTTTTCGTTGAAATTTAGCATACTTGTTACCAAATGATGTTTCAACTAACTGTGAAACTTGCTTAAAGATATGTTCAGTAGTTTTTTTTATTCAAATAGTCTACGATTTATTGGGACAACCCTCGTATGTATGAAGCTATTGGTTTAATTCCCAAAATTATATGAAAGTTTAATGCACACATGCAAAACCGCCAAGCAAAATCACTCATTACAATGTACAGAGAAGTGTCATCCCTGGAATTCAGTCATTGAATTAACAAAGACATAAGATAACAGGTTTAAGAGCAAAGCTTTTGACATTAAGGGCAGAAGGGGACTGTTCAAAAGGGTCAGGGCATCCCACCCTGCTATTACACGCTTAAGATATGTCAATTAATGAAGCACACAACCTGCTGTGACTATGCCTGTATTATCATAGTAATATTGAACTAAAAAGGTAGAAAAATTCCTACTTTATCCCTACTTTTTAATGTCAAAAATTCCTACTTTGCCCTACTTAGAAAGCCTGTATCATGGTTATCCGCGCAATCTTGTTAAGGTGTTGTCCCCGCTTATTTTGTTATTAAATAAAGAACCTAATATAAAAAGAAAGTAAAAATCAGCCAGTACTGGTATCATATGACATAATCGCATTCCGGTTTTACATAAGGACGAACACTATTATCATGGTTATCCGCGCAGTCTTGTGAAGGTGTTGTCCCGGCTTATTTAGTCAGTGGAGTGTTCGGCGTTCTCAATCTCCTTCGCAAAGTTGTCGTTCCTTACACTCACTTTACATCTCTGCGAAAGGCTCAATGTCAAGATTTTTTTACCAAACTCGACAGCCTTGTTTTTACATAGTTATTGTGAATTTGAAAGTTTGAGGTAAAACAAATGACAGAATTCTTCACTATATTTCTTTAAAACAGAATAAACCCTAACTATTGTAAATGTAATTGGTGAACTATTACTTTGAGTTAAAGTAGAAGTAGTTGAAAGTAATCCCAGCCTATAAAAGAGGTGAATGTAATAAGGCGATAGTGTAAGAGAGTGCGGCGTTATATGGCTAGGCGCTGTCAGCGTACGGGATCGTTTCCAGCGTAGAGTCGGACTCAAATTTATGTTTGATTACGGTCCAGATATAAATGTATACTTGTATAAATCACATATTGAACAATATTGAACAACAGTTTAATGCAAAGACAAGAAACAAAACTGTTGATATTTTTACATCAACAGTGTCACTTTCTTTTTTCAGGAAAGCCAGTATCCAAACTGACGAAAACGAAACAACTTGCCATTATCTATACCGAAGATTCAAACGATCATGTTGAAAAAGTATTACAGCTTAATGAAAATTTAAAAAGTAGAGGAATACAAACAACACTTTACGGCGAAGAATATTCTGAAGAGAAAATGAGAAATTGGATAGATGTTGCTGAAGGCGTGGCCACAAATTTTGATCATATTCTTTTTATTGTTTCACCAAATATGTCCATGGCCTGCAAAAGAAGCTCTTGCGAAAACGCTGATGTTAGCTTTGCAGATGAAAATGAAAGACCTCGTTATCTATATACCTTACACAATGTTCCAGCTGTGGTAATCAGTGCACTAAAGGCACAAAAAGTTTGGAATGATAAACCTAAAAGAAAGGTGTATCTCATATATTGGGATAAAAAGAACAAGATATTGGCAAAGAAGATGCAAATGGAACATTTTTATATTTTCCATAAGATCTGCCGATATTAGAATGTGTTGTCCAATTTTATGACCTAATCACGTGTTGTCATCATCATCATCATCATTATCATCATCATCATCATCATCATCATCATCATCATCATCATCATCATCATCATCATCATCATCATCATTATCATCATTGTTCTTTATAATATTCATTGTAATTATCTCATTGGTGGTTAATGTTATTTTCAACATTTTCATAATTTATATTTGAGAAAAATATATATTTTTGAAATTAAAGTGCCAAAATTTATTTTCATGTAGTACCTCGTTATATTGCTTCATCTAGTAACAAGCATCCTCAGCATGCCCATCTGAACGCCGGGGTAACTCAGTCTCACAACAGATTTGGTCTCGCCTTAATATCTTTCCGAAAAGAGTTGTCGTGAAATTTTAACCTCCCCCCCGATGAAATGGGAAAGGGGATATTGTTTTGGCATCGTCCGTCTATTCGAATTTCGTTTCCGCGCTATTTCCCTGCAACTGCTGGCTGGATTTCAACGAAACGCTGTGGTAACTATCAATACCAAGAGGAGATGTGCATTTTACCGTCTTGTTCTGGTCAGACCCTTCAACACAGGTTTATGGCCCATGAAGTCATGTAAAATGTCTCCCCGTTCATTAAGTCTCTACTGTTATCAGTAAAATAACCCGTTACCGATGTCATGCTGAGATGGTTACGTATATCGGGGCTATCTGATTAACCTGTTTGGGGGTTGTTCCAGTTAGCTCAGTTGGTTACCTCGCAGGAATTGTATAGCTCGGCGCTGTCGCTGTGACGGTGCGGGTTCGCTCCCAGCTAGGGACACTATCATTTGAAATTCACAGTAGTGCTATTTGCGCAGTGTGTCGTTCGTAAAAAGTCTCCCCGTACATTTAGTCAGTACTGTTAACAGTAAAATAATCCGTTACCGATGTCATGCAGTGAATGTTACGTATATCAGGGCTATCCGATCAACCTTTTTTGGGGTTGCCCCGGTTAGCTCAGTTGGTTACATCGCAGGAATTGCAGGGCAAGGCGCTGTCGCCGTGACGATGCGGGTAAGCTCTCAGCTAGAGACAGTATCATTTGAAATTCACCGTAGCGCAGTTTGTGCAGTGTGGCGGTCGTAAAAAGTCTCCACGTACATTTAGTCAGTACTGTTATCAGTAGAACAATCTGTTACCGATGGTACGCAGTGATGGTAACGTATATCAGGGCTATCCGATCAACCTTTTTGGGGGTTGTCCCGGTTAGCTCAGTTGGTTACCTCGCAGGAATTGCAGGGCAAGGCGCTGTCACTGTGACGGTGCGGGTTCGCTCCCAGCTAGAGACACTATCAATTGAAACTCACAGTACGCTATTTGTGCAATGTGGCGGCCGTAAAAAGTCTCCCCGTACATTTAGTCAGTACTTTTATCAGTAAAAAAACCGTTACCGATATCATGCAGTGATGGTAACTTTTATCAGGACTATCCGATCAACCTTTTGTGGGGTTGTTCCGGTTAGCTCAGTTGATTACGTCGCAGGAATTGCAGACTTAGGCGCTGTCGCCGTGACGGTGCGTCTACGCTCCCAGCTAGAGACACTATCATTATTAATGTAGACAAATATACGTTTCCGCGCTACCTTTTGCATCTGATTACGCCACAATAAATTTATAAATAAAGCCCTATGTCTCCAGTTTTTGTGTAAGTATTAACCAGTACTCGGCGGGGGATATCAATTCAATGAATTAACAACTGAAAAAAAACAACAACAACAAACAACTGAAATAAGAATACAACAAAATTGTAGAATATGTATCGTCACAAAAATTGTAACGAGTGAGTGACTGATCAAACAAACACAAACATGAGTAGCGACAGTTGCTCTAATACGGCAAGGTCGTTAACATTATGACACCAAGAAAGTTTCAGCGTAATTTCTTCTTAAATTATTAAAGATCTGTTTTTCTGTCTGGTTCGATAATTTTTTTTCTGAATTATCTCTGGGTTTGATACAACCTAATTGTTTGTTGTCTGCTTAGATAGATATTCAATTTAAATGTAATCAAAACATGACCGAAAATTGCCTTTCAGTTCTTAGAAAATCTACTATAAATAAGACTTGTTTCTTAGTTATAGCAAAAACTGAAAAGGTCGCAAAAGTCATGAAAGACAAATGTTCTGAAGTCATTAATTTCGGAATTCACACCGTTAGATTCAGACACGCATGCGCAGTTCCACAAGCTATTCAATTTAGTTCCACTTCTTTCCAAAATATCACATTTACCGCGAAACATAACACTGCGTCCACGCCTTGCTGTAATCAATTCATTTTATCATAAAAGTGAAATTGCAAACAGGAATCGCCACACTTAGAAAACACGAGCACCCCCCCCCCCCACCACTGCAGCAAAAAAAAGTAGAGAGGGAAAGAAAGCATGCTGGTATGAATATCAATTTCAAATAAGACACCACAAACAATAAACGAAAAACAGAACAAATGCCAACTAATACTTACATTGATAAAATAATATTGTGTTCTTTACTTTCCATAAAGCAGCTTAAAGTCAACATATAGAACTATGAAAGGAATTATGAAAATGATACTACTCCAGGGTTGGGGTAGGGAGTGGATTTGGGGTGAAAGTTGCCAAATACACATGGAAAGGGGCTTTCCGTTTCTCACTTTTATATTTACATTTTCATTTGAGACATTTTAAACGTTTTATCAGTACGCTGCGCAACGGAAAACCATTAGCATTAACAAATATTAATATTCACATTTTGGAAAATCCAAATAACATATTTAACCTTTATCAACAAATATGTTTCTTATGGAAAACTATATATGCTACCAGTTGGAAATCGCAACTTTGACTGTCTATTCAGATTTAGTGAAACCTAGGTGTCAAGATCACCATAGTAACCAATTCATTCTTTCAAAGTATTCTCGTTTGCATTATGAATACAAATTTTGAATTAATGTTTATCAAGCTTCGAGACATCGACCACACGGATCAAAATATTCTTAATAATATCTTAGTTGTTTCCATTGATTATAATTAAAATATTTTCTAACTATGAACTTTGATTTTTCTAAAATTTGTAAGTTCTTTTTCCATTGTTACTCAAGTGTCATATCCTATGACAGAAATTGTTCAAACCTCTTTTTTATAACTTTATATTGTAGATCATTTATTCTATGAAAAGAAAGTTCTGAAGATTCTGGAAGTATTGCGTAATAAACTATGTAACACAGCTTTAAAAAATATTCAATAAAGTATTGTTTCGTTATGAAACCTTTTCGAAAGGAACTTTTCGCACATTCCATGAGAATAAATGATAAATTTACACGAAACTGCCTTTGGGTGAATGAGAAGAATGCATCTGGAGACTTTTGCAACATGTTGAAGGCATCCCTGATCTTTCCGCACCTCACAACTAGCATAGGTCCTTCCCTGAGCAAAGAAGCAATCCTCAAACACAGTCGTGATCTTTCCCGATCTGAAATTCGGTCTGCAAACAAGTTTCTCGTCGGAATCATGTAGTTTTGAAGGCATCTTTTGAGCACACAATACTTAAGAGTTTTGATTGAAATATTTAAGATATTAGCAAGATTATTTTCTTTGAAATAGTGTCCCGGTAGTTGTTCTGCCATCCACAAGACAAGATTTTTAATGACGTACGTTGTCATGTCTTTGCAAATTGGCTTCAAACAATTCTTCGCTAACCATTTGAGCAAGATAAGCAATTTGATTTGACAATCGTTGAAGCTTTGGATGAGTTTAATTTCTGCTTTGGTGAAGCAGAATCTCCACTCTAGGAATCGACTAGGACTTGTTTTATAACCAACAGGAACAACGTGAGCTTCCATTGTAGCGATCTCGCGTATAATATTTTCATGCGGCCACTTGTATTTTCGTGGACGATCAATCCAGCAATTGAGCAACTCGGGATAATCGCATGTTATACCAAGTACTTCGTCAAAGTCCCCTCTAATGCTTTGCAAGGGAGTAGAAGGCCCCTGGCTAGGTAATGAACGCGAGAAACCATATTTATTCGTTATTTCGTGTGATAAATATTTCTGTGCTTTTTGACGCCATGAATTACTTGACAGATATACCTTCCCATGCACAGACTCGCATAAGGATTCTAGTAACATGTTCAGTACAGGGTTTCCTAACTTTACTAGAATTAACCTTGTATAGCCTGCGGCAGTGTCTTCGGTATCCAACTTAAATACAGACAGATATTCAGAACACGGAAGGCTTTGTGGATTTATTGTACAAATTACGCTAAGAACTGCTGATAGCACATCTGTGTCACTTTCTAATGGCTTTGTCAGGCCTTCAGCTTTGCTTCCTGCATAAAACGAGTAACCCATATAAAATTCTCGTTGGCCTTTATGTTCGATATATTTCTGTCGGAACTGGACCATAGGCAATCCATAGCCGAGATGATCTAGTGTTCGTGATACCAACACAGAAAATGTTTCGTCATTCCACATCCCTCTTTCCTTTTTAATACTTTTTACGATGTCCAGTTCTTCACAGACTGGAAAATTATATATCAACATTAAGCTATTAACGCTCGAAAATCAATTTCTCCTGAACAATACATTATCTGAAAATGTTTCCGAAAACCATCAAAAATATTAATATTAAATTATACACTAAATATACATAAAACAATTAAACTAATTAAAACAGTTTGATTGCTAATTGTATTGGTATATATTTTCATAACAATGAAATACAAACAAAGAAAAGGTCATCGTCTTCTTTATAGGTTAATACAAATGTTAAAAAACCTTATTCAATCCTAATAAAATCCAGAATAATAAAATAAAATGTTTGGAGATTAGTCATGTGAAAATAAAATATTCCCCATTTATCTATTGCGTCATGTCCCTAAACTAGTTTCCTCATAAATAATTAGATAATTGAAGAGATTGCAAAAGTTGATATCATATCTAGTAGCAATGTCACATCGCACTAAATATTATGCAGATAAAGCTAACCCTTAAACAAAAGCTATTTATTGAGCCCCTTTTATGATATGTTTGGGCATAAACGTAACGGCAAACAAAAGCTCGTGAAATTGATAAAGGGAAGTTAATACTTTTTCAAATCCAGGGCTTGATATCCCTAGATGCTGAAAAAGTAACATTTGCAATTCTTTCGGGAATATAATAGTTGGCGATTTTAGCGCAAGGAATATGCATTATGCGCTCAAATAAGCAAGCCATTACAATGAAACTCCAGACTAGATATCAGTTTTCCCTATTTCTACATTAATCTTGAAACGACTAAGATATATATTTTATTGTTGTAATACTTCTCTTTAATTACAATAATAATTATAATTATCAAAAACAATTTACATTTCATTATCAAACGATGTACGCCTAATTCTTATCGTGGACACTAAGTTGTATTGCTGTTGTTTCAGCTGTAGACGCAGAAGCAGACAAAAACTACAACAACAAGAAATACAATAAATAGAAACACCACCTGAATTGATAAAGGGTATTTAGCTTATAGGTTGTTTGGGGTGGGGGATGTCAATATTTTATAAATAAAATACTGACTCCCCTTACTTTATTAAGTGAGTATTTTATAGAAAGGGGTCAATGTTCCATATAAAATAATGTCCAGGGAGCATTATTCTATGGGGGTCAGTTTACAACGTTACACCGTCAAGAGATAAATGAAGAAATGTATTTATCTCTGGCTGTATTTATATTTGCATCCCAAAATCGCGATAAGGCCATAAATCACAAGCACACACTTAACCAAAAGGAAATACTTGTCAATCTGCTATAGTTATAGTAACGGTAACTTATAGTTACCGAAACACATCATAAGGTAATAATTATCCAAAATTATTTCCTTAAATTGATTACAATATCTCGCAGAAATAATTTATAAGTTGAACAAGCAATTACATAAATATTAAAATAACATGTTCTGATCTAAATCGATGGATATTTATCTATTCATATTGACTCTTGCAACCGGCACAGAAGTCGCACAATCAAGACAACCTTTTATGGATTGCCTAACGTCAGATATTGTAAGCAACGTTTATTGTATTATACGAGGGTTATCCAATAAAAAGTGAGACTAATTTTATTATTTTAATGTATTTAATTCAGTTAACTTAAATTCATTACATTCCTTCGATGTAACATCCTCTCTGTTGAATGACTGATGTCCATCTATGTGGGAGGTCTCTAACACCCGTTGCTAGGCAACCAAAGTTAATGCGTCTAACTTGACTGGCCACCTCCAATTCAAGGCTCTCTAAGTCACTAAAGCGAATCCCACGAAGCGGTTCTTTCAGTTTGGGAAACAGGTCAAAGTCTGGGGGGCTCATATCTGGAGAATAGGCCGGATGTGGTAAAACTTCCCAGCAATACGTGTCGGGTAGTGACGTCACAGCATGCGCTTTATGACAGGAAGCGTTGTCATGCAATATCAGTGGTGTTACCTCAAGGAGCTCTGGGCGCTTTTTCCGTATTGCAGGCCTTAACACATTCATAAGAAATGCCCTGTAGTATGTCATATTAACTGTTTGTCCAGTTGGCACACGATGTGATGCCAATATTCCTTTATTGTCATATGCAAAAATCATCATCATCTTCAAATGCCCTTGCTTTCTTCGAAATTTGACCGGTCTTGGCGACGATGGAGTGTGCCATTCTGATGATTGCCGCTTTAATTCTGGCTCATAACTTCTGATCCAAGTCTCATCTATTGCAACTATTCTATTAATGAAGGATTCCTTGTTGTTTTCATACCGAGAAAGCAATTTCGTATGAAGCACATTTTTTCCTTATTAGAATGTGAAGTATGCATATCAGGAATGGCCACATCTAGAAGACACATCCTCCACACACAGACAAAAAAGAGGGCATGGGTAAAAAAATGGTCTATGTGAAGAAGACCCCACAAACAACGAAAATGAGAACCCGAGGGGTTACTGCCTCATAACGGTCAGTGGTAAAACAATTTGCCACTGCGGGTTTTAACCAGGATCTAGGGTGCACCAACCTCACACTTGTCCCAACAGGTTCTCATATCTCACTGTCTTGGTGAATTAGCTCCAACCCACTCATCAAATGCACAATGTTTGATGCAAACCACACAAATTTATAAAACATAAGAATCTAAAAGCATTGTCAAGCAAAATGGTGGGTTCTCAATGACCATACTGAGACCAGAGCCCGTTGAGATAAATCAGCAAGAACAAGATGAGAGGGACAAAAGAAAAACAGAGAGCTTCTAGATTCTTTTTACTAGAATTCCCTATGCCCTATATACCTTTTTAAAACTATGAAACTCCTGCCACCATAGTGCAAATAAAGAGATAAACATCCTGATCAACTGTAGATGGATTTTCACACAGAGAGCTGTAGAATATCACAAAAGAGAGACATGTGCCTATCAGAAATTGCCACACTCAAAAGATACAACGTCCCCACAGAGCCAAGAAGGAGGAAGAGAAAGCGTGTTTTATAAAATGACCAATTTCAAAACAGACATCGATAACAATTAACAAAACTAAGAACTGGAGGGATTACCGCATTCGAACGGTCACTGGAAAAAAGTCACTTTGGGTTTAAACCAGGTTCTAGTGTGCACCAACCTCACACTTGCCCTAACAGGTTCTCATATGAGCAAACAAGTACAAATTGTTTTGGTAAAATAACTTCAACCCACCCATCAACTTGACAGTGACAAAACCACACAAACATTTAAAACATAAGCAAATTATGGAATTGTAAAATAAAAGTGTGGGTACTCAGTGACCTATCCGAGACCAGAGCACCTGGAGTAAAATTAGCAAGAACACGATTTCTGAGATAAAAGAAACATATCGAGCGTCTATGATCTTTTACAAGAGTTCAAGGAAAACCTTCATAAACTCTAAAACGCCTGCCACCGTTGTGCAACCAAAGAGGTAAACATAACAATCAACTGTAAATGGGTAAATCGCCAAGCATACAGCGCTGAACAATATCATGTTAGTCACCTTTCTTTTCGAATTTACATATTTTGTTTGTTTTTTTTTCCGAAAAATGTTGAGAAACGAACATTGCATTTTTTTTTCTTTAGTTAAACATCTTATTCCAAACTCTTATTTTTTTCTAGCAATTAGATGTCTTAAATAGAAATTTGACAACACTTGCATTTTACTGCGAATGACTGCATTTCAGACAAACGGGGAGACGAATCTGTATAATGCCACAGAAATTTCAACAGGTTAGTCGTTTGGACCGTTTTATATCTGAATCCCGAAGAATTATAAATTATATCAAGTGATTTTTGTCTCAAAATTAAACGCCATGGAAATAAAATTAACCACCGCAGTAATTCTCTCGATTTTACATATACATAACGTAACATGTTAGAAACGCTCTCATTTGCTAAATTAGCTCAAGTTAATCTTTACAGTTATAAAATCGAATAATAGACCATTTTTAAATCAAGGTACGGTTCTTCGCATTCTTACTCGTTTTCAAAACTGTACTCAAAATTGATTTTCCAGACAAACCAAACGTTGCAAAAGGTAAATAATGGGATAAATATGCGAAAAAGAGATGACCTACTTGAGATTTGTTGTTTAAATGATGTTGTTTGAGCTTAACTGAAACTTGAATCTAACCTTTCGAAAGGACGTCATACGAGATGATCACAATTTAACAGTTCTAGTTCTTAACATTCGGGGATATGATGGTGCATATTTACCTTAAGTGTAATCCTCTATTCCATACTATACGGCTTATATCCGGCTTATCCGTGGCACGTGTACATCCGTTAAGCCATTTGTGCAGTCTGATCAATATCTATACTGTTCGCTTCTTGGTTAGAAATAATGGTCTTGAACTAACAATGTATCCTGATCAGACTGCAGTCTGAATTGGATAAAGGGGATAAAATTGTACCCATGAAGTAAAGGGTCAAAATTGAGCTATAATAGCTTGCGATATAGCAGAGTTAAGTTCAAACAATGCATAAAAAATAGTACTAAATATTTTTTCTTATAGCCGCGCTTAAATAATAATGTTCTTTTTCAGCGCTTGGTGAAGTAATTGTAAACAGCAATGGTTCAGATACAAACAATATGCTTAGAGCCTCGCAATACTTTGTCGTCAATGAAACAACTTTAGTTGCAAAATGGTACACCAACAGATATACCTGTAAGTTACACGTGTGGCGGGTGTTAAATGTCCCCCCGTACTTCAATTCTGTGTAGTTCCAAACCATTCAGCATGTCAATAAATGTGGGTTGCATTATATAGGCATACTGAAATTATCCTTTATTTTGGGAGTACGGATGGTATGGACTGTGTCTGTCTCTTGCATGGTTGGCTTGGAATAACCGCCGTATTGTATGCCTTAGGGGTTATCTATTTGATTTTCATTTTGTTGAGTTTTCTTTGTAATTCCTAATGTTGATGAGTTTACTTACACCGCTTTATTATCAGTCACGTGATATATAGGCGTATCTCAAACAGCAGAATTTTTCTACCATAATATGATATCTTCTCCTTAAGGGGTCACTAATATTGCAAATGGCGAAAACTGGCTAATATTTCAAAAATGAATGTTGGGGAAAATGTTCAAAGCGAAAGAAGACCCGGAAGTAAGTTTTTCTTAAATTTTTTGAAAACCCTAACATTATTTTGACGAATTGGCACTTATAATTGTAGACCAGGTTATACTTATTTCATGTATGAGTTGTTTTGGTATATTGTCCATGAATTTAAAAGTTCTCATGCAAATGGTTTTTCTTTTGTTTTAGTATGTGCTTGGTAATTAGAACATGAATAAGACTCAACTGAGCTTGCAAACATTAGTACATCCTTAGATAAATACATTTCTTTACTAAAATCTAGATGGCAATGGGTATTTTCCCCGAAATTCATTTTTGAAATTTTAGCCAGTTTTCGCCGTTTGCAACGTTAGTGATACCTTAAAATTAATCGCTGGAATGACAAAAGGCGACAGCTTTCATCGGGGAAGGGGGGTGGGCATTAGATTTGCCATGAAAATGATGAAATATTATTAAGTGACTATCCAGATATTATAGTAGAAAGATATAAGGATACTATATGTAACTTCAATGCCTATCAGTAAAAAACCTTCTAAAATAACGAGAAATACTGTGAACTTGAACACATGATTTACACTGAAAACAAAATTAGATACATGTTTTTCATTTTATTTTTCAAGAACTTGACATCAAAACTTCTTCATTTTTCACAATGACAGTTAATCAAGATAGATGTCAATCCGAAAGTCTCAGAAAGACAGTAGCTTTACTTTAACCGACATAAAACGATAAAAATATGTTATCTAACAGCTACATTTAAGCAATCGCATCATAACAGAACTTAAAATAATTATTCAACATCACTTTTAGAAACTTTTTTTAAAGTGAACATTGATCTGGGTCATCTCCCGCAACCGACGAATTTCGATCTTCATTTTACCCCAAGCTTGATTATATGCTTGATTATATACCATTGGTTTTCAAAGGCATTCAAGTAATTTATTTGTAATTTCGTAAAAGAGTATAGTCTTATTCCAAGCTGAGAAATTAAAATTATATGATCGATGTAATAAGAAATTTGTGTAGTCTGCATCGGAAACAACATTGGTGGCTCTAAATGTCTACTGCTTTGAAGAATGGGAAATGCTTGTTGGGAATTCGAACCCAGACTCAATAGCCTTACAATGGTCAAACATTATATATATTAATTTAGGTGTTGATCTAATTTACAGGTTGTTTGAGTAGGCTGCAACATTTCTTACTAAGGGTTGTGCAATTCCTGGAAGGATCCCAAAAATATACGCAGTTTATTTTGATTAACATTTCTGGTAATCCATTCGTTAATCAGGTAATCTTGGTTAATCAGTTTTTTATTATTGCTTTTTTATTTTTTACAGAAGCATTAAAGAATGTATCTTATACGCACTCTTATATTCCCTACTATATTTTCATTTGCAAAGATGTACGTGGAACTCGAGTAAGTGCAGAGAAAGGTAGAGCTGCCTTTTCTACACTAAAACTAGGATGCGAAAATATCACTATTTATAGACCATTTAAATTCGCAGACATCTTTCAATCCACGGTCAGATTTTTTATTATATGAGGCTAAAAATTCAAAGACGTTGTACATTATTTAACATCTTTCAGAAAACCACTTTTTCTATGAATTGTTCTCGCTTACTCCCTGGCGCATACCGTGCAGAATTTACTTTGTGGTTCTTAGGACGCTTGAAACAGTCCACAGATGGCAAAGTTTCAGCAGATATAAATCGAGAGAGTTTTATAAAGACAGAAGTAAATTTAAACAAAGGTAAGATAATACAAAACATAGTTTAAACATATAAAGAGGGTTGTTCATAAAGTTCCGAGACTAACTGAATAACTGTTTAATTATATGTGAACTAATAACGATATACAGTCAGAATTTCAATTGTGGTAAAACGGAAGCTTAACCTTGTTAATGTTTTTACATTGCTTGGTTTACCAAATACACGAAAATACAATATCTACTTGTAGCGTTAATTGTGGGAATTTACCTGACTCTGGGACTTCACTTCCTTTGGGGAGATTTTGTCGGTCCCTACTGTAGCGATAGTGCATGAAATTGTGATGTCAGAATGTAGAATGTGTTCCCTAAAAAATGAGAGAGAGAGAGAGAGAGAGAGAGAGAGAGAGAGAGAGAGAGAGAGAAAAGGTAATGAAAATTTGACCTGACCCCATATATATGGAAGGAATTCGAGAAAGGCTCTCCCGAAGTGCGGTAGAGTTTTAAGGTACCGTACTGTTGGAACGTGAAACCGTCATCCCTTTTCCTCTCCTCGGAGGGTATGTACCTGTCTGTGTTGGGGTTAATGGGTGGGGAAGAGGTAGTGGAGGTTTGAAGAATGGGTGCGCGGTGGCTTTTCTTTATTTGCAAAGTTTATGGTAAATTGAATAGGTTTGGCAGTAGTTTTTCCGTAATTGCACTGTTTATTTCCTTTTACAATGTTAAGAGTCATAGTAATCGTTTAGTAATATTTAGCCATAAGTTCTTCTTTCCCCAAATCAGCAAAAGTACATTGTGAAGTGAACAAAATCTCTAAGTAAACCCATTTCTTATGTTTTCGTCCGCTATTGCAATATCTCTTTTTCCAGATTATATAGAAAGAAAAAGGCTTGCGGATAAATGCATTTGTTCAGCAAACATTACCATACGTGAATCAACTAGCGATTCAGAAGGAATAATAAAAGCAAGAATTCAGGGATACGAGGTACCTGAAGAAACTCCGGTTGAAATTCAGTTGGTAAAGGTGTCCAAAGATGGACATTTCCTTGAAAAAAGTAGAAATGTATTTGGAAAAGACATTCAGGTATAAATGCTAACGCTAAATTTTAAAAATCCTAAGCTTAAAGTTTATTATAAATTATTGTGGTTTTGAATAATTCGATAAAGAATACCGTATATATTCCTTAATCATGAACACATGCTGATGAACGTGTAAAAAGCACTTACTTTGTATACGTATTGCAACTGAATACATAATTTGTTGTGTAAAATAAAATATTAAAGGTTAATTTGTTAATAGAAACGTACTTCAGATATAGTTTAAACCACATAAGCTGTCTGTGAGCATTTCGAAATATAACGTGCTTTCTCAATCATTATAGGAATAGATTTTGAAAACAGTAAAACAATCATTGATTTAATAAGTATTTGACTATATTTATATTTATTTTATTTTCACAGAATCCCTTTGATATCAAGTATGAGGTTAAGAAAGGACATACCTACTATATAAGAGTAAGTCCTTTTACTTAAATGCTTCAGAACTTGTCTATATAATACGCCACCTAGGAAAAAACGATACCACAGTTTATTCTTTTGAAGACCATTAGGCGCGATACCTTTGTATATTTATTAAACTTCTAAAATTCTCTTGTTGTAACTGTAATATTTTTAATATTTCGGCCAGTTTTAAGAAGGGCAGTTTCAATTTCACAGCCAGTAAAGATTAAGAATTTGTGCAATCAGCCCAAAGGTATACTTCGTGTTTTTTAATTTGTGCCTTTCGCAGGTACTGAGTTATCAGGATGAATATTCTCTTATTAAAATTCCATTCTACTCAGTTTCGTCTATTGCTTTTTGTTTAGGACAAACCTGTACTTTTATTTGAGGACCATAAGCCGCTGATCAAAGAATGGTGTTTTTCTGAAAATACCGCATAGAAGATACCATGTTCACCGCCATATGCTAACCATCGTTTATATAGACAAAATTGTACTATTGTAATTTTTATTCATGTAAATATTGAGTAACGCGTATCCCAGGGCTAGGCGGCGTGGAAATTAATATGCATTATTTATCTGCCCATGAACAGGCTCAATCAAACCCAGCCTTCAATATTTTCATACATTTCGTGTTCGATGCCTTTCAAAGTTCCATTTATTATCTTTTTTTAATTAGTTTGTTAGAAGCATAATTCTATAGTATGAACATAAACACTTGACCACTACTGTAAGAAGTATACGAGTTTGTTACCGTCTTGAAACTGTCAGCGGCAAAATATTATATTTGAGACTAGGTTTAACCACGGTCTGATGGCGCAAAAACTCACAATCCCCGAAAGATTTAAGGAATGATTCTTATTTTGGTGCGGTTCATGCAGATTGGACGTGCACGCGAGAGCTGGCAAATCCATAAAGCGCGCTAGCGCTTTATTGTAAATTTGCCAGCTCTCGCGTGCACGTCCAATCTGCATGAACCGCACCAAAATAAGAATCATTACTTATATTTACATTTTATTCATTTTTTTCTTTAAATAAACTTTAGTCGAACGCTTTCAAAAATTAGTATTAAGTGAAAAGGGTGAGTAATACGCGGGAGTTTTCAATAGTAACAGCCATGACGTTACTGACGTCATTACGGGTCATGCGGTTCATGCAAAATGAACCGAATTTTTTTAAACGAAGAAATCAATAGGAATGTAAATATTCTCATATGAACAAACATTTACAATTTCAATGAAAATTGACTTCAAATAACAATTTAAACCTCTACAGCAGAGCCAAAACAGGAACACACAAAAAAGTACCAACAATTAAACAAGGAATTAAACGTTTACTATCAGTTCTGGTTGAATTTCCACCGTTAATGCATTTTTTTCTGAATTAAATCGCTGTATCTAGTTTAAAATCTTGAAATCTTACAGGTTATACGAAAATGTTTTAAAGATTTTCCTGTGAGTTGTTGGAAAGATGAAGCTGATATAACGCGATCTGCATACCTTTCAATTGGAAGCCTTTCCACGGGTAACAGAAAGAAAAAGAGGAAAAGAAGTCCTTGCTAATTACATGTTCACACCCTCCTAAAGTCAACCATCTTATAAGGAAGTATAGACTTAAAACTTCCTGTTCTGTTTGTGATAATAGGAAACTAAAACCAAAAGCGAATCTTATGACAAACTTCAAAATAAGGAAGTAAATCTGTGTAATGATTGGATATTTATTTATTAGAAGTAGTATAATTGTAGTATAATAAAAAAATTATTCTTGCTTAATATTTATATTTATGTAATGTTCTGATGGTTTTATTTATTATTGTTTCGTTATATGTTTAGTTTAAATAAACACTTTGTTATTTCTGACTTGGTCAGTTCTCTTTCTGCATTTATATAAATATTATATATTAAATAACACTAAAGTGATTCAGCTACTTCTAGTGACTCTTGAAAGCTCTCCACTGAACAAATGCTGACATCTGAGCTCTTGTTACGGTAATCTTCATTCCAATCCTCCTATGTTATATCAGAGTCAAACGATCAACCTTTTTTGGGGGTTGTCCCGGCTTGCTTACACGGTAGGGTAATTAGGATCATATGGCTAGGCGCTGTCGCAGTGCTGGATCGGCCCCCAGTAGGGGTTAATATCATTTGAAATTCAGATTAGCGCTAGTTGTGCAGAGAGGCGACCGCAAAAATTCTCCCCGTACATAAAGTTAGTACTGTTAACAGTAAGTAAAAGGTTACTGGTGTCATGCAGTGATGGTTACGTTTGTCATGGTTATCCGATCAACATTTTCGGGGTTTTTCCCGGCTAGCTCAATAGATAGCGTAATTGGATATATGTCTAGGCGCTGTCGCCGTTCAGGTTCGATCCTCATTACGGGCAATATCATTGTACTTTAAGGTGGCTCGATAACTTTGACGGTAAAATATAAAAGTTGTCCTATCATTTTGAAGATTGGTAAGTAGATAGAGTTTGACGTCACTTAAATCACCATAAATGCACCCTCCTCACGGCGTTTGCTCATTGAAAACAATTTGGTGAAATTAGTAATTCAACAAAAAAAGTTAAACATCAGAGATATTCGAATTAAGGAATGAATACATTTATTGTGGTTATGAACTCAAAGAAAACAGTATTAATATTTTCTTCAGAAGTTTCTGAGAATGTGCAAGCAATTATGACTAGGTCTGCAATCGATTGCTCAGTGCATTAATATACATGAATATTTCAACATGTTATTCACTAAATTATATTTTATATCTAAATTTTCTCGTAAAGCTTATTCAGTTCAAATTCTCGAGTATAATACACAAATCTGAAATGTTCATCAAAGGCCGGAAATTTATTGCACATTGCGTAATATGAATTAAAATGTTGAACTCATTTGAATAGAAGTCCACGCTCTTCTACTTGCTGGATAAGACCATCTATTTTCTTGGCGTCTACTGGTTTCAGGAATTCCTTCCAAACAGCAGCTTTACCTAAAAGAGAAAATACAAATTTTAACAATGATCAGGTATAAAGTAACTTCAATAGGGACGTCTAACAATTATTTGTCACATATGCTAATAGTTACTATGTACATTTGACCTTCCATAAATGGTTTGTTGCATTCTTATATGTAAATTAGAATAAAATATATAGTCCGAAAGCTCGTTCTCGTTAAGGACAAACCCATAATTTTATTTCGGGACCATGGAACGGTGTTTATCTGAAAATACCACATTGAAGGTTCCATGTTTACCGCCATATGCAAACCGCCGATTCGGCTTGATCAAAATTGTACTGATTACTGGTGAAAATATTTAGTCGCACCCAACCCGAGGCTAGGCAGCGTGGGCAGTACTTTGCATGTTAATTACTGCCAGTAAACAGGCTCAATGAAACCGATAATGCTCCTCTATTTTTGCATATTTTTCATGTTCGGTGGCTTTCAAAGTTACCTTTTTATCTATTTCAACACTAGATAGTTTGTTTTCACTTTGTGTATACTGAAGAAAGAAATATTGTGTATTCTGAAGAAAGAAATATATACACTTAAACATTGTTCTAACTACACCGATAATATTTTTTAAATTTCTTAGCAAGGATTCAAAATATACACTTCAAACTTGAAATATAATAAGATACACCATTTTCACTTCTTTGTATGAAAAAAAAATTCTCTTCACGCGTTAAGAAACCACTGGCATTTAATCAAGGTAGGGGTAAAACAAAAGTCACAAAATTGTCGGTAGTGGGTATATTCTCCGTAAATGAAAATTCATGTCTCATTGTTTTAATATGAAGTTTTAAGTAATTGTGACCAATTTTATGCAATTCTGCAATAATGTCATTGTTTAGCTCTTACACAGAAGATTTTTCAGCAGTTTTTGCCGGTTTGAGTATATGCTCTATATAAAAGCTACAGTCAATTTTGTGACTTATGGTTTTTCCCTCACCTCAATTAAATGTCTTTGGTTTAAGAACACACGAAGGGATTTCAATAGGAATTTCAGAAAAAGAAGTAAAAATGGTATATCTTATTATGTTTCAAATTTGAAGACTGTACTCCAATTCTATGCGGAGAAATTCAATTTTTATCGGCGAAGTTGGGACATTTGTTTAGTGTATTAATATATTATACAACATTTGATATTTTTAGACAAACTATTTTGCCCGGAATATATTAGAACCAACCTTTGTTAATAAAGCCTCCTCCGGCATCATCGTTTACAGTCGTGATTTCTCTCCAATAAGACATGTTCACCATGTTATTATTCCGCATGTTATCAACACTGCAATGCTCGCAGATCCTAGAAACGTCACTTTCCGTTAATTGCCGCCCTAGGAAATTTGCAATTCGTTTGATTGTTGCTGCCCTATCCTGTATATTAGCAATAGATACATATTCATGTCTATTATGCAAATTCAAAACTGTTATGTTAATGCTTTGAACCAATTATTCGGGCTTTGTTCACTGATCGTGGGGTAAAATGAAAAGTTTTGAGGTATCGCAAACATTGCAAATGGCGAAAACAGGCTAAAATTTCAAAAAATGAATTTTGGGGGAAATACTTATTGCCACCTAGATTTTAGTTATTAAATGTATTTAGCTATGGATGTAGTAAATGTTTGCAAGCTCAATTTAGTCTAATTCATGTTCTAATTACCAAGCACATACTAAAACAAAAGAAAAACCATTTGCATGAGAACTCTGAAATTCATGAACAATATATCAAAGCCACTCATACCTGAAATAAGTATATGCTGGTCTACAATGTTTAGTGCCAGTCCGTCATAATAATGTTAGGGTTTTCAAGAAATTCAAGGAAATCTTACTTCCTGGTTCAAAGTGAAAGTAGAAAGTGAAAGTAGGAAGTAAGTTTTCATTGAATTTCTTGATAACCCTAACATTATTTTGACGGACTGGCACTAAACATTGTAGACCAGCATATACTTATTTCAGGTATGAGTTGCTTTGGTATATTGTTCATGAATTTCAGAGTTCTCATGCAAATGGTTTTTCTTTTGTTTTAGTATGTGCTTGGTAATTAGAATATGAATTAAACTAAATTGAGCTTGCAAACATTTACTAGATCCATAGCTAAATACATTTATTTACTAAAATCTAGGTGGCAATAAGTATTTCCCCCAAAATTCATTTTTTGAAATTTTAGCCTGTTTTCGCCATTTGCAATGTTTGCGACTTCTTAAAGTAATATTAAATCAACAAGCAGTAACTCTCACCTTTCACACTCACACCACAACAAGAACATTGACCATGTCATGTATTCGTTTTCCCAAATTATAGAAGAGAGCTGCAGGTATTGGTTGGATATTATTATTAGTTTATTTTAACTACATTTTTAAAATAGAGAATTACATTACGAATACAGTTATTTTTTCCAAATCTGATTAAGTAAATACGTACGCTATACATTGTTATTAATGCAATTATAAACTTGTAGAATCTAAATAAGACATGAAACAAATGCACGTTCGTATTCAGGAAAAATATTTGAATTTAAAAGAGCTTTAACCAAACCGAATTTTAAAGTATGTCATGAGCTAATAAAATGTTTGTTCGTAAGCTTGTTTAACTAGTATTAGAAAAAACTCTTTTATTTTATGTTGCCTCGCCAAAACCTAACTTTGTGTTGTTTCACCAGTTGCTTGTTTGGGTTCAATTCTAGTTTCTCAGTTCATCTAAGGAAATATGTTCTATTCAGAACACGAAAGCTATCCGATTGTTTTAATTTTCAAAAAACAGAGCAAAATGTTAAGACTCAATATCTCAAGAGAACAGAGGTTATGTGAATTGAACATTGGTGATTTTATAAATCCGAGACTTTCATAGTAGTGCTATATTCCACCTTTTATGAATAAATACATGGTTTTAATAGCACCTGTACAACGTCTTCGTATTGAAGAAAAAGGACATTTGGATCTTCCCGTCTCTTCCAGAACCCAATCACATGGTCAGGCCAAGGGCAGTACACAGCTGGGGAGTTTTTAAAGATAAAAATACGATTGAAATACTTTAAGATTTAATTATTTAAAGTTTCTTTATCCAATTACTGTACAGTTTTTAGCATTCAAAAAGTACAAAGTTATTTTTTTTATTGGAACAGACTTATTCAATCGACAAACCATTAGTTTATTGCGCAGCATAAGCATCATCATTGACAACAGCAACAACATAAATAATAAAAATAAAAATGATAATAATAATAATAATAATAATAATAATAATAATAATAATTATAATAGTAAAAAAATAAAAATACTTCTACTACTATGACTACAACAACAACTACCACTACCTCTACTACTACTACTACTACTACTACTACTTCTACTACTACTACTACTACTACTATTAATAATAATTATAGTTATAATAAACGTACCTTTGCCGTCAATAAATGCCTGGAAAATGTACCTTTGCCGTCAATAAATGCCTGGAAAAAGTAACTTTGCCGTCAATAAATGCCTGGAAAAAGTAACTTTGCCGTCAGTAAATGTCTGGAAACGTACATTTGTAGTCAGTTAATGCCTGAAAAACGTACCTTTGCCTTAAATAAAGGTCTTGAAAACGTACCTTTGCCGTCAATAAGTGCCTGGAAAACGTACATTGCCTTCAAATAAATGCCTTGAAAAAGTAACTTTTCCGTCAAAAAATGCCTGAAAAACGTAACTTTGCCGTGAATAAATGCCTGAAAACGTACCTTAACCGTCAATATATGCCTGGAAAACGTACATTTACCGTCAATATATGCCTGGAAGTTAATATATGCCTGGAAAACGTAAATTTACAGTCAATATATGCCTGGAAAACGTACATTTACCGTCAATTAATGTCTTGAAAATGCACCTTCACCGTCAGTTAATGTCTGGAAAATATACCTTTGCCGTCAACAAAAGCCTGGAAAAATTCTTCCCAACTTTCCTGTCCTTCTTCTAACCCTTCTTCCCATTGGAGTAAGTGATACAATGAAGTTATGACGTCCTTTGGATTTCTTGATATGTAAATTATCTAAAACAGCATAAAAGCTATGTGAAACTAGTACTTTAAAATAAGTACTTATTATTATTATTATTATTAATTACCCACTTTAAATTAATCTTTTCAGCATAAGGTGCTTCAAATGAATTTAAAACTGACTTTCACGTTTATTCATACAAGCTGTTCATCCATTAAATTGGGTTAAAGCGAACGTAAATATACTAAAATACGCCTTATAGATTTTACAGAATGCTTTTGAAAAATGTTTTATATGTTTTAAATGTTATAGATAAAGCCTGTGAAAACAAATCTTCGTCGCACCCTCCCTTTGCCATTTTGCAGCTGTTCTGGTAGCAAAAAGTGGTGAAGATGTGACTTTAGCATGCGAGGAGAAGACATCTTGTTTATGTAATCTACGCCTGTAACAATGAAACGATGGGTACTTAGTGAAGAAACGTAGTGAAGTGGGCTAGGCAAACACTCATTAGATTTTTTAAAAAAGCAAATTGCACCGATAAAACAATTCGGCGACACAAGGATCAGTTATGAAAAATACATCACAGAATTAGATGCATGCACATGAATATTAGCTACTTAACTTCAACTTTCAAAACTTAATAAAAATTGATTCAATGCAAAGATCCATGCCAATTCAATTCAAGATATAACTAGCATAAAATGTAGTTGTAGCAAAGTGTATGATAACTCACGTCTAACTTGTTCTTGGTCAATTCTTAGAAATTTCAATGACAAATTGCAGGCTATTATTGATAATTAATGGGATTAAGTGCTAAGCCAATGTCTATATAATAAAATATAATAGACAGCAAGGGACCAATTAGAAATTTGTTTGAGTGCATTATCATAGCTAAAGTTTTTACAACACTTTATCGTTTTTCTGTAAAGGTTTTAATGCTAAACATCCCGTACACTCGGTCCACATCATTTTGATAAAAACAAACCTCGGTAGTACGGAAAACGATCGTTTTTGACCTCGACAATCGGGAACCTGTCGTCAAGCTGTACTGTTTTTGCCTTTTCAAAATCCATTGTTTGTATAAGGTATGTCATTTCTTGAATCATTGTTGTTCCTGAAATTGTTTGCATGAGGTAAGTCATTTCTTGTTTCAAAGTTGTTCCTAAAATTGTTTGCATGAGGTATGTCATTTCTTGTACCATAGTTGTTCCTGAAATTGTTTGCATGAGGTATGTCATTTCTTGTTTCATAGTTGTTCCTGAAATTGTTTGCATGAGGTATGCTATTTCTTGTTTCATAGTTGTTGCTGAAATTGTTTGCATGAGGTATGTCATTTCTTGTATCATAGTTGTTCCTGAAATTGTTTGCATGAGGTATGTCATTTCTTGTATCATAGTTGTTCCTGAAATTGTTTGCATGAGGTATGTCATTTCTTGTATCATAGTTGTTCCTGAAATTGTTTGCATGAGGTATGTCTTTTCTTGTATCATAGTTGTTCCTGAAATTGTTTTAATGAGATATGCCATTTCTTGTATCATAGTTGTTAATGAAATTGTTATGACATACACATTCATTTATGCCGAGTGACGTGTTGCAAACAAATGCAGAAGAAGCAGACATAATTTTTAAAATAAAGTTGAGATTTTGCTAAGACTTCTTTTGACCGATGTGAATTTTATCTTTGCAGGATATAGGGGATTTAAATTCATAGATCCACCGTCAAAATTCTATTCTTTTTAGATCCGCAAATTCTTATCTCGTTTATGGCCAACACATTCTTTTATCTGGTGACCATACGCCGCTGAACATAAATTGGTATTAATATGAAAATAAAGCATTGAAGGTTCCGTGTTCATCGTCATATGCATACCATCGTTTATAATGGATCAAAATTGTACTGTTTATTGGTGTAAATATTGAGTTGCGCTTAACCGGGGCTAGGCGGCTTGGGCAGTTATATGTATTTTCCAGACCATGAACAGGCTCAATCAACCGAGCCTGCTTATATTTTCATGTTTGTCCTGTTCAGTGGCTTTCAAAGTTCCCTTTTCATCTACTTGAAATCAGTAGGTGGAATTCTCGTATATAAGTTATCAAATTAATATTGTCACAAAACTCGTTCTGTCGAACAAACCAAAGAAAAAGCAAGAATTTCGGTCGTACAAACCAGGCACAACGAACTTTGAAATTACCTCTTAGCCCACTAGGCTACTAGAATTTTTGTCTGGTAGCGCGGACTTCTTGAGGGGTGTTTTTTCTGAATTCACGCCGACTCTGAGCATATTTGGATGATTTAGTATATAACAGATAAGCAATGATTTACTAAATCGCCTCCTTATCTCCTTATACTGATGGCTTCAAAAGTTAGTGGTTATGATCAAATTTCAAAGAACTTACAGTTTTTAAAGTTAATTGCAATCACTGTTATTATTATCAGCAGAAAAAAAACCCACATTTCAATACAATTAAAATGATAGTGCCTCTAGCTGGGAGCGAACCCGCACCGTCACGGCGACAGCCCTTAGCCCTGCAATTCCTGCGACGCAACCAATTGAGCTAACCGGGACAACCCCAAAAAAGGTTGATCAGATAGCCCTGATATACGTTACAATCACTGCATGACATCGGTAACGGGTTATTTTACTGATAACAGTACTGACTACATGTACGGCCGCCACACTGCACAAATAGCGCTATTGTGATTTTCAAATGATAGTGCCTCTAGCTGGGAGCGAACCCGCACCGTCACGGCGACAGCGCCTAGCCCTGCAATTCCTGCGACGCAACCAATTGAGCTAACCGGGATAACCCCAAAAAAGGTTCCTCTGTTTTGGAAATTACTTTCCAGCAAATGTATAGTTCAAGAAAGCAAGCAAACAATCGTCTATATTGATTTTAATACTAAATGAGTAATTTAGCACGATCAAATACAACTTTTAAATGTTTTGAAATTGCACTATCCGAAACTAATGCTACTCGAAATCGCATACACTTTCCGTGATGAGGTTTTCCTAAAATTATAGATGTTTGATGTTAAAAATTCAAGTTTTATTATCGTAACTATATGTTTCTTAACAATATTGCAGTGTTTTAAGAGGTCGGAAACATTGCAAATGGCGAAAACTGGCTTATTAATAAATTTCAAAAATCAATTTTTGGGGAAATACTTATTGCCACCTAGATTTTAGTAAAGAAATGTATTTAGCTATTGATGTAGTAAATGTTTGCAAGCTCAATTCAGTCTAATTCATGTTCTAATTACCAAGCACATACTAAAACAAAAGAAAAACCGTTTGCATGAGAACTCTGAAATTCATGGACAATATACCAAAGCAATTCATACCTGAAATAAGTATATGCTGGTCTACAATGTTTAGTGCCAATTCGTCAAAATAATGTTAGGGTTTTCAAGAAATTCAAGTAAAACTTACTTCCCGGTTCAAACTGAAAGTAGAAATCTACTTGCAAACATTAACTACATCCTTAGCTAAATACATTTCTTTACTAAAATCTAAGTGGCAATAAGTATTTCCCCCAAAATTCATTTTTGAAATTTTAGCCTGTTTTCGCCATTTCCAATGTTTGCGGCCCCTTAACCATAGTTAACCTACGAATATTGGAAGCTCAGCAGATTTCTGAAACTAGTGCCCAAGGTTATAAAACTGAGCATGGAAACCAGTCTCAAATCTCAATCAGATGCTTGAGATTTGAGACTGGTTTCCAATCTCAGCTTTATAACCTACAGCCTAGGTGAGTAATATGCCAGTTTCTAGCCTGAGTTAGATCAGGTAAGTCAACTTTTAACTCTTTTAGTGTCTTTGAACTGTAAAATAATATTAAATAAATGTTGAAACTATCGTATTGAATAAAATAATTTCTAGTAAGAAAAGTTAAAAAATTACGGCACGACGATTGTGTACAAAAACAGGTTAAACGATAAACCTAAGACTTCTTGATCAACATCTAGGTGTATCGCCTCGTCCACACTTTAATGTAATGTAAAGAACTATAATTGTGCATTTTCGCGCCAAAACATGGACCTACTTATGACATGTATTTGTACGTCGCTGATATAAGCACGCGTATCTCGACACGTCTATCAGCATGTATATTTCCGAACCTTCAAAGCAAACCAATTACGATAATTTGAACTTCTGAGTAAGATGTTGTCTTTTCAATCAGTTAAAGCGAGTTAAAGCACTTCGTAAATATTAATTCCAACTCGAGAATTAGTGATATAGAAATCTGATCGTTGAATATTTTAGTCTCGGGCAATAACGGAGCGTCGCCGGTGAATTTTTCCTTTGATATATGTTCATTACGGGCGATGATTGGTTCACTTCTTGTGTTGTATTATTTCAAGAACAACAGAACATTCTCTCCGTACATGCACTCTTTGTGATTTTAAATATAAATATATCGCCGTGACGCTGCGGGTTCGCTCCCAGGTAGAAGCAGTATCATTTGAAATTCACAGTAGCTGTATTTGTGCAGTGTGGCGGCCATAAAAAGTCTCCCCGTACATATAGTCAGTACTGTTATCAGTAAATTAACCCGCTACCGAAATCCTGCAATGATGATAACGTATATCAGGGCTTTCAGATCAACCTTTTTGTGGCTTGTCCCTGTAAGCTCAATTGGGCTAGGCGCTGTCACCGTGACGGTGCGGGTTCGCTACCACGTAGACCCAATCCACTTATTCCCTATGAAGTGCAATATTTTTATCATGGTATTTGGAAAAAAATGTTGACAAGAAAATCTCATCCTTTTATTTTTATTGAAGTTGTTCGTAATCTCTATGTCAATCATGCTCTCTGTGTGTTTGTATTGCTTTAAGCACAATGTTTAATAGTTAACGCAAATAAAATATTCGTATTCGTTATATCGAAACTGTCGTTGATGGGTACCTAATGGCCCCTGTTCCTGCAGATGATACTACTGATTTCGATCTCAATTAATTTAGATTTTGAATCAGCGAGTGACCTCTTCAGCAAAACTTCACAAGACGCCGATCTTTTTTCTCATGCGACGACTGTTAGAACTGCCGCTCCAATCAGAAGAACCTGCATTCTGCTTCCAAACAAGGTGTTGCTGTAAACCAAATTTTTGTCGCTTGCAGAAGATGAACTGAAAATGACGCTTAGTAAAGATTTGAATGATACATGTAGCACCGATGCAGTAAGTAACAAAAGGTGTGGCTTAAAGTAAAGCAACCTTGATTAACTATGAACAGCGTTATGTCAATTAAACTTTGCCACTACTTCTCAACGAAAATATCAGTCACCGCTCAAAGCGTTTGATATTTTGGCTGCAAGCCAAACTTTAACTGATATCGAAATAGTAAAACTGGTCAGCTGCAGGCGAATGCAAGCGTGCCGAATTGGGACACTGTTGTTTGAATAGCGACTGTCATCTGTATTTGTTAAGGTGTTTTATGAACGCGTACGAGTATATGCATATTTAATACTCTTTTCTTCTCTACTATTTGGGTGTTCATAAAGGCTGTGTTTTATGTCTATGGCTTTTCTTGACAGGCATGTAATAAATAAAACTCTTTTTCATAATAAACGATACTCTGATTTTGATGCTACATATTTACTTTCTTTTCACCAAGTGCGAGAAGCAGTGACCTATATGAATTCCTTCTTCATTATTGGTACAACAGAATCCTTCATAAATCCATGTTTAATTTACACAAAATATACATTTTTCATACTTAGTCACTTGATTAAGTTTGTTTTCAAGACTGCTATTTTTTTCCAGTTTATTTATGGACTATGTGTTTTATAATTTAAAACGTTTCATGAGCTAAACTTAACATGCTTAATGAATGTATGATAAACATGCATATTGACAAAAACAAAAAGGAAACTTTGAAGTAATCTGAAAATCTAATATGCCCACGCCTCCTAGCCCACTATCTAACTCACTATCTACATAAGTAAACAGTACAACCTTTTTGATTCATTCCAAAATATGGTGTGTATACGAAGTAACAATATAATCTTTAATAACCATCATCTTCAATGCGTTTTCAGATTTATAGCATTCCATATTCAGCGGTGAGTGATTCTGTATAGAATAATGCCATAAACGGGTCAGCATAGGACAAAACTAAGCAAAACAGAATTTCAAAGGGGACCGAAGACCAAACGCCAAACCTGAACTTTAAAATGCAGGAGGTATATCCATGGGATTTTCGAACAAAATTCAAATTTTACTAGCACGGATATGGACAGTGTGGAAATACTTGAAAATAAATTAAAACATGCATTATATCAGAAATAGTCAAACTCATTAAACACAGCCTCCCTACAATGTCAAAAATAAGAGAGGAAAAGAGAGCTTAAGTTAATCAAATGCTCAATTTGAAAATAAGTCACCACAAACAATTAACCAAACAGAAAACATCAAGGGTTTTCGCCTTTAAACTGCCAGTTTGAAAACAATTACGCTAGGGGCTTAACCAGGTTCTAGGATGCATCAACCTCACACTTGCCCCAGCAGGTTCTCATAAGAACAATCGCGTACATGTTGGCTTGGTGAATTAGTTTTTACTGAAACCAGAGCACATATTGTCAAGTGGGAGTTTTTGGCCTCGGTTTATAAATGGCCTAATTCGCCACCCAAACGAAAAGGCAAAAACTAAACACTTTAAATTATGTCACAGATAAAAGATTACCCAGTGCAAATACATCAAAACAGGTTTATCTCAATAACCGTGTTTTCACACACTTAACCGACATTCGTCACCATTTATAGCTGATCAAAGCAGCTCGATTTTACATTTTGATACTCAGTTCATTTAAAAATGCAGAGACTAAAGGATTTTCTATTTTGAAGGAGTTGCTGAATTAATTACTTAAGCAGAAAGCATGGTACCAACTGTATTTATTGCAATTGCCACCTAGATTTTTGTGAAGAAATATATTTATCTAAGAATGCACTAATGTTTGCAAGCTCAGTTTTATCTCATTCATGTTCTTATTACCAAATTACCAAGCACATACTAAAAAAAGAAAAACCTGAAATGCAAATTTGCATGAGAACATTGAAATTCATGCACAATATACCAAAACTACCCACACCTGAAATAAGTATATGCTGGTCTACAATCATAAGTGCCTATTCGTCAAAATAATGTTAGGGTTTTCAAGAAATGCAAGAAATTCTATTTTTTCAATAACTGATCTGTCCGTGAAACATTAACAAAAGTGAAATATGTATAATTTTCAGGAATTGCCACATTCAGAAGACACAGCCCCCCTCCCCCCCACATAGCCAAGAAGAAGAGATGAAGAGAGAGCATGTTTTCTAAACTGACCGATTTCAAAACAGACATCACAAACACTTATCAAAAATGAGAACCCGGATGAAAATCGTTTCCTGGTTAAATATAAGATTTACCCTTTTCATTTTTAACGTTTTATATCATTAAATAAAACGTACCTGATCTTGGAAAGCTGCAAACCCAAATGTCATCATCTCTTATTTCCATCTTTTCAATTTTATCCATTTCTGCGGTAGGTAATAAAATTCCTTTATATGTTATGGTCTTTAGTTTTACACTGCGCTTTCTTAATAATTCTTCAGTGCTTTCCGCCATCTTTGTTAAAATATCAGGATTCAAAAATCAAATTAAGTTTCCAACTTATTCCAAATGCCTCAAATTGATAATGTCTAAATTATTCGCTTCAGTTTGTTTGTGAGATCACTTTTTGTTATGATGTTGCATTAACATGTTAACGTTGCAACATGTAGGTCATATACACGCATCAAAAGTCAACGATCACATTAACTTGATATGAACTATTTAATATTCACAAAGTATACTGACGTCCATAAAATTATATCACCCCTGCCTTGATTTGGAAACCATATTTCATATATCGAATGCGTGATATTAAAAATACGAAACAACATATACATTTAATTTAATATATTTACCTTTTTCACATGTTATTTGTTTTTCTTTCACATTTCTTTCAATATTTTATGATTTACAGAGACGTTTTAAAAATCACCAGCGTAAAATACTGCAGTATACTTGTTAGGTCAAATATGGTTTAAATGCTTTTAAATATGGGTTTAAATGTTAGATCTAAGGTTGAATTGTTACCTGTACCTTTTTGTACTAGAAGCAGTGACGGGTCATAAACAGTTTCTACTGTAACGATTCGAATTATGAATGTAAGAAGGAATGTTGGTTTCATTCATGTGAAGACATGCTCGCTTGTCTTCACTATTGTCTCACATGTTGTTGCTTCCCTTTCCAACCCATAATGATAGCTAGAGTAAGACAAAGAACAAGCATTTAAAAATAATGTGAAGAAGATTGTAAACTCATATCTGATGCAAATGTTTGCACATACGACTACACATGATGTTTAGCATTCTATTATTATACTGACTAATTAAACAATTAATTAAATAATAATTAATAATTATGCAGATAATTATACTGCACAACGTTTGCTAAGCACCATATTTACATCGCATCTTTGAGAAGACTGCATTTTATATCTTTGCATTATAAATCATTAAATGATCTATATAGAAGGTCGCCAGAGCAAACCTTGAACGCCAGATCGAAGCAATCCTGATTTTTTCATAGTGTTTAATTTATTTTGCATACATGTATCTGCCATTTGTAGGGTACCAAGTATGCCTTTCTTAAAAGACTGAATGTTTGTGACTGAATTAGGCAAACCATCATTAAAACTTTCCTTTTTTTGTAAATAAACCCGAAACACATTTTAATGTGTCAAAAATTTCTCTATTTTTTTTTTTTTTTCAAATTTCAAACATTTGTCTATAAGTTTGCATTGTAATCTAAATCGCTTGTTTGATGCATTAAAATATATAAAACTAGGAACTAACAAACGGCAAAAGATATATACACAAATATCATTATGATATTACTTTTTTGCAAAATTGGTTGTGGGATGAGTGATTCGTCAATTTCACCACCTCTTCCACCCGCAAACAAACAAACATGTACAAATATGCGCGATATTAGAACTAAGTCCTTGGATTGTTAATTGCTCATTAACCTCCGCCGCATAGCGAAAGAAGTGGGGCATAAAGGTATGGTATTCGTGCGGATGTGCACCATTCTGTCTTTCCGTATGTGTGGGCTTCCAAATCTTTTGTCAGCTTCATGATTTCTTCACCCCTGGAAGGGATTTCTTCAAGCTTTTGTCAAATGTTCAACCCATCAAGACGATGTGCAAAACCTATGTTTCAGCCTGGCCAGCTCAAGCTCAATGTCACGGAGGTGTTCTTAAGGTTTAAGCCATGTTAAAATTTCGTTTCCGCTCAATAACTTCTAAACCTCTAGAATTTCATGATATTTGCACCAGATAATCAACTTATTGAGACCTGTGCAGAACCTATCTTTTAACTGTGCTTGCTTAAGATCATTGTCACACGTGGTGGGCAAAGTTTTGAGCCATGTATATTTCATGTTTACTCCTTAACTTCTTAACTCCAAATGATTTTATCAAATGATTACTTTATATATATATTCAATGTTCATATGCCTTTGTTCTAATTGCGCTCGCTCAGGGCAAAGACAAAAAGTGCGGGTCATAGGTTTTAGCCATGAAATTTGTGTTCACCCAATAACTTCTAAACCCCTGGATGAAATATAATGATACTTTGGTCAAATGTTCACCTTGCTGAGACAATTTGAAAAATTGATGTTTCAACTCTGCTCACTCAAGGTCAATGTTACAAATGTATCACTCAAATGTAAAGTCCGTTAAAGAGTCGCGTGCCAAACGCGTTAAGTACCAGAGTACTTGTTGACTGATCAACCCATTTATCGACCCAACCCAAAAATGTTGCATGACAGGAGCATGAAGCGCAATAAATCGATGACATTATTGAGACCAGAGTACCTGAAGATAAATCAGCATTATAAAAAAAAATAAAAAATGTTGTTTTTGAAAGATTTCTCTAGATATCGTTATAACATCTTTTACTCAATCGAACTTGAGGTAACCAACGCGACCAGCTTTAAACGGACATTCGTCATCGAACATGTGAACGTTGTATGAATTTGTTTTGATTTATTAACAATTCAAGCAGTGTTGTTGACATTCTTCAGCTTTAAGATAAGAAATCGTCAGACATTAATTACTGTATACCTAGTTTTGACACGACCGGCGCCAGATCCACACTCATGTCAAGGAATGGAAATTAAATACACATTCAAAAGACTCAAATTTACATGATTAAGTGTACGGTTGGGATTTACAACATTAATTAGTATTTCGAATCAATTTTCTCCAAAACTTAACTTCGATATTTGATTTCCATATAACCGTTCAAAGCTGAATTCTTTCCTTCCATACTGTAAATTAATATTAACAAACGATACTTCATTAACATTTGTTATTTCCCTGTTTGGATAATGCAGCTTCTGAACTCTGTAGGTATTATACTCCTTCATGAAAATCCGGAATCCATGTTCATATAATTTCCGTAACACCTTCAGTTGTGTTGAAAATGTAATATTTCCCCATGTTTCCAACCGGCCTGTATTAGGATATCTCCAGCCAAAATGTACTTCTAAACACAGCTGCCTTACTCTGTTTAGTTGTCCCGATTGCATGATTTCTGGCAAGGTTGTCCACTCATCTCCTTCTATATCTATCTTTAATACGTCTATGGTTTTCTGAAATATAGTTATATTTATTACCTTATTTATTTATTTATTGTATGAAGCATTTTATATATGTCACTTAGAAAATACTGATTTTCTCACAACAGGACTTAGTAGAAAATACAAGAGAAAGATGCATGTAAAACGGTGTATAAAATCAAAAGGTGCAATGGTGTCATAAGAGAACATGGGTATGAACTGTCGCTCTTGTACGCCCCTAAATAATTCTAAAATTATTACTCATTGACTTGTTAGACGGCAAAATTAAAGTAGGTTTCCTTGGAGGTTTCAGTGGATAATGATGCTGCGTAAAGTCCTTCAGAATAAAATTGGGGGAAAGGGTTATCATTAATAGCCACATTCAGAAAACACAGCCCCCTTAACAGAATTATATACATATACAATGTAACACTCATTGTTAAAAAAGTGCACGTTTTTGACAGAGGCCTAATAAAACTGCATTTTAAACTTACTTGATAATGGTTAAAGTGTTTAAGTATAGAAGACAGTTTCCTCATTTTCCAGCTTGAACTATTATCTTTATCGTCTGTTGAAGCTAACCCAATTCGATGAAACTTTAAATAACTGGGAGCTTGATCCGAACGGATCGCCATACTGAAAAATATACGTTCCGATCGGAAAATTCCGTAGAATCCGTTCAAGGATGCATAACGAGCGCCGCAATGTTTTAGATCATGTCAGTTTATTAACAGATTTTTTATAGTTTTTCTAGGAATTTTTCACAGTGACAGAAAAAATCAAATATTATCACATGTTTACAATTTTCAAGCGTAGGTACGGGTGGAATATTTGACGAGAGATACCCGTTTCGTTTTATTTCATTTTTACTCTGCTTACTAGTATTTGTTTGTGAACTAACGCGGCAATGTTACATTACAAGGGTTCAGCTGTCTTTTAAAATATTTCATACTTAGAAATATGTCTTTGGAGGATACCTAGATGCATTTACTTATATTAATAATTTAATCTTATAATTGAGAGAGTGCTAACATGTGTCGCATTAACTTTGTAAAAAGAGATCGACACGATGGAATTATATGATCTGGGGTTTTATCAGAATTTTGTGGATGGAACACATTTAATGTTCAAATCATTTTATAAATACCACTATTAAATAATGGTTTTAACTAAGCGTTTCTTCACTTACAACATAATTATATAAACATACCTTGGATCAAATGTGTGCACTTCGCAGCCGAAACTCTCTTCCACATCTTTCTCAAAACCGAAATCATAGTTAGATCTACAATACAATGGTTTAGTATTAGATTTACATCTTGACGTTATTTTTTCACTTCCAGTATTAAATTTATCAATGAAAGTTACACAAAAAAACTTTTTCTATTGTTATCTTTAATTTTTGTCAAATAGCTGCATGTCTGACTTGTTTCACATTTAATAATATAAAGTTGAACATTCGTTCAAATGTGGACAGTTAAATGTTAAACTGTTAAATATTCAATTTGACAAATCGAGAGGTCTAACAGTATTCAAAGTAAAATGTTCGGTGTTCGCATTAATATATACCCGAAAGAGTAAACTAAACACGGTGATGTTGGTTTATAAAGTTTATCAATGCAAATCTGTTTTCCACCATCTTTCATAGGGCCGAGCCTCGTCTGATTCCTGCAGAAGTACTGGAGAGTATTGATATAACTGAAACGATTAAGATTGTGATTGTGATAACTTGTACATATTCTTGTTAAAATAACCTGTTGAAACAAGGTGGCGTTATTTCTTTTCGGAACCTGTTTTAAACACCCGTGACAAACAGTGCCAGTGATTGTTTCAAGGTATTAGTCTGGTTTTTTTATTTTTATATTCGTTTTATAAAGATAGGCTTTCTTACTCCCAAGATTTCATTATTTGCTATCTGTTCAGATTTTTTTCTTAAGTTAGTTTATCTTGATAACAATATTCACCTTTTTGATAACATTCTTATACTATTAGATGTTTAATACAACTCAGTCGAAATTAGTATTAGAAAAGTAAAACCCGATTCCGTCGGATATACTCTTTGAAAGAGTTGTCAGTGCTTTCATATCGACATGCAGAACATTCTTAAAGTACTTTATAAATGAAGAAAACACACGTTTGCCAAAAAGCTTAATACACTATTTTATTTAATGAACTTACCACCAATATTTTAATGTCAACTCTGATTCGTTCATCTTGTCGATCAGTTCATCACGCGGAAGTAGAAGTATCTCTTCATGGTTCTCAAATATCTTGTCATCTTCAGCTAAATTTGTAATTAATGTCTTCTCAGATAAATGCTGAAACAACAATTAAATAGTAAAAGTATATAGCCCCTACTGGGGAGCGAGCCCGTACGGCGACAGCGCCTAGCAATTATATGCCAATTACACTACCTGTTGAGCTAACCGGAACAACCCTTAAACGTGGAGAGAATTACCCTAATAAACGATATCATCACTGCATGACACCGGAAACCGATTATTTAATAATAATAGTACTGACTATATATACGGGGAGACATTTAACGACGGTCACACTGCACCTATAGCGCTACTGTGAATTTCAAATAATATTGCCCCGTCTAGAGAGCAAACCCGTACGGCGACAGCAACTGGCCATTCAATACTATGCAAGCGGTGCCTTTAATAGTTTAGCTACATATTTCCACTATGATATTAAAATGAAAGTGCCTCTAGCTGGGAGCGAACCCGCACCGTCACGTTCCTAAAGTAATGTGTAAGGAGACGGATTTCAATAAAAATGGATGGAAAGTTGTGATTTTACGAATTGGTGCAGCCTTTATGTATTATTTTCTATATAAATGTGGTATCAATATCACAGCCTTTGTTTTCTTGTTTATAGAAAATTCATCTTATTTTTTATGTTGAATAATAGGCCGCAGATCATGGAATGGTATTGATCTGAAAATACCGCATTGAAGTTTGTTCACAGTTAAATGCACACCATCATTTTGAAAGGATTATAGGTCTTTAATTTGACCAAAACTCGCAAACGATAAACAAAATTTACAACCTGGAGCTTTGAACAATTATTTGCAAAGAAAATAGAGATTTATACCAGGTTCTTAGGTGCACCTCACGCCTGCCCATAGATGTTCCCATATTACCAAACAAGTACAAATTGACTTAGCGAATTGACTGCAACCAACCTATCTTTTCGACAATTTTGTTTGCACAACTGTGCACAAACACTCAAAACAAAAGAAGCTAAATACAATGCTAATCAAAATGCATTGGTACTCGATTACTTAACTAAGACCGCAGCATCAGGAGTTTAATCAGCAAGAATACGATGACAAGAATAACATAAATTTTAATTTAAGGTTAAATACGATAGATGAAACGCAGATCATAAAAAGTTTGGTTATAATGAACAAATAACTTTACTTACTGGATTTATAATCCGATTCCCGTTTTCAATTTCGCAAAAACAGTTTGCTTCTCGCTTTATTTGTGTGTTAAATATCAATGTATATATGTATATTCCACATAATGAAATAATTGCTAAAATAAGATAAAGAAACTGAGTTTTGATCATCTTAACTTTTTGTTTGGCAAGACTTGAGTTACAAAATCAGTTAAGAAAGTTTAATGAGATTTGATCAATTTAAAAATTTCACACAAGGAACTCAAAACCTGATTGTAATGTAATCACCAATAGTCTAAACCGAAAACAAAAGAAAATCGAAATGACAAAAGACAATCGAAATGCAATACCGGTACTTCATAAAATGAAGGTACATGTACAATACGTTTGCTCAAAGTAACTTAGAATTAACAACCGTTTGACACTTTTTCAAAACAAAGTCAAGTTACACTCAAGTGGAACAGGGTTTAAAACACCCAGTGGTAAATTATTTTGCCACTGACCGTTCTAAGGCGGTAATCCAAAAGGTTACTTTCACTTTGCACTGAGTTTACATTGAATATGCTATTCCAATCAACTTTGATGTGCTGCAGCCAGTCTCTACCGAATAATGTAGGTCCATCCTTTTTCACTACGATGATAGGCAGTTTCTTAGTTTGACTGTTGTATCTAACAGTCACGATTCTTGAACCTACTTGTTCAATAATTTCTCCGGAATACGTCTTTAACGTTGAGTCTGGAGCACTTAATGGTACATTACCAAATAAGGATTTGAACTTACGGTTTGAGATCAGTGTCACTGCGGAACCTGTGTCTAATTCCATCATCACTGATTTTCCGTCTAATGTCGGCGAGATGACAATCTTGCTTTTATTGTCTCTTTGTAAAGAATTGATCACAAGCACGTTTGAATCACTGTCCTTTTCTGTTAAGTTCACACTCTTTAATTTCTTGCAGACCGTTTTAATGTGTCCCTTTGTGTTACAGTGGTGACAAACTGCATTTTTCAGTCTACACGTTTGTGAAGTGTGATTATTTTTACCACAGTGGTAACATGGGGATGCTGATGTCTTCTCGTTTCCTTTAGTCTTTTGCTTGGACCGTTTCCGACGTTCAACTTTATGCACGGTTTCCTTTGTTGAAGAGTGCAGTTCGGCGGCGTCTTTCGTTGCCGTTTCCATGGCGATTGCAATGTCTATGGATTTCTGCAAAGTTAAGTCGGCAATTGACAGAAGCTTTTTCTGTGTTCCCTCATCACGCAGTCCACACACAAATCGATCTCTGAGTGTGTCATCCAAATTTGCCCCGAAATCACAAAATTCAGACAATTTTCGGAGCGTTGCAAGGTATTCTTTCACGCCTTCCCCTGCAACTTGATTTCGTTTGTGAAAGCGAAACCGTTCCGCGATCACAAGAGGTCTTGGTAATAGGTGCGCACTTAACAGTTCACAGAGATCCTTATAAGTTTTCTCTGCTGGCTTTTGTGGTGCTGTAAGGTTACGCAATAGTCCATAGGTTTTCTCACCAAGGAGCGTCAAAAGTGCTGCCACGCGCTTCTCTTCTTTAATTTCATTCACAATGAAATACTGTCCTAAACGTTCCTCATAAGAAGTCCACGTTTCAGAACTCTCATTATAGGGATTAAGTGATCCTATAAGAGCCGCTGCCATAGTTTATTAAATCCAGGAAATCACGCACATTTATTGTTCAATAAATAGATAAGTTCCTTGAAATTTATGAACTAAGTTTATCCTCGTCGCCAAATTTGTTGTGTTGCGGACAGTAATAAATAAGACAACTTGCTAGTTTGGTGGCTACTTTAATACTCAATGTACCTTAACAATATCCAAGATAGAATAGCGCCAATAGGCGGAGTCATTTAGAGCATGCGCATTATAATACAGAAGGGGCTAGTATTACTTCGGTGCGATTGGCATATCAAATACATAACAATTCTCTTTTTCGTTAATTGATGGTGGTGTCTTCATTTAAATTAATATTCTTATAAACACATGCTCTTTTTTCCTCTCTACTTTTGTCTGCGTCAGGAGGCAGTGTTTTCTGAGTGTAGCAATTCATTTCACTTTTTTAAATTTTATAACTGAGCAATACATTACTGCAATTTAACTTGAAAGGTCTTCTTACACTTAGTATTTAGTGAATTTAAACAATTTCGATTGCGTTTTATTTCATGCCACCAATCATGTTAGGTCATCACTTATTTTTTCTAGAAGTGGCAACGAGTATTCAACTATTCAATCAGATTTTCGGTACTTTGAAAGGTGGTTGTGGCATTCGAATATTCGAACATTTTCAAACAATGTTTTAACTTTCTTCCGTCTCGGTCTGTCAGTTGAAAAACAACCTGCAGGTTTAGCTGCATTACCAAGTAAAAACTTGATAATTGCTACGGCTATCAAACAACTCCACATCAATGTTAAACGCATTGCTACCTTTATGTGCCGACGTGCAAACGCATGCTATTTCAATGCTATTTCTGTGAATTTAGCTTACATTAGCGTAGTATCAATACGCAATGAATGAAAAGGAAAGCAACCGCTTTTCAAATGACTGCTACCAGATACCGAGTTATACACGCTGCTTCTGATATCTAGTGATAAAATCGCCAATGAAAATACACCATAAGGCTTCCGTTTAAATATGTGAGTTAAAACAAATCAGAATGACTTGAACATGACAGAATATTCGATAGGATATACGGCGGAGAAATCATGCAATCATCTTGTTATTAACATTATTTGTGTAGGGTAAGCTTAGCCCAAGTGTTTGTCCGTGAAGCTGGATGGGTATTTTTCATTGTAACGCTGACGTTTAGAATAGTGCAATCATATGATAACTTTTTTCAAGGTTAAAACGACCCATTATGAGCGTCAACAATATCCTGTCCGTCCGAGACTAAACTGTTTCCAGTCTATTAAAAACATTGCATTATATTAGTTAAAATTTACATTATGAAATATTTTAGCATGGAATAAATTTTCAAGGTTAAAACGACCAATTATGTGCGTCATCAAGATCCTGTCCGTCCGATACCAAATTGTTTCCAGTCTATTTAAAACATTGCATTATATTAGTTAAAATTTACATTATGAAATATTTTAGCATGGAATAAATTATCTAAAGAGTGTCCCAATCTAACAGCACTGGTATGAGCTCAATAGTTTTGTCTGTGCTGTGTAGCGGCCGTAAATATCTTGCATTCTCTCTACTCTTTGACTGTGTGATGAGGCTGTGTTTTCGGAATGTGGCTCTTCCTGATGTGTTTATCTACCAGTGACTGTTGAATCTATAAGATCCTGTACTTATTAAATAAATTTAATGTATTTTCCTATTTTTATCAACATTATATTATTTTTGGCGAAAAGAATCCTGTGATTTTATATATGTTTCCTTTATTTTATTTTTTTTATTGTTGCTTGTACCAAATAATGTGCAACTTCTATTTGCGCCAAAGTTGACGACGTTTATATTGCTATGTGAAGTCTCTTTTACGCCAAATGGTGACGTTTGTTTAGTATATTAAAATTACATCATTTTTTACTCCAAAATAAGACATTGTTTATAAGAGATGTTGATACAATAACATTCACCTGAAGAAGAGTCAAATAAACTCGAAACGCGTAGTGAAATATTGGAGTTTGTCTTCCTTTATTTGTTTATATGCGTGTATCTATCACATTTTCACTGTTTCACTGTGTGGGGAGACTGCATGTAGCTATTCCGAAAAATGATCTCTATCTCTGATATACGTCACCATCATTGCATGACATCGGTAACGGGTTATTTTACTGATTACAGTACTGACTATATATAAGCGATTTAGGGATCTTTTGCATACTGATTACTAATATACATAAACTTTCTTCAATGGTATAGCTTGAGTGGTTTGTTTTGACTGAATTCAGTTGTACTTCTTCAATTACATTTCTCCGCTGGTAAACAAGTTAATCACCGATAGCGCGCCAACTGTTTTACAATTCTTCATACAACTGTTTCTATTGTTATCTTTAATTTCGTTTCAATGGCTACACGTCTGACTTTTAATATGTTTCATGAATAAATTATTGGCTCATAATGCAACAAATCGGACTTTGATCTGGGAAGACGACAGCCATTTTTTTTATATATGCTCAACAACAAGAGAAATCTGACAGTGCATTATTATCTTCCCGGAATCAGATTTACGAACAATCTGAATGTGTTTTAAACATCTGTTCATTTTGATATGTTCGGTGCATGAACCAAGTATTTTAGTCATTCGTTTTTGAGGACGAGTGAAAACACATAGATTGTGCATAGGTATCTTGTAGATATCCAAGGTGATACTGTAACAGTGAAATGTATTTTCGCTGAGTATACAAATATTTTTAAAATTGTCCAGGCTAGCTTAATCAGTAGGGTTTTCGGCGGTTTGAGGCTAGTAGGCGCACCCGTAAACTCGAATTATTAAAATGCAAAAGCACACACAAATAAAAAGAAGAAAGCTGAAAGCATTGCAAAGCAAAAGGGCAGGTACACAATCACCTTACCGAGATCAGAGCCCCTGGAGTCAAATCAGCAAGAACATGATGACAGAAAAGAGTTTTATAATTTTCATGATAAAAATGTTCAAAAGAAAACGCGATATGTGTGCAGAAGCGTTGATCTTTGAAGTGTAAGGAGAATGTATTCTGACATGTAACAAGCTAACCATGTGTTGCAATTCACTTACTTCTGATAATGATCGTGTATCACACTCTTAAATATCAATCATACGCGTTATCAATTATCAGAAACCAGAATCAACAAATTAAATATATTATGATACCATTGATCAGTGATAAAATACACTTTGGTATTGATTTAAGTATTAGCAATGAAGATTATGATCCATTCATATTAGTTGAAACGGTAAATGATGCTATATTCTTAGTTTAATTTATGACATTTATTTAATACTGTTTAATTCTCAGTGGAATAATCCTCTTGATCGCACTATACAGTTTAGAATACACGTGTCGGAAGGTTTTTATTTCTGTTATTCAGCTATGTCGTAACAAATGAACAAGGTTTAGGTAAAAATCGCTCTTGGTTATTTTCTGATGGATTACTAATATAAGGCATTTATGTTCGGCATTTTACAAATGTTACAATTAAAACTTTGATTAAACAGATGCAATAAACAAATGCAATAAACAAACATTTAATCATCATTGATGTCCAAAATGTTCATTGTTGACTTGCAAGTAAAAGTGTTGAAGTTATTCAAAACTTCTGATAAATATGCCGTTAATGATATCACATCATTGTTTATGTTTTAACTTAAAATTCTCTTTGTGGTAGTATGGTGCACAAATAAGACGCCATTTTAAACATGTGATTAGAACTTGGTCGTCATTTTCGCCTCATCTGTGTAGTGAGACTTATTATGTAAATAGGAAGCAGGAATAGCATTTAGTGTAATAACAAGTCAGCCACACTCTTACTCTATCGACTCAATACATTCACCTCTGTTATAGGCTGGGACTACTTTCAACTAGTTTTACCTAACTCAAAAAATAGTTCACCATTTACATTTAAAATTGTTTGGGTTTCGTTCGTTTTAATGTAAGATAGTGAAGATTTATGTCTTTTGTTTTACCACAAGCTTTCAAATTTATAATCATGACTGTATAGAATAAGTCTGTTGAGTTTGGTCAAAAATCTTGTCATTGAGTCTTTCCAGAGATGTAAAGTGAGTGTAAGGAACGACAACTTTGCTAAGGAGATTGCAAGTCAGCATGGATTCCGGTCAAACTTTAGCATTCTCAAAAAGCTAAAAAAAAAGAAAGGAAGTTAATGAAACAGTTTATTGTTTACTTAAAAGCTTATGCTATGTTTATCAATAATTAATATGAAATGAAGCAAGGTTAACGTTGGAATTCTAGGGACCATTTGATAGTGAAATAATTGTTAATATTACATTCAACGTCAAATTAGCCGTAAAATATAATAAACATGATGAAAATATGTTTAAAATGGTTAAAATTATTAAAATGTTTAGCATTGTTGATGAGCCGGTCGTAAAGATTAACCCGCACATTCAACCCGTGTTGTTATAATTTATATAGCCCTTTGAAGGCCGTTACTTATATTTGAGTAAATATTATACAAATAAATACTAATGTTGAGGTCGATATGTAGTTTTGCGGACCTGGGTAGTGTGATATCGACCGAGGACAAGTCCGAGGTCGATATTACACTACCCAGGTCCGCAAAACTACATATCGACCTCAACATTAGTATTTACTTGTTATATCATATACCCTATGAATTTAAAGCATTCTGATGATGATGATGATGATGATGATGATAGCAAAGGTAGTTATTAATTCCCGGGGTAGTTATCACTTTTTTCGGACTCGCGAGTACGGAGCTCTCGACCAATCAGAAGCTTTAAATTCATAGGGTATATGATATTGAAATTTAATAACCCGGGACTAGGTGCAGCGGACAGTAGTATGCCCTTTCATTACTGCTCATGCCATATTTTGATTATTTGTCGTGTTGGTTGGCTTTCAAAGTTTTTTTTTCATCTGTTTAAACATTTCAACCACTATAAAGAATTATCATGTTCCAGCTGGTATATGAGTTAAAAAATATTTTGCCTGCCACTGTTCTATGCCTTCGACATAGGAATACGCCATGGCATAAAAAATATCTGTGTTTCATATTATCCTTGACTGGTTTATCTTAAAATGATTTTTGATCTTATTTTTAAATATTTTGTTTTATCTTATATATAGCTGCAAATTAAATTTTTCTTAATATTGACTTATAAATTCTATTTTTTCATATCAGCTGACCATATGTCACCATATGCAAATGCAGTTTGCAATTTACTAGATTATAAACCATAAATCAGATAAATTGGAAGAGTTATTTGTAGTAGAACTTATAAAAATGTGTTTTAACAATAATTAGTAAAAAGCAGAAAAATTCATATCAGGAAAGGCCATATCAACACTGCAAAAATAAAATTACAATCAGATTTGAAATCGAAATATATTGAGGTTTCCTTAATAATTTACATCTAGTTAATTTCATATTCACTAACATTAAATACGTTGGAAAACATAAAAAGTGATAATATGATACGTTTTACAGTTGATTCTTTGAAGTCTTGACACAGTCGTTACTGTTAATTACAGAGTATTTTTTGTGTAAAAATTAGTCTGTTTTGATATTTATGGTGTTTGCTTTTCTTCCTTATTTTCGAATCGATGTATTAGTTGCCGAAAGTCTGTTGTAACTTTCTATTGTCTATGGGCAATAGCCTTTGAATTACATTGAACTTGCAGTCATTAATATTGCAGATGTCTAGCTTGAAATAGTTGTTTTGGCTGAAGGGGTTAACCTCATGAACAAGACATAATCGATGTTTCTATTACATTTCGGTCTAAGATTAAGCAAGAATCTATAGCACGGCCGTATATTTACGTCCCTTCGACGATGTTTATTTAATGCAATAATGACGAAAACTTACTTTCTAAAATTCGTCATAAATTCAAACTTTACACTTTAAACATTTATAAGTATTGCTAGAAGCCTGCCGGCAATATTGTTACCGGTGATCTTAATTTAATAAATAACTGTAGAATTTGTAATTAAAATTCTATAGGTCCGAAATATAGAATTCCTTCCAAAATTGATTTTTGATGCATGCCGTGCAGAGATTGCTGAATCTTTAAACTTATTTTGCAATAAATGATGCAAAAGAGAACATGCTGAGCCTAATGCACTTTCTAATTGAAAAAAAAAACATTTATAAAATAATTGGCACTCGAATACCATTTTATGAAAGAAACGTTGCTTTATACTACCTCGATCACGTTTTAACTTTCGTCATTTGAAAAATGGAATTCAAGACTTTCATAACAGATCTGTATTAACACCTGCTGATAACGCTTCTAATAACGTTATTATAGTATTACGGATACACTATTAATATTAAAACTGAAGAACTACATTCTAGATAACACTAAATGCTATTATACTGACTTCTTCATCTTTCATCTGAGAGTGATATTGTTACTGCACACACTCTACAAATTACAAAATTTAGAATCAGTATTGAGCCGAAACAAGATAAAGTACCTACTATGCATTGGTTTAATGCATTAAAACACTGTACAAAGCAAGATTATTGCAAACTCTGGTTCTTGCACAACTACTACATTATCCGTGTCCTTAACATCTTGTCTTACAGCTATAAAAGAACCTGCAATTAGGTATTGAGAAAAGGTTTTTGAAACCACTGGCAAAAATTAAATCGATTAAAAATTCAAAAGACGTTTTGAAGAGGCTTAAAAAAATAATTATTTAATAACAATAAAATCAGGCGTTCTGTTTGTCTACTTATGATTTCTCTACTTTATACACTTCGCTTCCTTACAACTTAATAAGAGACAAGCTAACAAGTCTCACTGAAAAGAAAAACATTTCTAGAGAAAATAAAACCTTCGCCGTTTGTAATAAACATAGTGCATTTTTACAGATTGTTCTTCTGATAATTATACTTTATGGACTCTTCAAAACCAAATAGAGTCGCTAACTTTCCTACTGGATAATATTTGTGTTAGATTCGGTACCTCTATTTATAAACAAGTAATAGGCATGGGTACTGTTGTGCAACCCTTGTTGCTGATCTGTGTTTATACTGTTATGAAAGAGACTTTATGTTATCTCTTTCTACCGAACATTAAGATGATATTATTTCACCTTTTAACAACACCTCGAGGTACCTTTATGATTTATTAAATATAGATAATAACCATTTTCCATCACTGGTAAATAAAATTTATCCCAAAGAACTACAGCTTAATAAAGCGAACACTTCAGAAAAGCTAGCAAACTTTCTTGATCTTAATCTGTCCATTGAAAATGGTTACGCCACTATTAAAAAACATATGATAAGAGAGATGATTTTAATTTTAATATATTAAATTTTCCGTTTTTAGCTTGCGATGTTCCACACATCATACGGGGTTTATATCTCACAGCTTGTTCGCTTTTCAAAAGCTTGCAACGATGTTAATGATTTCAATGAACGTTATCTTTGCATTACAGAAACACTTTTTAAACAAGGTTATCGGTATCAAAAATTAAGGAAAACCTTTTGCAAATTTTATCGCGATACACAGATCTAATTCAAAACAACAGGCGCAGTTTAAAATCACTATTGCAACAAGGTATTTCACACTGTCATCCAGTTTTTTTTATGGAGATTTAATTTATAAACTCAAGAAGATAAAAGTCAATGTTAATTTCTCCCGGTTATTCGTAAAAACCATCTGTAAATTTAAAAAGAAAACTTACCAACATGTTATTCTACAGCGCTCTGCAGGCCTGGTGATTAACCCATCTACAGTTAATCATTATGCTTACCAATTTGTTACACGACGGTGGCAGGCGTTTAAGTTGTACTTGTGTGTTGATATGAGAACCTGTGAGGTTGGTGCACCCTAGAACCTGGTTTAAACCCCCAGTGACAATTCGATTTGCCACTGACCGTTCCAAGGCGGTAACCCATCGGGTTCTCCTTTTTGTTACTTGTTTGTGATGTTTATTTTGAAATTGATAATTTCATTAACAATCCCCTCTCTCTCTTCTTCTTCTTCTTGACTGTAAAAGTAGGCTGTTTTTTCTGAATGTGGCAATTCTTGATATGCATATTTCACCCTTTTTTAAGAATATCTTATAAGTTTTGGTACTTTTTCTGAATATCCGATATTCACATGATCTTCAATTTACTTTCATCAAAAAGAGTTTTCATTTCTAACTTATGTTTTGATAACCAAAATTGCTCATATGTTTAAAAGCTTTATTGGGAATTAAAGCTGATTATCGGAACACGAGACAAAGGTATACATATGTATGTTTTTTTAATTCAAATGGACTACTATATCACCAGGAGTCTTATATGAAGAAAAAAATTAAGATGTCAAAGTGTTACATGTAACTTCTCAAATGCAGTTAAACCCCGGAGAAAGCACACCACAATTTAAGACAATCTAGTTAATAAGACAACTATAACAATGTGACTTTGAACAGTTTTCACTATTTTCTACCCCTGAATTAAGGGCACCCACTATAAAGACCAAGTATGTTCAGTCTAGGAGATCTTAATAGACACTATTCACTGCTTTTGCTTTATATAAATTAAATAGGTGAATAATTTAGCCATAAAATGAGGATAAGTGTAACGATAGTAATGGGATGGATGGGGATTTCATAAACCTAACACAGAATCTAGCGAGTTACCCTCGTATATAAATCAGTAAAGCACTACGAGAAAAACAAAAGATCATTTCTTGCGATACCGCTCAGCAATAAAGCCATTTTACAACTAATAAATGCCAGTGCGATCAATTGTCCGATCAAGATGGACAAGAATAAATCATTTTGATTAAATTCCGAAATAAATACAACAGGTTTTATTTGGAAAATAAGGTTGTATTGTTAAGATATGCATTCATATATGTCAAGAAGGAAAACATAAAATGGCAATCTTCGAGAATTGCCCAATATAATAAAATCTTATGAGTAACGAAAGAGAAATCTCTTTTTTTCTAGTTTTGCCTACTGTGTCAGATAACACTTAGATAAAAAAAAATCAGTAAATCAGCTCATATAGCATTTGTACGAAAGTGGATTTACGAAACATATTGTTTACAAGATTTATAGATCCCAAAGCAACTCAACGTTACTCAACGTTATTTTTGAACGAGGCTTTAGGACTTTTTGAGAGTGAAAACTTGCATTATTGGAAAAAATTATTTAGACAAATGCAGAAGATAAAGTTTAAAAAAATGACAGTGACCTTATGCAGCGCAATTCGTATCAATACTGATGACTTGAGGGTTAAACACGTTATATTTACACTTGTCTATGCAGCAACGTGTGTTTCGATGTATCATTCAATTAAACATTGTATATAGTTATTTAGCATTTACAATAACTGCTTGATTCTTTGCAAGTACTACGATTTCGAACGGATATTGAATAAGGCTCAATGTTTTATTTTTAATTTAATGCTACACACGCTTACAATTTCGTATTTTGTATTTCCCTTGCCTTTACCAGTTTACTTATACCGTAATTCACGTAATGAAATACAGGTAACTCAAAACCTTGTCCGGATTGACAGTGACATATTTGCGTTCATAATTATTAAATGGGGCTCTGATATTGAAACACGGTCAATTTTGGCCAGTCTAAGATCACAGCAATATGTATTGATAAAATCTGCTCAGAATTGACGAATGGGGAGTGGTCTCCGTTCTACGTTTTATTATTATTGGGTCAGTTACAACACACCACACGACATTATTATTCAATGAATAAATTCTTATACTAAATATTATCATTAAGTGTCTACAATATATACTCATTTGACATAGGTTAATTAGTATATTGTCATATTAATAATGAAATATTAGTTATTTAATATTAAATATTAATAATTATAGCATTACCATATCTTCTCTTAGTGACATTTTGACTAATGAGCAAATATTTTAAATTGAGTCATTACTGACATTTTTGAGAGATCTTGTAAGAATTGTTATTAAGTGTAATTTCGTTTTCCTAAATCATTTTTGAACAATTTTAAGTATATGTGACAGAAATATCGTTTCATATTTCGTCGTAATCAACAATGGAGTTAAATCTTACAATCTCAGTAATAAGGGCAACGAACTGTTTCTATGAATAATATATCTGCCAATTAGGATTTACTCTACTGCTTGGTTTTGCTGTCACGTCGGCTCGTTTACTGTAAGTTAAGAAGAGACAATCTTGTAAAGGTTGGCTTTGAAAAATATGTGAACGAAATCAAAAATCCATTTGATCCACTCGGAGGAAAAGATATTTTTACGTATCATTTGAGTTTTGTTAATAGCCACTACGTCGTGTTCGCTGTGAAATTTGTATTTTAACGTTTAGTTGCCGTACGGGTGTGATTACCAGTGTGGGCTTATCGTTTACAATTCACAGTAGCACTGTTTGTGAACTGTTGCTGTCGCAAAAAGTCTTCCAGTCCAAAAAAGACAGTACTGTTACATGTATCAGTATATAATCGTTTACCGGTCACATAGTGAGTCAGACAATGACGATCACTAAATCAGGGTTATCCGAGCAAATTTTTTTTGGGTGTGGGGCTATGCAGGCTAGCTCAATCGGTAGTGTGGTCGATGTTATATGGATAGGCGCAGTCGCCGTAAGTGTTCGATTCCCAGCGTTTGCTTAACATTTATTAATTTCTGCATTACATTTTAACATATTATTTTGCTTTTGATGGCAATCGAATGTGTTGCACTGATTGCAAATGTTTTATATAAAATATTGGATACGATTAAAACATTATTAAAAAGCCAGGCCCCAATATTCAGAACAATACTGAGTTGGGTTTTAGCTAAACTCAAAGTGATAATTTTAATTTTTGAAGATACACAACTTATTTGATTAATTTAGGTTTAAAGAATAAGTCTTAATACTATCTTTTCAAACCCTGGTATCTGTAAAGTCTAATTACAAGGTACAAACAAAAACTGTTCCGAGTAGATTCTCAAATATCTGAGTTTAACTGAGTTTAAAATATGTATCCAGTTGCCATCAGCATACAATCGAAATATGAAATTAAGGCAATCACTTCAGAACCTGAGTACGTGTTTAAAACTACCAATTTTCAGGACCTTTCCAACATACAGGCCATTTATTTCAGCATACCTCTGTTGGAACTAGTGTCTGTTGAAATAGTTTCGTTAAAATTGGATGATTTTACTTTATTTCTGGAATAAATAATAATTATGTAATGCAATTTTAAAAAAATATATTTTATCGATTATGTTACAATAACTTCGATAAAGTAATCAATTTTTGTTATGGCTAGGCGCTGTCTACGTACGGGTTCGCTCCCCAGTAGGGGCAGTATCAATTTGACCTTATGATAACATTTTGACTGCGCATGTGATGTACTTATCTGAACAACGTATATACATGCTGTTGTGCCAAACACGATATTCGGTTTCAAAAACGACAAGAAGCAGAATACATGTTTGGTTTTATGAGAAAGGTCTGTTGCCTTGTATCAGATTGAAGCCCCAGAAGTTAATCATGACATCAAATTAGTAAAATACACGTCGGTTTAATTGACAGCGGAAGACTATTCAAAGTGCTACTAGTCAATGTTTTGCTAAAAGACGGCTTGGAACACCGGTTATGTTAAATAAATTTGACATTAAATCATTATTAGACAGCTTGCTTGTCGCTTTGCGTTAAGTGATGTAATAACAGGAATGTGACACAGGCAAAAATAAGAAAAATTAAGAAGAATCATAACGAAGATATCGTGTTAAAATTATCCGTTTTAATAAATCTCTACATTCTGTTTAAAGTTTTTCCTAAGAAATGTTCTCATTAATCAAAGGAGAATTTCTATAATAGGTTGTTTCCGTTTTCCGTATAACACAATTGAAATTGAAATGGACACATCGAAATTTTGTATTACATCAGACAAAACTAGGCGTTGCATTTTTACAAATGATAGTGCCTCTACCTGGGAGCGAACCCGCACCATCACGGCGACAGCGCATAGCCCTGCAATTCCTGCGATGCAACCAATTGAGCTAACCGGGAAAACCCCAAAAAAGGTTGATCGGATAGCCCTGATATACGTAACAATCATTGCATGACATCGGAAACGGGTTATTTTACTGATAACAGTACTGACTAAATGTACGGGGAGACTTTTTACGGCCGCCACACTGCAGAAATAGCGCTACTGTGAAGTTTCCATGTTCACGTCTAGCGCTTTCGAGCAAAATGCAACAAAACCGTTAAAAGCAATTTATACATATACTGTAATTGTATTAGTGTGAGGTTGGTGCACCCTAGAACCTGGTTTAAACCCCCAGTGGCAATTTGTTTTGCCACTGACCGTTCCAAGGCGGTAACCCCTTGGGTTCTCATTTTTGTTAATTGGTAGTGGTGTCTCTTTTGAAACTGATCATTTTATTAACCATGCTCTCTCTCCCTCTCTTCTTCTTGACTGTGTGGGGAGGCTGTTTTTTCTGAATGTGGCGATTCCTGATATACATATATTTCACCTTTTTATTGTCTTTATTTTGTGTTTTAAATGTCCTCGAGAAGACCTAGTTCTTGTTCGTGCTTTAAATTATAATTCTCAAATATCCTCATGGCTTGGATAGCGAACACTTTCTTATCATATTCTTAATTTTTATAATAAAAGAGTAAAATATGTTGGGGTTAGCAACATCCAGAAGAAACAGCCTTTAAACAAAAGCCCAAAGGAGGAAAAGAAAAAAAATCTTTGAAAATCGACACCACAAACAATTAATGAAAATGAGAACAGTGTGCTTTACCGCATTGAAACGCTCAATGGCCAGAAAACGTTTTTTTTTCCACATGGGTGTATAAACCAGGTTATAGTGTACCACAAGCTCACATTTCCCCAACAGGTTCTCAACTGAACAAAAAAATTCAAGTTGCCATAATGAATAAGCTCAAAACCACCTATCAGAATAACAAGTTGCATGCATAAAAACATAAACGTAAAATTTAAGAATCTGTCTATGAGACCCCACCAAGAGCAGAGCTCAGAGTCAAATAAAAACCGACGGCAGGAATAAAAGAAACAGTTCGAGCCTCTACGTTCTGTTACAAGATGTCCCTAGAGACCTACATAACCTTCTTCTCACCTCCTACCGCTTTTAAACAGAGAGATATGCAAAGCGATAATTTGTCGATAGTTTAATCACCATAGTGTAGATAGCTGGGGATTATCATGCTGGAAGCACTTATTTATGAAAGTAGTTAAACGAACTGTTAAGCTGTTTTTAAATTGTCCAAAAACAGTAATGTGTTACTAATAGGAATTATTTCGGCAATAGTCCTTTAAAAGTTCCTTAAAATAAATTATATATTAACACCATTAACATACCGATATTTTTAATAGTTTACATAGCTTTTCGCCTGACGTTTTAAAGCTTCAACATTCCGCTCTTGTTTAGACCAGTACATGCTTGTTTCAAACGTTGTAGTTTCTTATGTACTATAGTATTCTATGTAGAAGACTTCTTTGCACCGACGGGATTTATTCTTATATTCACATTTGTCAATGCTGGAGAAAGTACTTAATTAAACAGTTCGATAGTTATTTCGAGGGTCGAGAAACGTTATTAATTAGGTAAAAATGGTTTACGTTTGCAAGAAAAATGTAAATGGTTATATTTGCATTTGAATGAATACCTTAATATGGACCGAGAAGTGAAGGGGTTGTAAATGCTCAAAATATATTACAGTTTAACTTACAGCGGAAGAAAAAAAACAACCTAGAACAATGCTATTATATAATTTAGATAATCTTACATCAGTTTCGTAATGAAATGAAAAACATATTATTGTATAAATGTGCCAGGAAACGGTAAGTGGCTTCCCCAGTGTCGCACATGTATAAATATATATACAGCATCATATCTCTAGCCATGGAGGCATATTTCCACCTTCAGTGCAACAAATATTGACTAAGTAAGTGAATCCCAAGATAATTCTGTGAATATAGTATCGACAATGGCTGATCGCGCTGAATCTCGACAAATGTTAAACTCGCTTCTTGAAGAGTAAAGAAAGTTTATTGAAGACCTGGTTAATGCCTATTTGGAAATGACAAATGTAGAACAGCGTGCTGTAAGTCAGCTAAACATGTTCTTGGAATGCGTGGTTTTCATGGCAGAAAGAGCAAACGTCTGTATCAAAATTGTTGCAGATGCATTCTTCTGTGGTAACTGTCTTATATATGACCCACACTTGAGATAATGAATCTGGGACATTAAGTGTAATCATCACTGCTAGTAGAAGTTTTGCAAGCGGATGAGATTCGAAAAAAATGAATTGTATGGTTCATTCAACAATTATAAAGAGACTTCCAAAGACAACGTGGACATAAAAGTGTGTTTTAATGTGTTTTTAAATTCAGCTTAAGTGTACTTCCTGTATGACAAGATTGCTGTAGAAAAATGAGGACTCAAATAGACTACTTAAGTTAGTAAATCATGATATTAATAAGCCAGAATTTGTAGCTGCTAGGCTTTAACTCGTGTCTAATATGTCATATTGTTAAACATTTAACTGCTAGGCTTTAACTCGTGTCTAATGTGTCATATTGTTAAACATTTAACTGCTAGGTTTTAACTCATGTCTAATGTGTCATAATTGTTAAAACATTTTACTGCTAGGCTTTACCTCGTGTCTAATGTGTCATATTGTTAAACATGTTACTGCTAGGCTTTACCTCGTGTTTAATGTGTCATATTGTTAAACATTTAACTGCTAGGCTTTAACTCGTGTCTAATGTGTCATATTGTTAAACATTTAACTGCTACGCTTTACCTCGTGTTTAATGTGTCATATTGTTAAACATATTACTGCTAGGCTTTACCTCGTGTTTAATGTGTCATATTGTTAAACATGTTATTGCTGGGCTTAACCTCGTGTTTAATGTGTCATATTGTTAAACATGGTACTGCTAGGCTTTACCTTGTGTCTAATGTGTCATATTGTTAAACATGTTACTGCTAGGCTTTAACTCGTGTCTAATGTGTCATATTGTTAAACATGTAACTGCTAGGCTTTACCTCGTGTCTAATGTGTCATATTATTTAACATGTTACTGCTAGGCTTTAACTCGTGTCTAATGTGTCATATTGTTAAACATTTTACTGTTAGGCTTTAACTCGTGTCTAATGGGTCATATTGTTAAACATTTTACTGTTAGGCTTTACCTCGTTTCTAATGAGTCATATTGTTAAACATGTTACTGTTAGGCTTTAACTCGTGTCTAATGTGTCATATTGTTAAACATGTTACTGTTAGGCTTTAACTCGTGTCTAATGTGTCATATTGTTAAACATGTTACTGCTAGGCTTTAACTCGTGTCTAATGTGTCATATTGTTAAACATGTTACTGTTAGGCTTTAACTCGTGTCTAATGTGTCATATTATTAAACATGTTACTGCTAGGCTTTTACTCGTTTCTAATGTGTCATATTGTTAAACATTTAACTGTTAGGGTTTAACTCGTGTCTAATGAGTCATATTGTTAAACATTTTACTGTTAGGCTTTAACTCGTGTCTAATGTGTCATATTGTTAAACATGTTACTGCAAGGCTTTAACTCGTGTCTAATGTGTCATATTGTTAAACATTTTACTGCTAGGCTTTAAATCGTGTCTAATGTGTCATATTGTTAAACATGTTACTGTTAGGCTTTAACTCGTGTCTAATGTGTCATATTGTTAAACATTTTACTGTTTGCTTTACCTCGTGTCCAATGTGTCATATTGTTAAACATTTTACTGTTAGGCTTTAACTCGTGTCTAATGTGTCATAATGTTAAACATTTAACTGCTAGGCTTTAACTCGTGTCTAATGTGTCATATTGTTAACCATGTTACTGCTAGGCTTTAACTCGTGTCTAATGTGTCATATTGTTAAACATTTTACTGTTAGGCTTTAACTCATGTCTAATGTGTCATAATTGTTATACATGTTACTGCTAGGCTTTTACTCGTGTCTAATGTGTCATATTGTTAAACATTTTACTGTTAGGCTTTAACTCGTGTCTTATGTGTCATATTATTAAACATGTTACTGCTAGGCTTTAACTCGTGTCTAATGTGTCATATTGTTAAACATGTTACTGTTAGGCTTTAACTCGTGTCTAATGTGTCATATTATTAATCATGTTACTGCTAGGCTTTAACTCGTGTCTAATGTGTCATATTGTTAAACATTTTACTGTTAGGCTTTACCTCGTGTCTAATTTGTCATATTATTAAACATGTTACTGCTAGGCTTTATCTCGTGTCTTATGTGTCATATTGTTAAATATTTTACTGTCAGGCTTTACCTCGTGTCTAAATGTGTCATATTATTAAACATATTACTGCTAGGCTTTAACTCGTGTCAAATGTGTCATATTGTTAAACATTTTACTGTTAGGCTTTACCTCGTGTCTAATGTGTCATATTGTTAAACATTTTACTGTTAGGCTTTAACTCGTGTCTAATGTGTCATATTGTTAAACATTTTAAACAGTTCATGATATTTTAGTGAGCTTGTTATGTTTAAAACTACCAATTTTCAGGACCTTTCCAACATACAGGCCATTTATTTCAGCATACCTCTGTTGGAACTAGTGTCTGTTGAAATAGTTTCGTTAAAATTGGATGATTTTACTTTATTTCTGGAATAAATAATAATTATGTAATGCAATTTTAAAAAAATATATTTTATCGATTATGTTACAATAACTTCGATAAAGTAATCAATTTTTGTTATGGCTAGGCGCTGTCTACGTACGGGTTCGCTCCCCAGTAGGGGCAGTATCAATTTGACCTTATGATAACATTTTGACTGCGCATGTGATGTACTTATCTGAACAACGTATATACATGCTGTTGTGCCAAACACGATATTCGGTTTCAAAAACGACAAGAAGCAGAATACATGTTTGGTTTTATGAGAAAGGTCTGTTGCCTTGTATCAGATTGAAGCCCCAGAAGTTAATCATGACATCAAATTAGTAAAATACACGTCGGTTTAATTGACAGCGGAAGACTATTCAAAGTGCTACTAGTCAATGTTTTGCTAAAAGACGGCTTGGAACACCGGTTATGTTAAATAAATTTGACATTAAATCATTATTAGACAGCTTGCTTGTCGCTTTGCGTTAAGTGATGTAATAACAGGAATGTGACACAGGCAAAAATAAGAAAAATTAAGAAGAATCATAACGAAGATATCGTGTTAAAATTATCCGTTTTAATAAATCTCTACATTCTGTTTAAAGTTTTTCCTAAGAAATGTTCTCATTAATCAAAGGAGAATTTCTATAATAGGTTGTTTCCGTTTTCCGTATAACACAATTGAAATTGAAATGGACACATCGAAATTTTGTATTACATCAGACAAAACTAGGCGTTGCATTTTTACAAATGATAGTGCCTCTACCTGGGAGCGAACCCGCACCATCACGGCGACAGCGCATAACCCTGCAATTCCTGCGATGCAACCAATTGAGCTAACCGGGAAAACCCCAAAAAAGGTTGATCGGATAGCCCTGATATACGTAACAATCATTGCATGACATCGGAAACGGGTTATTTTACTGATAACAGTACTGACTAAATGTACGGGGAGACTTTTTACGGCCGCCACACTGCAGAAATAGCGCTACTGTGAAGTTTCCATGTTCACGTCTAGCGCTTTCGAGCAAAATGCAACAAAACCGTTAAAAGCAATTTATACATATACTGTAATTGTATTAGTGTGAGGTTGGTGCACCCTAGAACCTGGTTTAAACCCCCAGTGGCAATTTGTTTTGCCACTGACCGTTCCAAGGCGGTAACCCCTTGGGTTCTCATTTTTGTTAATTGGTAGTGGTGTCTCTTTTGAAACTGATCATTTTATTAACCATGCTCTCTCTCCCTCTCTTCTTCTTGACTGTGTGGGGAGGCTGTTTTTTCTGAATGTGGCGATTCCTGATATACATATATTTCACCTTTTTATTGTCTTTATTTTGTGTTTTAAATGTCCTCGAGAAGACCTAGTTCTTGTTCGTGCTTTAAATTATAATTCTCAAATATCCTCATGGCTTGGATAGCGAACACTTTCTTATCATATTCTTAATTTTTATAATAAAAGAGTAAAATATGTTGGGGTTAGCAACATCCAGAAGAAACAGCCTTTAAACAAAAGCCCAAAGGAGGAAAAGAAAAAAAATCTTTGAAAATCGACACCACAAACAATTAATGAAAATGAGAACAGTGTGCTTTACCGCATTGAAACGCTCAATGGCCAGAAAACGTTTTTTTTTCCACATGGGTGTATAAACCAGGTTATAGTGTACCACAAGCTCACATTTCCCCAACAGGTTCTCAACTGAACAAAAAATTCAAGTTGCCATAATGAATAAGCTCAAAACCACCTATCAGAATAACAAGTTGCATGCATAAAAACATAAACGTAAAATTTAAGAATCTGTCTATGAGACCCCACCAAGAGCAGAGCTCAGAGTCAAATAAAAACCGACGGCAGGAATAAAAGAAACAGTTCGAGCCTCTACGTTCTGTTACAAGATGTCCCTAGAGACCTACATAACCTTCTTCTCACCTCCTACCGCTTTTAAACAGAGAGATATGCAAAGCGATAATTTGTCGATAGTTTAATCACCATAGTGTAGATAGCTGGGGATTATCATGCTGGAAGCACTTATTTATGAAAGTAGTTAAACGAACTGTTAAGCTGTTTTTAAATTGTCCAAAAACAGTAATGTGTTACTAATAGGAATTATTTCGGCAATAGTCCTTTAAAAGTTCCTTAAAATAAATTATATATTAACACCATTAACATACCGATATTTTTAATAGTTTACATAGCTTTTCGCCTGACGTTTTAAAGCTTCAACATTCCGCTCTTGTTTAGACCAGTACATGCTTGTTTCAAACGTTGTAGTTTCTTATGTACTATAGTATTCTATGTAGAAGACTTCTTTGCACCGACGGGATTTATTCTTATATTCACATTTGTCAATGCTGGAGAAAGTACTTAATTAAACAGTTCGATAGTTATTTCGAGGGTCGAGAAACGTTATTAATTAGGTAAAAATGGTTTACGTTTGCAAGAAAAATGTAAATGGTTATATTTGCATTTGAATGAATACCTTAATATGGACCGAGAAGTGAAGGGGTTGTAAATGCTCAAAATATATTACAGTTTAACTTACAGCGGAAGAAAAAAAACAACCTAGAACAATGCTATTATATAATTTAGATAATCTTACATCAGTTTCGTAATGAAATGAAAAACATATTATTGTATAAATGTGCCAGGAAACGGTAAGTGGCTTCCCCAGTGTCGCACATGTATTAATATATATACAGCATCATATCTCTAGCCATGGAGGCATATTTCCACCTTCAGTGCAACAAATATTGACTAAGTAAGTGAATCCCAAGATAATTCTGTGAATATAGTATCGACAATGGCTGATCGCGCTGAATCTCGACAAATGTTAAACTCGCTTCTTGAAGAGTAAAGAAAGTTTATTGAAGACCTGGTTAATGCCTATTTGGAAATGACAAATGTAGAACAGCGTGCTGTAAGTCAGCTAAACATGTTCTTGGAATGCGTGGTTTTCATGGCAGAAAGAGCAAACGTCTGTATCAAAATTGTTGCAGATGCATTCTTCTGTGGTAACTGTCTTATATATGACCCACACTTGAGATAATGAATCTGGGACATTAAGTGTAATCATCACTGCTAGTAGAAGTTTTGCAAGCGGATGAGATTCGAAAAAAATGAATTGTATGGTTCATTCAACAATTATAAAGAGACTTCCAAAGACAACGTGGACATAAAAGTGTGTTTTAATGTGTTTTTAAATTCAGCTTAAGTGTACTTCCTGTATGACAAGATTGCTGTAGAAAAATGAGGACTCAAATAGACTACTTAAGTTAGTAAATCATGATATTAATAAGCCAGAATTTGTAGCTGCTAGGCTTTAACTCGTGTCTAATATGTCATATTGTTAAACATTTAACTGCTAGGCTTTAACTCGTGTCTAATGTGTCATATTGTTAAACATTTAACTGCTAGGTTTTAACTCATGTCTAATGTGTCATAATTGTTAAAACATTTTACTGCTAGGCTTTACCTCGTGTCTAATGTGTCATATTGTTAAACATGTTACTGCTAGGCTTTACCTCGTGTTTAATGTGTCATATTGTTAAACATTTAACTGCTAGGCTTTAACTCGTGTCTAATGTGTCATATTGTTAAACATTTAACTGCTACGCTTTACCTCGTGTTTAATGTGTCATATTGTTAAACATATTACTGCTAGGCTTTACCTCGTGTTTAATGTGTCATATTGTTAAACATGTTATTGCTGGGCTTAACCTCGTGTTTAATGTGTCATATTGTTAAACATGGTACTGCTAGGCTTTACCTTGTGTCTAATGTGTCATATTGTTAAACATGTTACTGCTAGGCTTTAACTCGTGTCTAATGTGTCATATTGTTAAACATGTAACTGCTAGGCTTTACCTCGTGTCTAATGTGTCATATTATTTAACATGTTACTGCTAGGCTTTAACTCGTGTCTAATGTGTCATATTGTTAAACATTTTACTGTTAGGCTTTAACTCGTGTCTAATGGGTCATATTGTTAAACATTTTACTGTTAGGCTTTACCTCGTTTCTAATGAGTCATATTGTTAAACATGTTACTGTTAGGCTTTAACTCGTGTCTAATGTGTCATATTGTTAAACATGTTACTGTTAGGCTTTAACTCGTGTCTAATGTGTCATATTGTTAAACATGTTACTGCTAGGCTTTAACTCGTGTCTAATGTGTCATATTGTTAAACATGTTACTGTTAGGCTTTAACTCGTGTCTAATGTGTCATATTATTAAACATGTTACTGCTAGGCTTTTACTCGTTTCTAATGTGTCATATTGTTAAACATTTAACTGTTAGGGTTTAACTCGTGTCTAATGAGTCATATTGTTAAACATTTTACTGTAAGGCTTTAACTCGTGTCTAATGTGTCATATTGTTAAACATGTTACTGCAAGGCTTTAACTCGTGTCTAATGTGTCATATTGTTAAACATTTTACTGCTAGGCTTTAAATCGTGTCTAATGTGTCATATTGTTAAACATGTTACTGTTAGGCTTTAACTCGTGTCTAATGTGTCATATTGTTAAACATTTTACTGTTTGCTTTACCTCGTGTCCAATGTGTCATATTGTTAAACATTTTACTGTTAGGCTTTAACTCGTGTCTAATGTGTCATAATGTTAAACATTTAACTGCTAGGCTTTAACTCGTGTCTAATGTGTCATATTGTTAACCATGTTACTGCTAGGCTTTAACTCGTGTCTAATGTGTCATATTGTTAAACATTTTACTGTTAGGCTTTAACTCATGTCTAATGTGTCATAATTGTTATACATGTTACTGCTAGGCTTTTACTCGTGTCTAATGTGTCATATTGTTAAACATTTTACTGTTAGGCTTTAACTCGTGTCTTATGTGTCATATTATTAAACATGTTACTGCTAGGCTTTAACTCGTGTCTAATGTGTCATATTGTTAAACATGTTACTGTTAGGCTTTAACTCGTGTCTAATGTGTCATATTATTAATCATGTTACTGCTAGGCTTTAACTCGTGTCTAATGTGTCATATTGTTAAACATTTTACTGTTAGGCTTTACCTCGTGTCTAATTTGTCATATTATTAAACATGTTACTGCTAGGCTTTATCTCGTGTCTTATGTGTCATATTGTTAAATATTTTACTGTCAGGCTTTACCTCGTGTCTAAATGTGTCATATTATTAAACATATTACTGCTAGGCTTTAACTCGTGTCAAATGTGTCATATTGTTAAACATTTTACTGTTAGGCTTTACCTCGTGTCTAATGTGTCATATTGTTAAACATTTTACTGTTAGGCTTTAACTCGTGTCTAATGTGTCATATTGTTAAACATTTTAAACAGTTCATGATATTTTAGTGAGCTTGTTATGTTTAAAACTACCAATTTTCAGGACCTTTCCAACATACAGGCCATTTATTTCAGCATACCTCTGTTGGAACTAGTGTCTGTTGAAATAGTTTCGTTAAAATTGGATGATTTTACTTTATTTCTGGAATAAATAATAATTATGTAATGCAATTTTAAAAAAATATATTTTATCGATTATGTTACAATAACTTCGATAAAGTAATCAATTTTTGTTATGGCTAGGCGCTGTCTACGTACGGGTTCGCTCCCCAGTAGGGGCAGTATCAATTTGACCTTATGATAACATTTTGACTGCGCATGTGATGTACTTATCTGAACAACGTATATCCATGCTGTTGTGCCAAACACGATATTCGGTTTCAAAAACGACAAGAAGCAGAATACATGTTTGGTTTTATAAGAAAGGTCTGTTGCCTTGTATCAGATTGAAGCCCCAGAAGTTAATCATGACATCAAATTAGTAAAATACACGTCGGTTTAATTGACAGCGGAAGACTATTCAAAGCGCTACTAGTCAATGTTTTGCTAAAAGACGGCTTGGAACACCGGTTATGTTAAATAAATTTGACATTAAATCATTATTACACAGCTTGCTTGTCGCTTTGCGTAAAGTGATGTAATAACAGGAATGTGACACAGGCAAAAATAAGAAAAATTAAGAAGAATCATAACGAAGATATCGTGTTAAAATTATCCGTTTTAATAAATCTCTACATTCTGTATAAAGTTTTTCCTAAGAAATGTTCTCATTAATCAAAGGAGAATTTCTATAATAGGTTGTTTCCGTTTTCCGTATAACAAAAATGAAATTGAAATGGACACATCGAAATTTTGTATTACATCAGACAAAACTTGGCGTTGCATTTTTACAAATGATAGTGCCTCTACCTGGGAGCGTACCCGCACCATCACGGCGACAGCGCATAGCCCTGCAATTCCTGCGACGCAACCAATTGAGCTAACCGGGACAACCCCAAAAAAGGTTGATCGGATAGCCCTGATATACGTAACAATCATTGCATGACATCGGAAACGGGTTATTTTACTGATAACAGTACTGACTATATGTACGGGGAGACTTTTTACGGCCGCCACACTGCACAAATAGCGCTACTGTGAAGTTTCCATGTTCACGTCTAGCGCTTTCGAGCAAAATGCAACAAAACCGTTAAAAGCAATTTATACATATACTGTAATTGTATTAGTGTGAGGTTGGTGCACCCTAGAACCTGGTTTAAACCCCCAGTGGCAATTTGTTTTGCCACTGACCGTTCCAAGGCGGTAACCCCTTGGGTTCTCATTTTTGTTAATTGGTAGTGGTGTCTCTTTTGAAACTGATCATTTTATTAACCATGCTCTCTCTCCCTCTCTTCTTCTTGACTGTGTGGGGAGGCTGTTTTTTCTGAATGTGGCGATTCCTGATATACATATATTTCACCTTTTTATTGTCTTTATTTTGTGTTTTAAATGTCCTCGAGAAGACCTAGTTCTTGTTCGTGCTTTAAATTAATATTCTCAAATATCCTCATGGCTTGGATAGCGAACACTTTCTTATCATATTCTTAATTTTTATAATAAAAGAGTAAAATATGTTGGGGTTAGCAACATCCAGAAGAAACAGCCTTTAAACAAAAGCCCAAAGGAGGAAAAGAAAAAAAAATCTTTGAAAATCGACACCACAAACAATTAACGAAAATGAGAACATTGTGCTTTACCGCATTGAAACGCTCAATGGCCAAAAAACGTTTTTTTTCCACATGGGTGTATAAACCAGGTTATAGTGTACCACAAGCTCACATTTCCCCAACAGGTTCTCAACTGAACAAAAAAATTCAAGTTGCCATAATGAATAAGCTCAAAACCACCTATCAGAATAACAAGTTGCATGCATAAAAACATAAACGTAAAATTTAAGAATCTGTCTATGAGACCCCACCAAGAGCAGAGCTCAGAGTCAAATAAAAACCGACGGCAGGAATAAAAGAAACAGTTCGAGCCTCTACGTTCTGTTACAAGATGTCCCTAGAGACCTAGATAACCTTCTTCTCACCTCCTACCGCTTTTAAACAGAGAGATATGCAAAGCGATAATTTGTCGATAGTTTAATCACCATAGTGTAGATAGCTGGGGATTATCATGCTGGAAGCACTTATTTATGAAAGTAGTTAAACGAACTGTTAAGCTGTTTTTAAATTGTCCAAAAACAGTAATGTGTTACTAATAGGAATTATTTCGGCAATAGTCCTTTAAAAGTTCCTTAAAATAAATTATATATTAACACCATTAACATACCGATATTTTTAATGGTTTACATAGCTTTTCGCCTGACGTTTTAAAGCTTCAACATTCCGCTCTTGTTTAGACCAGTACATGCTTGTTTCAAACGTTGTAGTTTCTTATGTACTATAGTATTCTATGTTGAAGACTTCTTTGCACCGACGGGATTTATTCTTATATTCACATTTGTCAATGCTGGAGAAAGTACTTAATTAAACAGTTCGATAGTTATTTCGTGGGTCGAGAAACGTTATTAATTAGGTAAAAATGGATTACGTTTGCAGGAAAAATGTAAATGGTTATATTTGCATTTGAACGAATACCTTAATATGGACCGAGAAGTGAAGGGGTTGTAAATGCTCAAAATATATATAAATTTATTACAGTTTAACTTACAGCGGAAGAAAAAAACAACCTAGAACAATTCTATTATATAATTTAGATAATCTTACATCAGTTTCGTAATGAAATGAAAAACATATTATTGTATAAATGTGCCAGGAAACGGTAAGTGGCTTCCCCAATGTCGCACATGTATAAATATATATATAGGATCATATCTCTAGCCATGGAGGCATATTTCCACCTTCAGTGCAACAAATATTGACTAAGTAAGTGAATCCCAAGATAATTCTGTGAATATAGTATCGACAATGGCTGATCGCGCTGAATCTCGACAAATGTTAAACTCGCTTCTTGAAGAGTAAAGAAAGTTTATTGAAGACCTGGTTAATGCCTATATGGAAATGACAAATGTAGAACAGCGTGCTGTAAGTCAGCTAAACATGTTCTTGGAATGCGTGGTTTTCATGGCAGAAAGAGCAAACGCCTGTATCAAAATTGTTGCAGATGCATTCTTCTGTGGTAACTGTCTTATATATGACCCACACTTGAGATAATGAATCTGGGACATTAAGTGTAATCATCACTGCTAGTAGAAGTTTTGCAAGCGGATGAGATGCGAAAAAATGAATTGTATGGTTCATTCAACAATTATAAAGAGACTTCCAAAGACAACGTGGACATAAAAGTGTGTTTTAATGTGTTTTTAAATTCAGCTTAAGTGTACTTCCTGTATGACAAGATTGCTGTAGAAAAATGAGGACTCAAATAGACTACTTAAGTTAGTAAATCATGATATTAATAAGCCAGAATTTGTAGCTGCTAGGCTTTAACTCGTGTCTAATATGTCATATTGTTAAACATTTAACTGCTAGGCTTTAACTCGTGTCTAATGTGTCATATTGTTAAACATTTAACTGCTAGGCTTTAACTCGTGTCTAATGTGTCATATTGTTAAACATTTAACTGCTAGGCTTTAACTCGTGTCTAATGTGTCATATTGTTAAAACATTTTACTGCTAGGCTTTACCTCGTGTCTAATGTGTCATATTGTTAAACATGTTACTGCTAGGCTTTACCTCGTGTTTAATGTGTCATATTGTTAAACATTTAACTGCTAGGCTTTACCTCGTGTTTAATGTGTCATATTGTTAAACATTTAACTGCTAGGCTTTAACTCGTGTCTAATGTGTCATATTGTTAAACATTTAACTGCTAGGCTTTACCTCGTGTTTAATGTGTCATATTGTTAAACATGTTACTGCTAGGCTTTACCTCGTGTTTAATGTGTCATATTGTTAAACATGTTACTGCTAGGCTTAACCTCGTGTTTAATGTGTCATATTGTTAAACATGGTACTGCTAGGCTTTACCTTGTGTCTAATGTGTCATATTGTTAAACATGTTACTGCTAGGCTTTAACTCGTGTCTAATGTGTCATATTGTTAAACATGTTACTGCTAGGCTTTACCTCGTGTCTAATGTGTCATATTATTAAACATGTTACTGCTAGGCTTTACCTCGTGTTTAATGTGTCATATTGTTAAACATTTAACTGCTAGGCTTTACCTCGTGTCTAATGTGTCATATTGTTAAACATGTTACTGTTAGGCTTTAACTCGTGTCTAATGTGTCATATTGTTAAACATTTTACTGTTAGGCTTTACCTCGTGTCTAATGTGTCATATTGTTAAACATTTTACTGTTAGGCTTTAACTCGTGTCTAATGTGTCATAATGTTAAACATTTAACTACTAGGCTTTAACTCGTGTCTAATGTGTCATATTGTTAAACATGTTACTGCTAGGCTTTAACTCGTGTCTAATGTGTCATATTGTTAAACATTTTACTGTTAGGCTTTAACTCGTGTCTAATGTGTCATATTGTTAAACATGTTACTGCTAGGCTTTACCTCGTGTTTAATGTGTCATATTGTTAAACATTTAACTGCTAGGCTTTACCTCGTGTTTAATGTGTCATATTGTTAAACATTTAACTGCTAGGCTTTAACTCGTGTCTAATGTGTCATATTGTTAAACATTTAACTGCTAGGCTTTACCTCGTGTTTAATGTGTCATATTGTTAAACATGTTACTGCTAGGCTTTACCTCGTGTTTAATGTGTCATATTGTTAAACATGTTACTGCTAGACTTTACCTCGTGTTTAATGTGTCATATTGTTAAACATGTTACTGCTAGGCTTAACCTCGTGTTTAATGTGTCATATTGTTAAACATGGTACTGCTAGGCTTTACCTTGTGTCTAATGTGTCATATTGTTAAACATGTTACTGCTAGGCTTTAACTCGTGTCTAATGTGTCATATTGTTAAACATGTTACTGCTAGGCTTTACCTCGTGTCTAATGTGTCATATTATTAAACATGTTACTGCTAGGCTTTAACTCGTGTCTAATGTGTCATATTGTTAAACATTTTACTGTTAGGCTTTACCTCGTGTCTAATGTGTCATAATGTTAAACATTTTACTGCTAGGCTTTAACTCGTGTCTAATGTGTCATATTGTTAAACATGTTACTGTTAGGCTTTAACTCGTGTCTAATGTGTCATATTGTTAAACATTTTACTGTTAGGCTTTACCTCGTGTCTAATGTTTCATATTGTTAAACATTTTACTGTTAGGCTTTAACTCGTGTCTAATGTGTCATAATGTTAAACATTTAACTGCTAGGCTTTAACTCGTGTCTAATGTGTCATATTGTTAAACATGTTACTGCTAGGCTTTAACTCGTGTCTAATGTGTCATATTGTTAAACATTTTACTGTTAGGCTTTAACTCGTGTCTAATGTGTCATATTGTTAAACGTAACTGCAAGGCTTTAACTCGTGTCTAATGTGTCATATTGTTAAACATTTTACTGCTAGGCTTTAACTCGTGTCTAATGTGTCATATTGTTAAACATGTTACTGTTAGGCTTTAACTCGTGTCTAATGTGTCATATTGTTAAACATTTTACTGTTAGGCTTTACCTCGTGTCTAATGTTTCATATTGTTAAACATTTTACTGTTAGGCTTTAACTCGTGTCTAATGTGTCATAATGTTAAACATTTAACTGCTAGGCTTTAACTCGTGTCTAATGTGTCATATTGTTAAACATGTTACTGTTAGGCTTTAACTCGTGTCTAATGTGTCTTATTATTAAACATGTTACTGCTAGGCTTTAACTCGTGTCTAATGTGTCATATTGTTAAACATTTTACTGTAAGGCTTTACCTCGTGTCTAATGTGTCATATTATTAAACATGTTACTGCTAGGCTTTAACTCGTGTCTTATGTGTCATAATGTTAAACATTTAACTGCTAGGCTTTAACTCGTCTAATGTGTCATATTGTTAAACATGTTACTGCTAGGCTTTAACTCGTGTCTAATGTGTCATATCGTTAAACATTTTACTGTTAGGCTTTACCTCGTGTCTAATGTGTCATATTGTTAAACATGTTACTGCTAGGCTTTAACTCTTGTCTAATGTGTCATATTGTTAAACATTTTAAACAGTTCATGATATTTTAGTGAGCTTGTTATGTTTTAAATTTTAGCTGTTAAAATAATACAGAGTTTAATTAAAAGAAAGTTATTGTTCCGATAAACATACTTTTTACAGGAATGAGGTCTTCAAAGGCTTAATGTTAATAAAGTAATAGTACCGTTGAAACATGATAATAAAGTAATAATTCTTAGCTCATTTTTGCATGAGTTTTAAGAAATTATTAAAAATGGTTTGGTAACTTTCTAAAGGATATACAGTGGCACGATGCCTCTAAACAGAAAAACACCAAGATATTGTCTGCACAAAAGATTTCAAGATTCCTACAACCACATTTTTGCATGTGGATATTTAAAGGTTGACAAGGGTAATCATAACAATTAAGTAATAACACCGGAAGCACATCATGTGTTTTGTCACAAAGGAACATTTATATAATTTATTTTAAAGTAATTTTTAAAATAACTGGCTTCAACTGGCTTCAAAGATTTAGAAGTATTGCTGAAAAAATATGCACCTTTTCAAGAGATCTTGTTAAAACTAGACTCTTATTCTAAACAAAGACGACATGAAATTGAAGACAATAAATGAAAAAAGACAGTTTGTCTCAGTTCGATATCTACAAAGAAAAGCTTTAAGGTTTAAAGGCCTAGATTTTGTTTTAAAAGCAGGTCCTTTAGCAGAAACGAACAGAGGAGTGTTCAAAAGATTTATTTACGCTTTCCAAAGTAACAGTGTAAAACATGTGAGCCTTACTTTTTATGCTAGTCACATTAATAGAAAAAAACCAAAAACAAACGGCTTTTAAGCTCAAACATTATGAAAATTTTCCTTTACCGTGCAAAGCTTTTTATAGACAATTTGGAAATTTCTGGAATCTGGAAAAAATGTGTCAAGTCGTGCCGGTTGCTTGAGAAAATTTAAATAGATTTTTGCAACTTCTATATGCTTTTACTATATAAATACAACAGATATTCATCGTTGTCACTCTATTTTCATGTCTTTCATAAATATGGACATGCTAAAAATTTGATTGAACATATGTAATTTCATGCACTTAGTGTTTTGATTGATCATATGTAATTTCATGCACTTAGTGTTTTGATTGATCATATGTAATTTTATGCACTTAGTGTTTTGATTGATCATATGTAATTTCATGCACTTAGTGTTTTAATTGAACATATGTAATTTCATGCACTTAGTGTTTTGATTGATCATATGTAATTTCATGCACTTAGTGTTTTGATTGATCATATGTAATTTCATGCACTTAGTGTTTTGATTGAACATATGTAATTTCATGCACTTAGTGTTTTGATTGATCATATGTAATTTCATGCACTTAGTGTTTTGATTGATCATATGTAATTTCATGCACTTAGTGTTTTGATTGATCATATATAATTTCATGCACTTAGTGTTTTGATAATTTCATATGTAATTTCATGCACTAAGTGTTTTGATTGATCATATGTAATTTCATGCACTAAGTGTTTCGATTGATCATATGTAATTTCATGCACTTAGCGTTTTGATTGATCATATGTAATTTCATGCACTTAGTGTTTTGATTGATCATATGTAGTTTCATGCACTTAGTGTTTTTGGTTACCTATTTAAAAATTTAATAAAGATACAAATAAGTAAAAGGCTGTATAAACAATCGAACAAATCACAATTGGCATTATCGTTCAACATGTGTATATGCCTATAGCTATAATGAAAGTGATTCTATATTTAGAAAAATAAATAAAACCAAGGAAGAGAAGACTGAAAATTCTATTTTAAGAAAACAAAACTAACCGGAATGAAAAGATAAGATTTATAATTAAATATACACTGAATTTAATGAAATTTCTTGTGTTGTTTTTCTGAACTTATGATTTTTTAATTCATTTCTAAAATTTAATATTGATAGGAATTGAGGAATGGAATGATATTGTTGCAGTTCAGTGCAGTTCTGGTCCCATAGTGAAAATAAGTTCCTATGAAGATATGGGTAGCAAGGGGCACAAGGGAGACAACCGCGTTATATCTATTTAATAATGAAATATTTTTGAGCAAAATTTGGTTTAAAAAGTAGTGCTTATATAGGGTCTGTATTACGTTGTATTTAAAGGGAGATGTGCAGGGTCGAGCAGGTGTTCTCGGTAAAATCGTAAACAGATCGTTCTATGTAACACTTACGCGTACTTTTCACTAAACTCTACATTTCAAACCCTTCAGGAGGAAGATTTCGGTTAATTTTACCATTTTACCGGACCTGAAAACAATCCGCTGAAGAAATCCCTATACAAAAATACATTCTATATTTAGCAATCATAGGAATGTCACGCTTACTATTCGTGGTGGCCCAGGCATTTCGAAACAAATGGCGACGTCGATAGTCGGCAAGGTACACCGAATGCGTATTTTGGTTGAAGTGATCACGTGACAATCCCAAAAACCACAGCGGCTTTACGCAGGAAATACAAAAATAGCTAACCTATGCGCGTCGCATAGGATAGGAAACACCATTTTTTATAAAATATTGGTTTGAAATATTTCGGGTGTAAATCAATATTTGAGCTTCAATAATGATATTCAACTGATTAATAACCCTTTTCGCAAATCTGTTCCATTCATCAATCCTGCACATCTCCCTTTAATGTATTTTTCCATTGGTTTAGCTAAAAACATGCACTAATCATGATAGATGATACATTTATCTAGGTGGGCAAAGCATCCGGGTCCTTGTATATTGTTTCTTGGACGAAAAAAAAATTACTGATAATTTGCATTAGGTAAGAATAGGTGCCCAATCATAGAATTGTAAGAAAAATGTAGAGAAATCATTAAACTTTTAAAATATATCCAGTTTATGCTAGTAAATAGCTGTAAAGATATTGATTGAAGTCGATTATTTGACTCTCCCCCCCCCCCCGCCCTCGGACCGAATTACACCTTTCAGTCATGGCTGCCATTCCAGCTGTGATGTAATAATAACACTTTGCTTGTCAGTTAAGTTCTGCTACATCAATGTTAGATGATCTATGTTATTTTTCATGTAAAATATTGTTCTACTGTGTGTTTATGCATTTGTTTCTCTCTTAAATAACATGTTTGATTGCATTTTGTATGTCAGTTTCAACATTGCATTAGTCAAAGAATTTTCAATTATATCTCGGGGATTTCAATAAAAGCAGACTCTTGCATTTTGATGCAAGCAAATTAGATTTTATTTGAACATATATTAAAATGAAAGTAAAGCATTTGACAAGTAAAGTTCAATGAACACAAGATGTGACATGCAACTATTTGATTATGACCCCTTAACAAATCTCAACAGTGGTCAAACAACCCCAGGTTTTCAAAAAGATATTGAAATACGTGTATCTTCATGTATAACCAGTGAATTTAGTTGCTGACCTCCACATCCCAATAACTAAAATTTCCACTGTGCTACAATAAATATCTATGTTGATACTTTTGGTAATTTTTGCTGTCCACTAATCATAATAAGTGCAATAATCCTTCATAATCTTCATTCTTAGGATTGGTGAATACTTTTTATCTATCAGAAGGTATTATCATTGATCAAACAACCTTTAAATTCAATAGATTAGGGCTGGAAAGCACAAATAAGTTGCTTCAGGTCCATTTACCAGTTTATTGACAAGAAAATTCAGATAAAATTTCACATGCTATCATACCGATGTTTAAAAAAATCATAAAAATTTATTTTTCATCCGATTTTGAAAAAAACACCATTTTACTCCTTTTGTATGGTATTCTATCCCTGCCAAATATCATTTATATATTTCAGTTTTTAGGAAATCATTGCCTCTCTCTAATATGGGCCAAGTGGATTAAACGCTGAATGTAGAATAGAGACACTTTCAGACAGCTTTAGGTTGGCCAGGCTGTTTTGCATAGCAACTGGATCAAAGATTATACAAACGATGCGCTGAAACACGCAATGCGCTATTTCACACTCGTACAATAGGTTTATTGAGTCAATCGCTATATTAAAATTTATTCTATTTTGAGAAAAAAGTAGACATGAAAAATACTATGAGTAGGCTTTTAACACAGGGGTAGACCAACATATGTTTTTCAAAGTGGGCTCCGCCTAAAATAATATGTTGTACTTCCGGGATTCCGAGAAAACGGTAGTAGACTTTGTTTTTTCGAACAAAGTTAATATTTCAATACACGATTTTGAAAAAATCTTAATGCTATTCGCCGTGGTTTACATTTCGGAGTCTAGAGATGCAAAGTTTAGTTTTGTACCTAGAATAATTCGTGTAGAAACCGTTTTTCTAGTGCTGACCTAAATCTTTCAACATTGTCTCCATATGTCGTTTTTCGCTAGAGTTTGGTTATACCCATAAGATACTGGTACAATTTTGTCATATAATACAAATTTACAATTAGAAGGACACTAACCACGGACAGTTTGTTTTGGTCACAAAGACAAGAAATCACCAGATATAAACAAATTCAAATTGGGCTCCATATGTTGTCGTGGATTCCATGTGTTGTATTTTTTCATGAAATCTTTTTTTTAGATGTCACAACTGCGCTGAATAGATTTTCTTTCTGGTGTAATTGTAATACACATCAAAGATAGGGACTGGCCTTCAATGTCTTAGCTTGCAGACAATATCGTTTTATATCTCTCAAGAACAGGAGTGGACAATTATTTTTTGAGATACTTCAAGTGCCAAGGCTACAGATATTATTCGAAATAACTGAGCTATCACAACAGACGCCTGGTGCAAAAGCGGGACGAATTTACTTACAGCTAATGATAAATAGTTAAAAAGTGCTGGCGGGAATATTATCTGTACATCTGTCGACGACTGACAGCTTTGTCGAATTTCATTAATATTGTAGACGTCGTCTAGCTTAAAGTTATCAGTAATGGCTAAAGGGGGTTGCTTCACAAGACGAGATAGTTTTTTTCTATTACAATTCTCAATCACTAGATAAAGAAATCACGAACGGTACTCGAAAATCACGACAATTTTAAGTTAAGGCTTTCTACGTAATACTATGCTTATGATAAAACTAGAGGATATTAGTTTTTACCAGTGCAAGATAGAAATATATTTCACCGATTAAGCTTCATGATTCGTAATGTCACGAGTGTCAAAATACATAATTCTATATTTCACTGGTCAAAACAAAATTATATTTCATATTTAGTTTACGCTTTAACTTTTCACTCAGAATATTATGTGCGTGTTGGTTAAAAGTGAGAAAAAAAACAGTGACGATATAAATAATATTATTTTTATGCCGATTCAGACATTCTCGCATAAGCTTATTACTTACTCATAGCGATTTTGCACTGTGTTTCCCCGTTTTCGAGTTGTTATGAAAATATTATAAAGTAAAGACCAGGAAATGAGTAACAATTTTGTGTACCCCCTTTAGAACCATCAGTCCTTCCAAAGTACCGATGCACTAAAGGCGATGTAGTATTTTATATAAAAGTAGCTGAAAATGTCGGATGTATTTTGATAAATTACAGAACAAGCGAGATATTTTTTAAAAGAAATGTTTTTAAATTATCAATCTGTCAAAATCTTGAACACTGACGACATACATACATTAATCCGCCCCCCCCCCCCAATGTGTAACATATAACCAGAATGCTAATATTTTATCAAATCTCTTGGAGCGAACTTCTAATGAATTGAAACAGTGTTAATAAATCACTGTAACTATCAACGCTTAGAATTTCAGTAAGTGTGGCTTTTAGCCGATGTAATGTCTTTTTAAATTACATATCTGTCACCAATTCGGTCCTTGTAATTAAAGGTAGTATAATGTTCGGAGTCCATTAGGATTTAGTTTACTGCTTAGTTTTGCTGTCACGTCGGACAATTTACCATATTGTAAGAAGAGACAATCTTGTAAGCGGTACTTTGAAACATTGATGAATGCAATCAAAGTCCATTTGATCCATTTACAGGAAACAGTAATTCTTTACTGAGCTTATTATTTCTTTGACAGCCGTGAGGTCGTTCTCTGAAAACAAAAATTCCATTTCCATTTTGTTTAGGGTGTGTGATGTTTTCATCATAACTTGTTGGGGGTTTGATGTTTGCATCATACATTTGTATCTTAATCAGTGAGGTTGTCGGTATATGGACATTAATTAAGATTTGAACACCGCTTTCTTCAAGTTAATCCACAGACGAGAGGTGAAGAACACAACAATATCATAGCAATAAAGTGGCTTAATATACTTTATCAGCCCTCATTGCAAAAAGATTTTTTTCCAAGACACTTTTCGGCGGCGAAATGCTTTTCAGTGCCAATTGATTTCTTTTCACTGACCTGATGTACAGATGAAGACAATACTTGTACCTGCGGGTAACTAATAACCCTTTTCATTTACAGTCTGTTACAGTTCTTATTCTCTGTATTCCAGTCGAGCAATTACTAATGACACACACAAGTTCATTGTCATCCGGTGTTAAGTTCAGACATCCACATCTGTTTAATTTTTCAACTGTTTTTCTTCTTTTTTATTTTTCTTCTACTTTTGTTTTCTTCTTGTTCTTCCTCTTTTTCTTCTACTACTACTTCAACATTTTTATTTTTATTTGTCTTCTTATCCCGCTTCCTCTTCTTCTTTTTAATTATTAAATTATTATCATTTAAGAAATAATGAATAGCTTCCGGTGGTATATCGCATGATATATCACGGGGCGTAGTTCAGATGCGTAAGGATATATCAAGAGGGGCGTTATAAACGCAAATTGGTTATAAGATCGGCTGTATTTACTCCATAATCATCTCCATAATTTAAAAATTGATAATAATTCAAAGATTAAATAACAAAGTTGAATACATGTTCATCCAATCGCGCATCCAACATTCGTCGTTCGAACTGTATTTGTCATTCTAACGGTTTAAAACATTCATCAGGGAATAAATGTAAACTACGGAAATGACGTGACGTCGTTAAAATGGCGATATAACGTCACCTTAACGTTGCAACAAAAATAGCGGAAAATAATTATAGTATTTTACTTAAACTATATAAAATAAATGTTATTCTGTTACTGTGGTATCATCATATTACGCGCGGGAAAAAAATTCGCGTATTATGTGCTATCTCAAATGCGTGAAATTAACTCCCAGCTAAAAATACAATTGTCACGTGACTATTTTATACCGACCGGTATTTACGGAATAGGCGTGCACACGCGCGGTGATATATCGTATGATAACTCACTGTAAACCCAATGGGGAAAACGTCGAGTCGTCTTAGAATATTATTTTTATTATAATAATAATAATCAAATAATAACTCTTATGTTTAAGAACTTATATATAGTCCGATAATATTTCTCAGGATATATCACGGGGCGCAGTTCAGATGCGTAATGATATATCACGAGGAGCGTAGCCCCGAGTGATATATATCTCACATCTGAACGACGGTTTTGTTTAATAAGGAACCCAGCCTAGACTTTGCTAGACACAGCTAGAAAGAGGGAAAGTAACATGAGCGATAAAATGGGATTTGGCAACTTCCGGTTCATTTTTGATCCCTTTACATTTACTTAAGAACTGCTTAGTGACACTGACAAATAAAAACGGTGTGGGATTACATTGAACTTAATTTACTGTTTCTACACCACTCTTTCAGTTCTAAAATAGCACCTTTTTCTTAACAAACCCAAGAATCAAAGAGAGAAAATAAACGAGACCAATTTCCACACTCGGATATCATAATTTGTAAAGATATAAAGACAAATGTATACAACCCACTTCGAGGAAAGCTTAATTAACATGGGTAATAAAAATAACCATTTAAATGAAGCCACGGAGTCCAGCTTCTAATGAATGATGTTTCGTGAGACTTAACACGGAGTATTTACGGAGACGATGATTTCCAAGAAGGAATTAAGAAGAAATGTTTCACTTTGTTAACATCAGATATTTAACCGCATTTTATTTCAAAAACGTTTCAATCATGTTTGAGGAAAACAAACGATGTGCATCAAAATGTGTCTGAGACTTAAAAAGCCTATGATCACTTTTGTATTTATAGTCTGTCCCACTGAGTTTGTGACCCTCGGTATTTTTACATTAAAAGCAAATAAACATGAAAATAATACGTAAATATAACCATTAAATAAATATCTCCAGACCGTTTTTTTCACTTTTTTGATCATTGTCATATTTCCTCTTATATTCACATTTTTATAAGTTTTCTCATCCGCTCTAACGTTAAAATGTCGAGGTACGAAAAGGCGCGTGACGTCATGTATACAAATAAAGACCGGGGGACATGTCAAACATGACGTTTTCAATGAGTTAACCAACTGCGCTAGTTAAAGTGGATTTTAAATTGAATTGCTTGATTTTTTCAACATTTACATTAAACAACTGAAATTGAAATTATCCAGAACTATGACAGTCGAACTTCGAAGGCTCGAACTCGACGGGACCGGAAGATTTGTTCGAGCCATCGGTAGTTCGAGCGATGCGTGGTTGGCAGCTGGGAATGGGTTTCTGTTTTCTTAACTAAGCTTGCACATAATAATAAATAATATTTCTTATTTTAGTGTTGTTCTGTGTTGCTGTTGATGTGCGATTCATAGAATCGTTGCATCACTTCACATGCCTTCCATTGTTACAGTATAATTCGTTCGCTTATATTCAAAAATAATATTTGACATTACGTACTCGCAAAAAAATCTTCTAAAATCCCTTATTACATTTATATATACGACAAAACAATTACAATTTTCAAAAAAAACCGAATATCAGTTTAATTATATTTATCATTATTGTGGTATAAATAAACACAACAATCAAATTATTTTCATCAGTTTTAACGTGTTATTTACATGACTTAATTTAATTGCGAATTGTCCTAGTTCGCGAGACATTTTCACGCCTTTGTTCGCACCTTTCATGATTACCGATAATTATTGTCTGTTCGAGCCAAGCGGTGTCAAAATCATTGAAAACTAACTGTCGGGACCTTGATTGGTGTTCGACGGTTCGAGTTATGGGTAGTTCGAGCCATCGGAAGTAGAACAATATAGAACATATTAAGTTCTAGTTTGGGACCGGGCGGACTGTTCGAGAGAAGGGTGGTGTTCGAGCGAACGGTGTTCGAGCCATCGAAGTTCGGCTGTATTTAATATCAAAGACATAATGTCACCAACTTTTATAGAATGTTACACTTATCGCTTAAGCCCCGGTCACAACCCGCCGTACTTGCAAGTGCGTGCTGTCTACGTGCAAAGACGTGGGCCAAATTCAGGGATCCGTACGTGGTGAGTACCGCCTCCGTACGGATTTGCAAGCACGCAGCGACGCCTTTGCATTTTTGGTGCATGCAAACCTTTCTCTACGGCCACGAGCGCATTAGGCCGGTATTCCATAGTTCCGTGATGCGAGTCCGTGTCCGCGTCCGTGTCCGCGATTTTTCACTCACCGAAGATATCGTTGGGTATATTCCATACCTCCGTGTCCGTCCGACTCGTAAGAACACCGTACGTGAGCAGCGCATGTAAGTACTGCCTCCGTACGTTAACATGGAAATCGCACGGAGATCATGCGTTGTAAGCATGTTGTCAGCACGTACAACTCACTTACCATATACGCAACGTATGATGCATGCAACCACTTACCCCTTGATGTTGCGTGCGGGCCAGGAGCTCACAACTTGCGCAGCCGTGAGCGTGACGTGCTTCCTCTCTGCCCTAACCACGTCCGACCCCAAAACGCCGCGAACGTAACCTCCGCAGAACACGGACAAAAAAGACGCGCGGCGGGTTGTGACCGGGGCTTTAGGTACGCCCTAATCTGTCTGCATGTTTTACTTTGACACATGTAATTGACAATGTAATTGATTTTTTTTCTCTTCTGATTAAAATTTAAAATGCAAAGGCGGAGACGTAAACTGTATTTTAATTTAGCAACTTCGGCATCAACTGCCGTCACACTAACTTGGAAACTCAAACAACAAGCGCAGTGAAAACAACAACTACATGTATCTACTGGTCAGAGATCATCGCCGGTGAAATCTCGTGTAAAACATCGTACATTATATTTATTTATTGATAACTGAGAGCCTTTTTAATGCAGTTCTTAATTAAAAATGTTTATTTTCAAAACAGGATGTACAATTGTTGTGATATTGGTTAAACAATCGAATGTTGATAACTACACTTTCGATCTGTGACGGAGAAATTTATAGATCTGCTCGCAAGTAGCGCGTCATTCGTGTGAATCTTTCTAAGACCAAAAAAGACAGAAAGATTTTACCACCCAAGATGAAAACTGCTGCGCGCAAAAAGCGTGCATTTCGTGCAAATCGTACTTTTTCATGGCACACGTGTGACGTTTTGTTAACGTTTAATTGTACGTCATATGTTTATGATGCAAGAGGCAAACCTACAGCGTGCATTTCGAGCAAACCATCACGACCTCTTGAATATCGCGTAAGCTATACCACACCGTTCAACCCGATAAGATGAATGCCGTGGGTAAGACGACGGCAGTTGCTTGTGTACATGAACGTTTTTCGGCGAAACTGAGTATTGGCCTGATTTTTACATTTTCCGGCAATATCTAAGCAGACAAAAATATACATATTGATTCCCTGTTTGTTAAGGACTCTACTGACGAAATCTTGACGCACACAGGATATTATTTACAAAGAAATTTCAGAAAAAGTGTGCAATTTTTTGACAAAATATGTCATTTGACGAATCGGTCGCAAATATTCTTTTTCATTACCAAATCTGAAATATTTGAAATATACCATGATAAAGTTCAATTATTTCCCTGTAATTATTTGAAACCACAGCTTCCAAATCGCTTTCTCTAGAAAGATATTTACTTTTAAACTTGGTACGTCGTGGAGATTTTGGTAACGACAACGGCCGTTAACACTTAAATATTGATACAGTTGAATGCAGTTTCGTCAGTGGATTGGATAACGTAAACGGCCGTCAAGCGAAAACTAGCTTTGTATTTACAATGATTAACACTGGACCCGAGAACATAATTAAATGTTTTTTATTGCATCGTGATTTGACCGATGTTTTTTTAACGCGCACATTGCCAATTTTGTTGTATATTTTTTCCTTAAACAGCTGTTGAAAATGACATATTTATGAAAGTTTTTAAAATACTGTTTTACAAATTGAGTTTGATCTGACAGAGATTACGATTCCTTGTATTTAAACTATATTCTAGAGATATGACCATGACGTCTTAGCCGTATTGTCAGCGAAGCAAAGGTGACGACAATGATATATAAAACAGTGAAATATGCATATCAGGGATGGCCACATCCAGCAGACACAGCTTCCCCATACAGCCAAACAGCAGAGACGAAAAGAGAACATGGTATTACAATAATCAATTTCAATATAGACGCCACAAACAATTAACGAAAGTGAGAACCCGAGGGGTTACCGCCTTGGAACGGTCCGACGGCAAAACTTAGTCGCATAAAAATAGTTGTTTTTCGTCTGTTACAAATATGAAGCAAAAGAACTTCAAATACTTCATTCTGAGTTGAATTTTACTTACTTTCGTTGTCTATATAATTTTATTTATTAATCAGAAGTAAATCAAGACCGCCTGCACTTCGAATATTCTTAAAGAGTAATGGCTACCAAATGAAAATAAAGAATAATAACATTTATTTCCGAATTTTAAAACTATAATATTACGTACTCGGTATGGTTCGTCCCCAGATAAAGTTCGAGCTGAAATAATATGCGGTGCAACATTTTTTTCTCGTCTGCAGGCGGCTGTGCAAATGCATTAAATTTAAAGTTCGTAAAGTATATATAGTAAATAATATAAGAATTTGTACAAAGTTAGATAAAATATTATATTGTTTTCATTTGAATGAGTACAGACGCTTGTACTTCTCTTTTGACAAGTGTACGAAATAATTGAATACTTAAAATTATTACAGTTCTAAAATTGCATCAACAACAAAACGTTAGGTAATATTATTCAACCTGGAAATCAGGTGTTTTGTTATAAATGATTTTCTTTAGGTAAACATACTTTTCAATAATTATCTTGATTTATACACAACAAGGAGTAGCCTAGATTTGTTAACACTAGAGTCTGATACACTTTATGCATAAAGCAGACAACAGCGACGTTGAAAATAAGTTCACTTGACGGCCGTTAACGTTATCCAATACACTGACGAAACTGCATTCAACTGTACCAATATTTTAGTGTTAACGGCCGTTGTCGTTACCAAAATCACTACGACGTACCAAGTTTAAAAGTAAATATCTTTCTAGAGAAAGCGAATTGGAAGCTGTGGTTTCAAATAATTACAGGGAAATAATTGAACTTTATCATGGTATATTTCAAATATTTCAGATTTGGTAATTAAAAAGGATATTTGCGACCGATTCGTCAAATGACATATTTTGTCAAAAAATTGCACACTTTTTCTGCAATTTCTCTGTAAATAATATCATGTGTGAGTCAAGATTTCGTCAGTAGAGTCCTTAACAAACAGGGAATCAATATGTATATTTTTGTCTGCTAAGATATAGCCGGTAATTGTAAAAATCAGGCCAATACTCAGTTTCGCCGAAAAACGTTCATGTACACAAGCAACTGCCGTCGTCTTACCCACGGCATTCATCTTATCGGGTTGAACGGTGTGTATACGGATATTTCTTTGAATTATTAAAGATAAAAAACATACACTATGCGGAAATGATGTTTGTGAATAGAATGTCCATTGAAAATTCGCAGATTTTGTTTTTATTTGTGATAAGGATTTCAGTGTACCAGAAGTGTGCTTGCTTGTATCTTTTCACGAGGTCATAAACTTTATTGCAATGCAGATATGGAGAGAACGTAACACTCTTCGGTCAGTTCACTTGCGCAATATTTTCACTTTGGCACTTTAAACAAATGAACTAATAAAAATTAACATGTGTACAAAACATAATCAGACGTAAAGTTTACCACAAATTTCTAGGCAGAAGGAAATAATAATACGGTGGCGAAGGGTCTTTGACATTTTCCAATTTTATTGTGGGCGAAAAAAATGTGTTGGTGGTACCCCCATCCCCCATTTTCAATTTGCGGAACAGCCTTATTTTAACAGTTTATCATTTCAATTGTTTTGGGCGGGAAATCGGGACATTTAATTATTTTAATAGGGCCTAGGGCCTACCCACTAAGTAAATATTTTCCTTACGGCATTTTATTCCATTATTCAAAAACGAAATATTCATCGTCGTAGTGAACGTCAAACTTCCGGTCGTATGCAGCAGTCCTTGTTCGCTAACGAAAATGTATAATTATTAAAAACATACCGCTTATGATAATTATATGAAGCACCACGATCTCACATGTGATTCCTCGTGTTTGTACATCCGCTGTACAACATAAAAATATGTAATTATCTTACGATATAACTGATTCTATTGCGTTTAGCAAGAGTGATTGAGAAATTAAATCAAAACATCGCAAATCAAATTGGAATTTTTAATAAATTAGGTATTTTGTCTTGTTCGTCAGTCCGGATGATATGAACATTTTGACAGTTAAAATAACGTTTGAGAACTTCCCCGCTCTGTTTCAATCCCCCCGCTCTGTTTCAATCGCGATGACGTCACGCGTTACCTCACAAAATGAAGATCAATACTGTAAACAATGGCAACATGCCATAGGAAATTAAAATTTTGCGATTATATGCTTGATATAAGTTTTAAAGAAAAATCCAGGATTTTGCTACATAGGAGTTTTTTGTTTTTCACAAAACATGTATTACTTTTTAGATTTGTTGCGTTATAAGAAAGAAATCGCCTCTTTTCGAGGGTCACAAATGAGCTGGGACAAACTATAGAAGGTATTTTCTACTATCAGCGTGTCCAACTAAAGGCAATCATTCTGGCAACCCTTACCGCGCTGTCATTTCCCTTACTGCCCATTATAAAGTTGCAAAAGGAGCATTGAAAAGCAACCGACACTAAATAATAATCAAAATATTGCAGACTCGGTTTGATTTAGCCTGATCATGAGTAGCAACGGAAATGCGTAATTCTGTCCATGCCGTCATGCCCCGGGTTGAGCGCAACTCAATATTCAAATAGCTCAATTAATCGTGCCTGTATTATCTTTTATATTTGTAGTGTTCTAAGCGTTTTAAAAATTTCATTTGCGTCAATTACAGGACGTGTGACAAAAGCTTGCCAATAACCCATCTTTTAATGTAAATGTTAAATTATTTTAATTTTACTAATTACTTTTACTTGCATAAAGACCGCGTTAAATTAATTGTAGCTTATATAAAGTAACCAACGGTAGGGGATATTGAGTAATCAATTTTCAACCATTTATATGAGGTGCGTCATGGGAAAAGGTACCTTCGGACAGTTGACGTCAATCTTTGAAATGACGTCATAAATTTGAGCAGACGACATTATTGATTATGCATTTCGCTGTAAAAATACCATTTTATTGTCAAAATGTGTAACAAAATCACATTTTAGTTACAAGAAATTGATTATAGTTGTAAGTTCTTTCTAAAAATTTTTAAAACTAAAATATCACTAAAAATGACCGAAGGTACCTTTTCCCGTGACGTACCCCATATGAGGCTGCTCTGAAGTCTTGTGCCAGAATTAGAAAGACTTTAATATCTTGCAAGTTCAATAATTACCTTCACGCTTAAACGCTCGTTGCTGACACATTTTCTTATGTATTTTCTAATTTCTATTGTGGGATCAATCAAATGCTATTAAACAAGCCATAGAAACAGAAAAATAATTTGTTCATATATGACTGCAACTGAATGTAAAATAATTTGTTAAAAAGTAATTTATTTACGAAGAAAATTTCAATACCTGGTCCAACTGATATGCAAACAGTCCATCACATAAATCATTTATAATTGCAGTACTTACTATTCAGACCTCTTTAACTCAGTTTGTGTGTATTAATAATAAGCAACTTTTGTTTGTGGAGACAAGTACAAAATGTATCTCAGATTCGTAGATATAAAATATTCCACTAGGATAAAAAAGGAACGATTAGATTGCTACTCCGTCCTGCCTTATGGGAAATTTTGCAGACAACATTTTCTGAAAAGATATGGGGCACGCCACGGGAAAAGGTACCTTCGGTCATATTTTGTGACAATTTAGCTGTTACTATATTTAGAAAGAACTTACAATAATATATTGTTTTCTCATAACAAAAAAGTGATTTTGTTACACAATTTGTTAATAAAATGATATTTTTACCGCGAAATGCATAATAATAAATGTCGTCTGCTCAACTTTATGACGTCATTTCAACGATTGACGTCAACCGTCCGAAGGTACTTTTTCCCGTGACGCGCCCCAATTTAGGTTTGATGCAGTTTGTTTGTACGTTCGTTAGCGAGTAGAAGATCATACAGAGGATGATAAAGCTATGTGGTATCGATACCTCCAGACGTCATGCAGATTGCATTAATTGAATGTTTTATATTGTTATAATAGATAAAAAGGGAGCTTTGAAAGCCACCGAATACGACAAATATGAAAATATTACAGGCTCGGTTTGATTGAGTCCGTTCATGGGCAGTAATGGAAATGCCCACGCCGCCTAGCCCCGGGTTGAGCGCAACTCAATATTAACACCATAAACAGTTAAATTTTTATCCATCCCAAACAATGGCATGCATATGGCGGTGATTATGGAACCTTCAATGCGGTATTTTCAGATTAATACCATTCCATGTTCAGAGGCGTAAGATCCCCAGATAAAAGAATGGGTTTGCCCTAAACGAGAAAACGATGGGCGGAACTAAACAAAACAGAATTTTGACAGGAGATCTGAGAATATAAATCACACATTGTACAGACAACGCCAAAGGCAAACTTAAAAAAGCAGGAAGTATATCCTTGTATGGAAAGCCAGAGCTGTCTTATATTGTTGTTTTCGAATGTATTCAACCGCTTTGGTATTATAACAGTTCATTTCTATAATATATAAAACCAAAACATGCATTTATTGAACCAATACTCATTATATTAATCCACGCGTACAATATATTATACGGACTCGTCGATATATGAAACCAATATACCTTTATGTAGATTCAGCCTTGCTATGTTTGTATTGGAAACTGTATTGAATGAAACCAGTATGTTCAAATATGAATTCACATTTTAATATATACAACCAACTGCCTTTGTATAGAACCAACTTGCGCATATATAAATATATTTTTGAATTGTATTTAACGAATGTGTTAATATTTAAAACCGAATTAGACATACATAAATCCAACTGTCCTTATGGGGAACGAGAGTAGCATTATATTATATCATTTTCACGATATAGGAAAGTAAACTGTTCATATTTAAATGTTGTTACGACAGTCTTGCGTGCTACCCTAAAATATACGCCTTTCCAATAAACAGTTCCGCAGTCCTGTACGAGTTACTTCCCGCGACCGAAAATCAATCCAAAACGAGGCTCTGCAGGATAGCTGAACGATCGGGCTAATGGCTTAAGCACATTTTGCTAACCTTACCCGCTATATTGCAGGTCTGCGTACGTCGCCGGTGGTGAAAAAAATAAGTTGCTGGTCTGTTATTCTAGCCAGACTTCTTTATGTTTACTATTTGTTAGATATTTAGATTTTTAATGATTTAAGAACACGTACCATTCTTGTTGATAGTAGGCAGTTTGAAACGCAATTTGGACAAACATAAGCATTAATTTTACCAATTATGTACAACAATTTCTTCTTAAGATCTTTTCTGCTGAAAATATATTTTACTGGTGTAAATGTTGTAAATTGCTAAGGCTAGTAATGCGCTATTATCCGGAAATCGTGATACGTCAACATCTGGTTACAGGATCTGTAGACAAAAAATACAATCTGAATTTGTTGATACTTACACATTTGAACAATAGAATTGTCCTAAAAATTTAAGGCGTTTATGGTAAACGAATAAATAATTTGAATACTTAAAATGTTACGTATACTTCACAACCAAATATGATTGATTCCGTCTTGAAATAAAACAAGATCAGTAATCTGATTTTTTGTTGTAGAAGTATCATTCGTAGAATAAAATCCAAGGATTTAGATGCCGGCTTCCAAAAAGATGGGAATATTTATATCACAATATGGTTGCATATCCAATTTAGATTTCTTAGGTTTGACAGACTGTAATCTTGGCATAAAAGCCCAAACTCTTAATTTAACATATATAAATGTTTTGACAAGATTTGTTTCTTATTGACGGCTTTTGTTTCTATAACGTGTCGTAATGTTGATTAAGAATCCATTTAAGTGCTAAATCAAATACATTTGCTGGCGCATCCAGTAGTTAAAGGACTCCGAAACACTTAAGTATTGGGAGGTGTAGATACCTTGCAAATAGAAATTACACGATCTCTATTGGTCAATGATATCTGCCCCTTTAAGTAATTGACAGCTGACCCCGTGTGCGAGACAGTTTGACATGTTTATGACATGCCGCCTTCAAAATCAATCGCCGCCGACATAATCACAACATGATGTAGGTAGTTGAATAGACACGCTAATCCGGAAACGAGACTCTTAGTTTCAAAAAGTAATTCAATGCTGCAGAGCGGTCAATTTTGTAATGCTGTGCAAAATGATAAAATTTATATTTAAACATATGGAATCAATCAATATTTGAAGAAATTTAACTCGTGGAACGTCAGACAAGATTTTGAGTCATGAACGCGCATGAATACCTAATGGCGGACCGCCATATTGGATTCGACAACGTTCGGTTAAGACGAAAAATCCATCGCAATCAACTAATTAGTGAGTATTTATCGAGTTATTTTCGTGATGCAATGTTTTATAACACACAGGTTACATTTGAATGTTTATTGACAATAGTATTTCTCTTTGTAAATAAAATTTTTCATATGGAAAATGGAGGTGGATTTGGTGGCTTACGAATGATAACGTTACAAAATCTTTGTAAAACTGAAATGTTATATTCTTCTTCCAGAATACTGACCGTCTTCAACTGACTGAAGTTTACCATGTTTAGATTCGAAAGACTATACCGCAGTAAACGAGATTTTGGCTCTTTTGGTTTTATTGAACGTTACGTTCCGTTGCGTCATTTAATGCACTCTCCAAAATGAAAGTAGGTCAAAGACCTATATTATACAAAGATAAGCGTCTTCGCTTTATCTCGCATGTGCACGCGGCCTGCGTTATCTCGGCGAGTCACGTGATCGCTAACCGCGTCATAGTAATCAATAATGGCTGTTGATTCAGGGTTAAATCGGTACGTTAACAACGGAAGCCAATTTCGCGCATGCGCGTTGTGCGTAGGGAAAAAAAACTGCATACGAAGAACAACAATTCAACGATAAATTAAATCAAAATGAGTGATTACGCTAATAGTTTACCACCAGATAACCAGAAAAGGTACTTTGAGAAGCTAACTAATCTTGGTTTTCATGAACATCACATCGATGATCCGTATATTGGGCTTGAAAAGACAAGAAATGTTAGTAAAGTTGACACCAGCTCGGGATCGGAGCGAAAATGGCTGGACGACCCAACAAAATGGCCAAAGTTAGAATTCGGTGACATATTTACTTATTTCATTGATAGCCGTTATTCGGTCATGTTCCCAATAGCAAAACATATACTTTTTTCCCAATTTGAGAAGAAAAATTCCCAATTCATATTCCCAAAATGGTGAAATAAAGCCCTGATTCGGTAGGTAAAAAAAACTAGCTATTCATCTTAGTCTGAGGTTTAGGGCAGTTGATATCTTCACTTCAGAACAATATATAAATTTTGATTCATACCTGAACTTGAGACACATTTTCACAATCTGATAGTTGCAAAAGGGCTAAATTTTTACGATCCATTTGTTCAGTCTTTCGGGATCGGACATGGGCAATCTGAACATTTTCACTTCGTTTGTCCCTTTTACTAATCGCCTTGTACACCCTGGGGCACAACATGATGATGGCATGTCTTATTGTCACTTTTAATTCAAAAGTTATCACAAATTACAAGATAAATCTGTCAAACACACTGATAAAATCAATATTCCTTTGTTATAGCTTCCTTGTTATCGAAATTTTTGCCCTACGCAGTATGCGCATGCGCGTACTTTTAACGGTTTCCGGGAAAAATTTTCAAGGGAAACAACCTCAAAAGTAACGTGACGAGATTCTCGTCGAATCCACGTCAAAAAACGAGATTTCTTATATCAGTAATAGAGAGATGCGAATCTATTTATATATATAGGTCTCTGAGTAGGTGTTTCAAAACACTGAGTAGGCAAAACTTTTTTTTTTAATTTAGGGCCCTAATCATTGTGTCTATTTATTGTGGAAACTTGTAGCGATGTAAGTAATAAAATCAGTTCAATGTATTGCATTGAAAGAAGTTGGATTTTGTACGAATAACGATTAACTTGGTTAAATATCGTGTAATATTTTTATTTCTATTTGAATGCTTCAAACATAAAGCATCTGATTCACATTGATTTATTTTTAACACATTTACGTAGATCTGTTGAAAATTGTGTTTAAAGTTAGTTAAAAATCATACATGAATTGATTTAACAGATATATTAATGAATGCATTTTATGCATTTGATCAAAAGAATCTGAATTTTCATTGGCATCAGATAATATCCAGATCTGACATGAATGAAATTTTCCCATATCATAACCCATTCCCAAATCATAACCGGCTGCATAGTTGACACAGGGTTTTCTGAATAATTGCACCTTATATGTAGACCTTCTGAAATGCATATTGGGAATCGCCACATTCAGAAAAAACAGCCTCCCCACTCAGTCAGGAGAAGAGAGGGAGAGAGCATGGTTAATAAAATGATCAGTTTCTAAAGAGACGTCACTAACAATGAACAAAAATGAGAACCCGAGTGGTTACTGCCTTGGAACAGTCAGTGAAATCCGCTATCAGAAGTTTTTACTACTTTCAATTTTGTCTTGCACTCCATTCAATGATGTCTCACAGGTCATTTTATCAGAACAGATATTCTTAAAATAACCCAGGGAAACCAAAAGAAGAAAAAGAGTAAAACCTCAGAGATTCACTTAGTATACAGAACAGGAACTTCACAAATTATATGAATTTATTTAATAGCTAATGCATTTCGGGTGAATTTAGCATCCTGGAAGAAAGAATAATCATGTATTTATTTGTTTATTTAATTATTCATAAACAGGTTTAGATGATCTTTGGATCTGGTCAGACCCGTATCAACTAACTTTGACATAATACCCCATTTGAAGCTCTATAGAACTGTTTGACATCATGCAATGAAGTGGACAACAAAGGTGAAGGTAAAATAAAAATGTTTCAGTTAAATCCACAATGACTGTTTTAGGAGATGTAATTTTTGTAAACAGTATATTTTAGTTTCTTTGTAATGTTTGAGCTGCCATAACGCTGTGTCAACATTGCAACTGGTAAATTCTTGTAACATGTAAGTGGGTGGGGTACAAATCCATTGCATTCGGAAAATGTAATATTTTTCCGGATCTTGATATTTTCAGATGGAAATTCAGGTTCCTGTAATCTGATAAATAATCAGTGTTCATTTATATTGACATGCAGCCAGACTGGTTTAGGTGGGGCGACTACTACCCACAAGGTTCATGCTCTGGGCCCAAAAATAGAGTATCAATGGACATAAAGCAATTTGATGTCATTTATTCTGTGTTCAGTTTCAACATTGCAACAGTAATTACTATGCTGATATGATATTGTAAATCATACTAAATGAATCACTTCATAAATTAGAAATTTTCTACAGAACAATGTTAATTATTACCTCAAATACCTAATGCAAATAATGTAAATTCAGTATTGAACAGTTTGATCTCATGTGGCATTAAAATAAAGTTTAAAACTTTCCCCAAATCCGTTATCCACTGAATGGGTGAGATCTGTAACCATGATTTCCACAACAGAAACATTTACATCACCCATTTTATGTATAGCTCAAATTAAGTTTCATAGTGTTAAATTATGTCTTATTAATAGTAGAATTGCCTAACAAATTTACAATAAATTATGAAATGAAAACCAAATATTTAAATTTTTTTCACTACAAACATGTGCCAAATTATAAAAATGAATATATTACCTCCCTTTTGATGTTATACCAGTATTCAGTATTGAAATGAACCTGGGTTTACACAGTGTTTTGATGTAACAAGTGTTTATAAGCTTTCCAATACAAATTGTTTTAAAGTAAAATAAACCAGAACTACTGCAGACATTTATGTCTATTTAATTCTATGATTTTTACCCAGACTTGAATTCTGATCAGCAATGTAAAATAAATTACCGGTAGTTATTTGGAAAGGAACCCTTTTTGTAAATTTTTAGTGACAACCCAATTGACCATTTCAACACATTTTTGGCTTTTTGCAGTCTGTTACTTTCTGGTTAAAGTGACATGCCTGGATCTGTATTTCTTTTTTTTTCAAAAGAAAGTTATATACTATTTAATACAAAATCTCCCAAATTGATGATATGATTTTGTCAAATTAATTGGCATTGACAGTATTTTGGAGCAAATAAAAGGTCATAATATTCAGTATATCACATGATTTTTTCCAATGATGGATAGCAAAGAAACTGTGCATGTAAGGAAACACATAATAACTTATCTGGCAGTGATGCAACAATATGGATACTAACTTAATCCAGTAAATCAATATAATTTTATGAAATATTATTGAATGGCTGTTGGAACAGGCATATTAACTACTAAACAAATGACAGCACTCTTTTTCACACCAACTAGCAAGTTAAATGTCGGGCATGCTTGTTGATGTCACAAGGAAAAACATTTTGCACAGTCCAAAAGATTGTGTGTGACTTTTTGTAAACACACCTCTGACTGAATGAATTCCAATGCAGAATAGAAACAATCTGAAGAAAGTGATTATAGCAATGAGAGTAAATTAATATTTTTATGATCACTAACTTATAAAATAAAATCAGTTATTATAAATAATATTTGTAATTTGAGCAAAGATCAAAATAATTGTTTTAATTTTGTGTTTGTTAAATATGTATTTCAGTGTTATAATCATGAAATGTGACATCTCTGGTTCAAAAAGCATGGAATTGGAAGAGCAGAGGAAGAAGGCTAATGGTATATTTAATTTTATTAGTTGACTATTAACAGGGCTCTCACCTATCAGGGAGAAGTTTTGTCATAATTTACTGAATTATGGAGAAGTTTGCAGTCAACGGCATTCTTTCCCTATATACATGTATTAAATACAAAAAGACTTCTCCCAAAGCTCAACGCAGAGAGAAGTCTGGTCACTTTTGATGGGACTACTTCCTTCAAGTCTCTCTCTAGTGAGAGCCCTATATGAATATACAGTACAGGTATTCCATACTTTGCCCTTTTTACATGACTGCACTGTGGCGAAATCTCGAGGCGTGTCATCACCTGACCTGAACATGCCATAATCTTGGCAGACACTACATTATATATCACATTCATACTTAACTATTTTATGATGGCCCAGCAATTACAATATTGGCCCAGAACCCCTGTATTGGTCCAGAACTTTTAGTCTTCATATGAATTTGATGTTTTAATTCTGTTAATTAATAAAAGTATCACTCAAGTTTATTCACATTGACCATGTTATTGGGCCTCGGGCTGTCATATATACCCTTGGCCTACTGCCTCAGGCATATATGACTACCCTTGGCCCAATAACATGGCCAACATGAATTCACTTGATTAATTACATTATATAATATTCATCTGTGGGCCACCTTGCACAAACACGATGTGTTCTTGTGGTTGCTTTTTCATTAATTAAGTAGGATAATCTCATATGAATGTGTCTCAAAAATTCAATGCTGCTTCTGTTTTCATTGTTAATAACTTGACCCTTTACTCCATTTACACGCCATTTCACCACACGGGCAACCAGTGTAAATCCAGATCATATAGAGATAGCACAGATGTAGCTCCAGATCAGCTTGCACATTTTTGTGGTCTGATCTGTATCTACTCAGTTCATTAGATACATTTAAACTAAAGCTCTTTTAATTGGAAGCAGCTGTGTCCGCACCTAGATCTACAGTAGTTGCTCATGTGTTAAAATGTGTATCCTTTGAGTAAAAGGGAGTATCAAAATGCAAGTGTGTTATTGTAATAATTAACCCTTTACTACATATATACACATTTTCATGCCTGTGCAACCAGTGTAGAGATACAGATCAGATGGCAGATCTGCACTGGATCTGCACTGGCCACATTGCGGTCAGAAATAACCTATTGAATAAAAAAGCTTACAGTTTAGATCCTAATCAGGCAGTATGGATGTGTCGGCTGATCTAGATCTACACTGATCACCAATGCCATAAAGGCATATACATGGAGGAAAAGGTTAAATGGGATAAATTGTGTAGCCTATAGGAATTGAAGATGGCACAAAGCTTACATCAGAAAAACCTCTTGTGTGATATTTATAAAAAAAATTACCTTAAAACAAATTATGACAACACTGTTATCTGTTAACTGTTTAACTGCAACAGCTATTTATGTGCATCTTCATAAACAACAAAAAGTACAGTGAAATTGACTTGGGTTATTTGTTATGATTTAAAATACAACATTTATTTTCAGCCATGTATACTATCAGTCTAGTAAAAGCTGTGGACTTGAAACGTTTGCAAAATTGGTAGAAAACTAGGGAGCAGAATATGAACAAAAACTAGGGAGCAGAATATGAATGTTACTGTAAAAAATGAAGACAAGGTTTGCATTTTTTCATTTCCATGTATTAGAATTTAGAGCTGCATGACTGTATGATAGAGACACTTAATCTATCTGTTAATGTTGGTATTTGTATCTTGTAACTAGAAAACATAAAATTGTGTTTGTATGTATGTGAAGACTTGTAAGACCTCAGTTCACAAGAAAATTAATCAACCTATAAAATGTTACTGTGTTGTTTTTGACCCTTTCTACCATGAATACATGACATATGTGACCAGTGTATATCAAGATCAGCAGGCATATCTGTGCAGTCTTAATAGGATCTACATGGTTCATAATAAGATTCATGAGGCTATTTCTTACAAATATGCAAACAGTGTAGATTCCAATCAATCAAGATCAGACACCAGAATTATATTGTTTGTGACAACATGCTTGAGCTGATGTAAATTTTCAGGTCAAGGTCACATTTGATGTAGTTAATCCCTTTCTGTACTTTTATTTTAACAGAAACTTTGGCTTTTTCTTAATATTTCTACATTAAACTTTAAAATTATATTGCTCATGACAACACACTCATCATGACTCGTAGTTCTTTAAGTGAAGATGGGGTTATTCCCCCTCTTGTTCTTGAAGTTTTTACCTGACATAGCTCCCAGGGAGACACAAGTAAACACCCATCTAGTGTAACTTTTTGGTGGATTCTGGCCATTAATAACCAAAATTACCCTTAATTTAAGGAAAACAAAGACACTTCAGGTAAAATCGCAAGGGTCAGAATGATTTTTTATTTTTTTTTAATTTTCAAAAGTCAAAAGGTTATTTCCTGGGTCAAATGTCTATATGATTAAGGTGTCTCCAAGGAGTTCAGGTTCATCATAAGAAATGAGAAAAATATGGTCAGTTTCAAAACATAAACCATAACCAATGAACAAAAATGAGAACCCAAGGGTTACCGTGTCAAGAGTCAGGATAAATGTAGTATTGCCAGGGCAAGAAAATTATTATTACTGGACAAAACTAATTTATTGTCAAATATTTATCAGTTTTTAATTTCGACAAATAAATTTAAAAAAGCACAGAGCATAAATTATGCTTGAACTTCAATATAAGTAGGTAATTTGTTGAAATTAATATTTCAGGATAACAGCTTCACATGGAATGCTGTGAGGAGACCAGTTTGACAATTCTGTCTATGACTGTCTGAGGGAGCATACAGCCTTTATATTGCCACTAATTCCTGCAATGGAACATGTTGCTTTTGTAAAGGACAAGAATAAAAAAAATCACAAATGTCGATACAAATAGTGGGTACGAAAATGAGACCATTTATATAAAATAAAACAAAACGTTAGAATGTGCACCATATTGAAAAAGCATCAGTTGACAAAAAAGCATCAGTGTAATTGTGTGTTTGAACATTATTTGCTGAATAATAAAAGTATTGGAAAAAAATATAGTGTCACTTGTAGTATTATTTTAAATCATGTGACCCAGTTTGAATATTCAAAGACAATGACAAGCTTAGCTACTTTTTTTGTCGCCCTTTCGAAGAAATGGCATGTCGTAGGGATCGCTTTGTCCGTCTGTCTTTCGGTCCATCCGGGCCCACCGATGGGCACTTGTTGGGTACCAAAATGCCCATCTATGAGAACTTTCCATTCATTCCGTTAGTCTCTTATTGGGTAGTTTTTCGCTTGTTGGGTAGTTTTAAACAAAAGAAATACCCAACAAATGCCCATCTGTGGGAGCGTCCGTCCGTCAGTCACGAAAACTTAACGTTAGCTATAACTTTGCCATTTCTTAATATTACTAAATGAAAATTTCAAATTATATTGCTTATGATCACAGGCTCATGATGATGCCACATTCTTTAGGTCAAGGTCACATTTGATGGAGTTATGTCCCTTTTTGTACTTTGATTTTGCAATTCCTCAATATTTCTTCATGAAACTTTCAAATTATATTACTTATGACAACACGCTCATGATGATGCCAAATTCTTAATGTCAAGGTCACTTTTGGTTGAGTAATGACCCTTTTTGAACTTGCATTATTTCCGACATTGTACCAGAGGGCGACACAAGAGTTCATCTGAAAACCCATCTAGTTCTGTCATATGTGTCACCGTATCTCAACTCAGAATTTTAGGTGCTGTCTATAGATACAGTGCTTGCAAACAACTGCTCACAGGATTCTTCCAAACTTAACAAAAGTATTCACGCCATTAAGGTAATATTTCATTTGTCATTGAACTCTCATTGATAAAATTAATCTGTCTAAATGCAAAATGCAAGGACGAAAAGAGTAATACCTTTAAATAAGTGTAGTGTCTGAGGACTGTGACCAGCTTTGTTTCACTGTTGACCATATGACCTATTTAGTATGGTATCCTTCACTTAATTTTGATTGGTCAGTTCCGAGAGAGGCATTGTCTTATCTAGAAGAATGATTTGCCACAGATTCGGCATCCGTAAATTTTCTGATCCTAATATCTATTCTAATGTTTATTTGATAAATGGTAAAGGTTGTAGTACATGTAATCAAAAGTATGTCCAACAAACTTGTCAATCTGTATCCAGAAGAATGAAAAGCCACAGATCTGTAAATTTTCTGATCTTTTCTATTCTTTCCTAATGTAGCAACATATGTTAATACTGACAACCTAGAACTACACAATTTCAAATTTATCCCAATTTACATTTTGAATAATATTATAGACTTATATAAAGAAACTTATTGGATACACAAACTGAACACTCTACACTCCAACATCTTAAATGCCAGAAAAGAAAAAAATCCATCTACGTAAACACGGTAATTATAATTGTGAAAGTTTTGAGTTGCGCACAACCCGCGGCTAGCATGAACATCAATATCCACTTCCGTTATTGCTCATAAACACCCTCAATCTATTTTGATATGTGTCCTGTTCGGTGGCTTTCAAATGATATTGCCTCTACCTGGGACCGAACGCGGAGAGTCACGGCGATAGCGCCTAGCCCTGCAAAGTTTCTTTTTCATCAGTTTATTAATCACAGTACCGTTGATAGTGCTATCTTTGGGCCGTAAAATGTCTCCCCGTACATTCAGTCAGTTTTTATCAATTAAATAGGCCATTAAACACCACCTAGCACAATACTTATATTTGTGTTAATATTGTGTTGCTCTCAACGGGTCTAGACAGGGTGAGCAGTAATATGCACTTCCATTACTGCTCAGTTCAGCCTCAATCCAACCGACTCTGCAATATTTTGATATTTGTCTTGTTTAGTGTTATTCAAAGTTCGTCTTTCTTTTTAGCTGACAGGGTGAGCTTTTGTGATCGCCTTTCGTCCGTCGTCCGTTCACAATTGTTGTCCGCACTCTAGCGGTCTCAATTTTTATCCGATCTTCTTCAAACTTGGTCAGAATGGTTATCTCAATAATATCTAGGTCAAGTTCGTTACTGGGTCATCTTTGGTCAAAAACCAGGTCACTATGTCAGATTAAAGCAAAAATTTTTGTTAACGCAATAGAGGTCACATGTTTTATCCGATTGTCATCAAATTTGGTATGAATATTGATATTGATGATCTCTACTCAAAAATTTTTAAAATCATGTTCTTGAATTGCCCAGGGGCCCCGCACTGGGGATTTTAATTTTTATACCCCCGCATACGAAGTATGGGGGTATAAAGGTTGGGTGGTTGGTCTGTGGCACTTACTACGTCAACAGTTTTCAAGATATCGACTTGAAACTTTAAACATATGTTCGTCAGTATATTTGCGCGAACTATTTTTTTTCATGTGGAACAGTCCATTATTTTTTGGAGGAGGGCACGATTCAACAAAATCTAGTGACGCGAACTTCTTCTACGGTTTTTAAGATATTGACTTGAACCTTTACACATATGTTCGGCATGAAGTGTAGCTGTGCGTGACATATTTTTCACGTGGATCAGTCAATTATTTTTTGTAGGGGACATGAATGAACAAAACCGTTTGAGCACGATTCAACAAAATGTTGTGACGCGAACTTCTTCTACAGTTTTCAAGATATTGACCTGAAACTTAACACATATGTTCGGCATGAAGTGTAGATGTGCGTGGCATATTTTTCATGTGGATCAGTCCATTATTTTTTGAAGGGGATATGATTAAACAAAACCGTTTTATGCAAAATTTTGTGGTTGGTCTGTGGCACTTAGTCAACAGTTTTCAAGATATCGACTTGAAACTTTAAACTGATGTTCGTCAGTAGATTTGCGCAAACTATTTTTTTACTCATGTGGATCAGTCCATTATTTTTTGGAGGTGAGCACGATTCAACAAAATCTTGTGAGGCAAACTTCTTCTACAGTTTTCAAGATATAATAAACAAAACCATTTTATGCAAGCTTCTACAGTTTTCAAGATATCAACTTGAACCTTAAATCTTATGTTCTGCATGATGTGCGCACATAAACGACGTATTTTTTTGTGGATCAGTCTATTATTTTTGAAGGGTAGCATTATTTAACAAAATCTTTCATTTTTAACAAAATCTTATGACTCAAACTACTTCTCCAGTTTTTAAACTTTAAACATTCGTTCGTGAGTAGATTTGCATGACATATTTTTTCATGTGGATAAGTCCATTATTTTTAGGGGACCACAATTGTGAATCAAACAAAATCTTGTGACCCCCAACTACTTTTACAGTTTGTAAGATATTGACTTGAAACTTTACACATATGTTCGGCATGAAGTGTAGATGTGCTTGACATATTTTTCGTGTGGATCAGTCTATTATTTTTTGCAGGGGACATGACTTAACAATTATATTGTTTTATGCAAACTTCTACAGTTTTCAAGATATTGACTTGAAACTAAAATCATGAGTTCTGCATGAAGTACTCATGTAATTGACATATTTTTTTGTGGATCAGTCTATTATTTTCTGTAAGGGAGTATTAATTAACAAAATCATATGATGAAAACTACTTCTCCTGTTTTCAAAATAATGACTTGAAAATTTTAACATATATTCGGCATGATTGTACATGTGCAAGACGTTTTTTCCTTCTGGATCAGTCTATTATTTTTTTAGAGGTTCACTTTTTTACAAAATGCTGTGATGCGAACTTCTGGTACAGTATTTTCGGTAATTACGTCAAACTTAAAACATATGTTCGGCTTGAAGTGTAGATGTGTGTAACATATATTTTATGGAAGTAAGTCCATTATTTTTTGTAGGGGAATGATTTCATAAAATCTTGTGATGCAAAGTAATACATTTTCAAGATAATGACTTGAAACTGAAATCCTGTGTTCGGCATGTGGTGTCGATGTGGTAGACATATTTTTTTTATCTGGATTAGTCCATTATTTTTTGAAGGGGATCACTATTGAATATTTTATTCATTGTTAGGTAAAAAGATGCGAACATTATTTCTGCATACTCTGACAATGCGGTATTGCGGGGGTTTTAATCACCTTCAGTGATAGCTCTAGTTTTTCTTTTAAATTCTGTTTTTAATCTTTGATTTTCTACAGTTATCAACCAGATTTTGAAACAAACTTTATACTATCTTAAAATTCAATCTTTCCTGAACAATTCATTCACTGGTTGTTCAGTGATAAAATTTGAAACAAAAATTTTAGTAGCAGAGGGAAAATTTCAAGTGTCAAAATTCAAATATTTCTACCTGTCTTCAGCTATATTAAGGTTCAATCTTAAGGTGTTATAAGGATGCATTATCAAAGTTTATTCATCCAGTTGCTGGTCAATGACCTTATGAACTTTGCTGCTTAGATGTGTGTTAGGCAATATAAAGAACTTTGCTCTGGAAGATTTTATAGGGTACATTTTGTCATTTTCTATGGATACTGACCAAATAAACTTTCTTACTGTATAGCACTTTGAAAATCAGGCTTTTAAAAATATTTTATTCACTGTTTGTAAATAAAACAACAACAACAACAAATTTGTATCACATTCTCAAAATGTTAAGACTAAATTTAAGAGAGGTCTCAGCTGTATACAGTGTATGTACACAAACTGGCAAGTTAATTGGAGGTCTCAGAACTCAAACATTAGATTTTTTTCTGAGACTAGTATCAGTTTTCGGCAGTCAGATGCTTGAGAATTGAGTATAGTCTCTAGCCTCAGTTTTATTGTCTTTGGCCCTGACCTTGAGCAAACCAGTCTTCAACCCTTTCCTCCATATATACACATTTTTAGCTCACCTGTCACATAGTGACGGAGCTTTTGTGATTGCCTCTCGTCCGTCCGTCCGGCGTCCGTCCGTTGTCCGTTTACTAGCGGTCTCAATTTTTATCCGATCTTCTTCAAGCTTGGTCAGAATGTTTATCTAAATAATATCTGGGTCATGTGACCTTCAAAACTAGGTCACAAGGTCAAATTATAGAAAAAAACTAGTCCACACTCTACTCGCTTAATTTTTGTGCAATTTCTTTAAACTTGGTCAGAATGTTTATCTCAATGATATATAAGCCAAGTTTCAATTTCGTAACTGGGTCATGTGACCCTTAAAACTAAGTTACTATGTCAAATTAAAGAAAACGCTTGTTCGCACTCTAGCAGTCTTAATTTTGGTGGGTTTTTCTTCGAACTTATTCAGCATGTTTATCTCAATGATATCTAAGCCAAGTTCAAAACTAGGTCATGTGACCTTGAAATCTAGGTCACAAGGTCAAATAATAAAAAAAAACTTGTATGCACTCTAAAGGTCTTAATTTTGGTCAGATCTCTTTTTTAAACTTGGTCCGAATGGTCATGTTCGTAAATGGGTCATGTGACCCTTAAAACAAGGTCATTATGTCAAATTAAAGAAAAAGCTTGTCTGCACTCAAGCGGTCTTAATTTTGGTGGGATCTGCTTCAAACTTGGTCAGAATGTTTATCTCAATAATATCTAGGTAAAGTTTGAAATTGGGTCATGTGACCTTGAAATCTAGGTCAATAGCCAAACTATATGAAAAGCTTGTCCACACTCTAGCGGCCTTAATTTTGGTCCGATCTTCTTCAAACTTGGTCAAAATGTTTATCTTAATAATATCTAGGTCAAGTTTGAAAGTGGGCCATGTGACCTTGAAATCAAGGTCAATACGTCAAATTATATAACAAGCTTGTCCGCACTCTAGTGCCCTTTAGTCCGATCTTCTTCAAACTTGGTTAAAATGTTTATCTCAATGATATCCAGGTCAAGATCGAAAGTGGTTGCTGTGATATTGAAAACTAGGTTACAAGGTCAAAATATAGAAAAAGCTTGTTCGCACTCTAACAGTCTTAATGTAAGTCCGATCTTCTTCAAACTTGGTCAATGATATCTAGGTCATATTCGGTGGAGACCGGCGGCTGGTCAAAAATACCTATACATTAGCGAGTCTGTAACCTATGCCAAAATCAATTAGGAGATGAATTTCACTTTTTATTCCAATGTCCAATTTTTGAAATCGAACGAAATCTATATCTCAAACCATATGTTTTTAGAAGACCTAGTACATTTAAAATGGATCAATTATTTAATACTACCAGTAAATCTGATTTTCTGAAATTATGTAAATTTGTTAGAATTATCCTTACGAACAGGTTTGATTATTAGTCGGTATTATGTTAATTTGATGAATTCTTGCTGCATTATTACTGTTACAACCCCTCAACCCTGTTTCTTTAAATGTATGTGGATTACGTACAATCTTGATTTTCCGACATATTGCTAAGAAACTGAAAACAGAAATGAAAGTATGTGGTTTTTAATTAACTCTCCGTAATCGGGCTCAATCCCAGTTAGCATACCTGTTAACAGTAACATTGCATTAAATCATATTTGTTACCGCTAATTACTTATTCTTATATATTATATATGTATAGTTATGCTATTCAAAACAAATAAGTGTGTGGTTGTGCAAAACATAATAGTTATTAATTATACTTGTGAGCCTCATTTGTAATATTGTGTTATCCTCATTTTGTCTTTTCACATGAGAGAATAAAAGGAATTTGACTTGACTTGACTTGACTCGTAACTGGATCATGTGACCTTGAAAACTAGGTCACTAGGTTGAATTATAGAAAGAGCTTGTCTGCACTCTAGCGTCTTAGTTTAGGGCCGATCTTCTTCAAGCTTGGTCAGAATGTTTATCTCACTGATATCTTAGTCAAGTTCGAAACTGAGTCATGTGACCTTGAAAACTAGGTCACTAGGTCAAGTTATAATAAAAGCTTTTCTGCACACTAGTGGTCTTAATTTTGGTCTGATCTTCACTTTCTTTACCATAAGATCTTGTTTGCTTTATTGAAATTTCCAAACTGCATTATGGGTTCTAGAGTTATTGCCCCTGAAACTGCAAAAATTAACATTTTAGACCTTGCCTGCACAATAGCAGCTTCATTTTTGATTTGAATTTTATAAGACTTGTACAATACTTGAGTTTCAATGAGATCTCGGTTCCTTTCTTGAATCAGCTAGACCCCATTATGGGTTCCAGAGTTATGGCCCTTGAAAGAGCCAAAGTAAGCTATTTTGACTTTTTCTCCACAATAGCAGCTTTATTTTTTGACTTGATTTTACCAAACTTGCACACAACTCTTGTAACCATTGAGCAGTTGTTGACAGGTGAGCGAGCCAGGGTCCTATGGACCCTCTTGTTTTAAGTATTGAGAAGAAAGCATTGACTGACTGCAAAACAATTTTTGCGCATTCACTGCCTCTTAAAATACCTTTGTCATAATCCTTTGATAAACAATGTTATTGTTGTTGTTCAACAAATGTAAAAAAAGAAGTTAAGCTAATATGCTTTTACCAATTGTTAAGCGTGTCAAAAAGCCTGCACTCCCTTACCCCCTGTGGTTAAGATTACTGAAGAAGTTAATTTTCGGAGGAGAGCCGACACAAAAGCAATAAACCGAATGTTCAAAAATTATTTAATTATTATTTCTTTATTACATTAAGTTACTCACTCTATACAGACATGAATACAACAGCTGTTACAATATGACATATGTTACCGTAGTTAACATCAAGGGTTGAAAACAAAAGGTTCTAACTGATATGAAATTGAGATGCAGATAGAACCTTATTTGCTTCCACACCTCAATATCGTCGTTAAGTCAAACATATGGTGTCAGTTTCAAATCAGTAAAACAATTGACGGTTGGTGCTTACCGTGTTAACGTCAAATTCACGGAAGCAAATGGATATTTTCATTCAATCTTGCACTTGTTTTTTGCGTCATAATGGAAATCTTCATACATAATGGACAATTATGACATTAAATATAGGCTACAATACTGCATGATTATGATAGATACGATGGCTTGAATTATATGTTTCAATAAAATTAACGGTGATATATCACCGACAACATATCAGACAAATGGTTCTTGATGAGGGCAGATCAAAATATCACATGTTATGAACAATGGAAGCATCATCGGAAAATCAATCTTTTCTTTGTGCGAACGGTAGATAGCGAGTGATTTTATAATTAAATTATTTATCGGCGGCCTAATACCAAAACCTCGTACGAGGTTATTTACCTATGAAATATCCACCAATCAGAATACGAAACTATACCATTATCCAGTCATTAATTTACGTTATCCAATGACTTTTTCTAGGCTAATCCCCATTTTATCCAAATTGTTGTAGGTGACCAACATCAAATACGTTTATCGAAGAAAACATTCATGCTTCTGACTTAAGTGGGGTAGCGTTTAAAATGTCAATGTGTTGTTTTTTGATTACAGCAGTTTCGTGTATTAAAAACAGTTTTGTTATATTTTTAAATGAGCATTTGTGCCGTTTTTTGCAGAAATCGGGGATGTTTTGAAATAATTTTCCTGTTTTTTTTTTACTTTATCTGATGACCGATTCCAAATGTATGGGTATCACATCACTTGATTGATCGCAAAAGATAAGTATTAGATCACATTAGATAAACATGAAATTTTTTAAATAACTAACCTCTCCATGCAGTTTCTCCGATCTGGCGATCTATCATTATACTCACAATCTATCGTTATCCGCGATTCTCATTATCTGGGTACATACCGTGAGTTTGAATTGTCGTTTTATATGCACTTCATATAATTATTAACAGTTTATTATTGTTTTGACCTCATCAATATAAAGCATTGCAGCAATCGATAACAAAATACATTGAAACTGTTTCGATACATATGTCATCATATCTAAAACATATGACCAAATTTAAAATTATAAATATGACAGAAAAAATAAAATGATTATGCCTTAAGTTTTTGTACTTTTGAAAATGTTGGTGAACTAATATTTACAGTAGTAATAATGTGCCGGCATATCACTTTTCGTGGCCATAAGTATGCTTGGAATGTAGTTAATAACATAACGTCCATTTTGCGCACTACGCCTTGAAAAGTATGTAACGTCAATGACGTCAATGCCATTGATTATGCATGCACAACAAGGTTGTCGCTCAATATTTTCTGAAATATTCTCAATGTCTTGCTCCTCTCTTACGAGTTCAATTACGTTCACGTCTGCTTTTGAAGATCAGCATCATACAAAAGCTCATTTTTTCGCTAGTTTAATTTATTTCTCATTGTCATAACTGAATTTTATCTATCTGGTGTAGTCTTAGTTTCACAAAAGGAATATAAGTATCATGCATGAGTGTGAGGTGAAGATGGAAAAATCTGTCACCGAGGGTTAACTGTTTTGCGGGAACGAGGCTCTGCCGATACTTTTTCTTGCATACCTTTTATTATTTATAACATTTTTGTGTAAGTATACAAACTTATTTATTTTCATTATGCTGAAATATTGACGTTAAAGCAATCTTTTTTATTAATGACGTCACTAACTTGAATATATTACGTCAGATATTTGAAGACGTGACGTCACTCACGTGACTCATTCTACATGGGGGGGGGGTGTAGGATCGAAATTTCCTACACGGGTGAAAACACCGGATGACCTGATCTGGTATGCAAGAAATGGCATTTCTATCATAATTCTATTTGTGACATCTCACCGTTAATTTTATTGAAACATGATCTAAGCACGCGTATCTGTCATAATCATGCAGTCCCGTAGACTATTTATTCAGATATTAGTGTAACCGCCAGATTGGAAAAAGAGGCCATTTTAGTCTAGAAGGAATTCATTAATAAACATAATCTATTTTTAGTGTGAAGGCAACTAAAACCAGACACCAAATTTGCATGAACAATAAATATGGAACTATGACAGAATTGACACGAATGAGAGAAATGATACAACATATATGAATATTGACTGCCTTAGATATGTTAGATCACAAAGTATGCAATAAATTCCTGCAAATGATAAGCACAAAACTAAATTGCTTCTATCAATTTATGTTAATGTCTTTACTGCTGAATTTCTTATATAAAGTACAACGTTTAACATAGTTATCAGCGAACTTCGGTTTCGAAAAATACGGATTTCCATATTTATATCGTATATCGGTTATTTAAGAAAAAATACGATTGAATTAATATTTACGGATTATATCATACAATTATTGCATTTCAGTGAGGTCGATATGGTGATTTATCGACCTGATGAAGCAGTACTAACCCAGGGCGAAGCCCGAGGTCGATATTGCTTCATCAGTTCGATAAATCACTATATTGACCGAAACTGAAACGCCACAATTTCTTTATTATTAAATCGAAAGTTTAAAATATTTCTACTTTAAAATTGTTACTTACCTTTATGTCTGATCATACAGTATGTTATTTTATTTTGGTCCTATTACTTTCGTAGCTGAAACTGGCAAAATTTCATTATAATGAAACATTGCCATATATAAATACACAGAGCAACATACAAGTATCTTAAATTGAGCCAGCTTTGTCTTCAATTAGTGCTTTAGCAGCAGTACTATGAGTTCTGCCATTGAGAACGTTTTGCTACAGTTATTTGGTAAAATATAAGTATTTATATATCTTCTTATCTGAATGTTCTATGGAACTGAAACTTTTTGTGTCAGCGCCAAAAGCTATATGCATTATAAATGTTGTTCACAGCCGGCAGAGTAATGCTCATTTAATACTGAACGTCTGTACAATGGCCTCACAAACATTTCAGCCAGATTCATCAATGTTGCAGATGTCAAGCTCAAGATATCAACCTTGTCTGATAGGGATGGGGGCATATACCAGACATAGTTGCTTCTATCACATTTCTAAGACAATAAATTAAACGATCACAAAAACGTTCATTATTTACCCGCTTCGTCTATTTAAACACTTCGCTTTTTACATACCACTTCAAGTCTAGTCCAGTTAAATCGATCAACGTCTGATTTGGAGCTATTCAATGAATACAACTTTAGAATGTTACATATAACTGAAGAGCTGCAGGTCAAAGTCTTCTTCAGACATGTAAAGGCAATAATGTCATTCCTTAACTAATGATTAAATTGGTTGATATGGAAAAACAAGTCATAGTTACCTTCCGAAATTAGAACGCAACTCTTTGTAAAGAAAACGTAAATAAGTTGTTTTGAAAGAGTTATGCTTGATTGTCGAAATGCAGCATGTCGCTATCAGGTCAATTTAATGTTTTGAAAGGATGTTTAACTGCGAGTTGCGTTATTCATTGTTCAGAGCAAGTCGTTTTCTAGACAAGTTTTTGTATTTTCTTTGACGCACAATGATAAATGATACAAGTTTAGGCCGGGTATCAAACTAGCACCGCCACGATTTATAAGCCTAGACTTAACATAAGATATCTTTTCACTAGACTAATTTCAACTTCAGTTTTATTTAACTTTCTGGATAAATACATGTATTTATTATTTCTGGCCTCAGTAAAGTAATCGAGTACGTACCTGTATTGCTTTACTGTGCTGCGTGCAACAATATCCAGGATTTGGTCGGTTAAAGTTAATATACCAAGACAACGCCTACAGTTTTGATTTTAAGAGAAACTGACAGGGTAAGTGTGAGGTATGCTTTTTCTAATATACTTTTTTTTTTACACATTTACCTGATTATGTCAAAATCTTTTCATGATTTAATACTTTCCTACTAAAGAATTTTTGAGTGATTTAATTAATTACTTCGTGATGCTTCTAAGAACATTGCAAACAATTTAGAATATTGTCTTGATTTATCATAGAACGCAAACCATCATGGTGTCGAGCTTTTAAATGTAAATAGTTTACCCAGGCAACTAACGGTGCATCAGCTTTTACACACAAAAAAACTTTGAAACCTCGATTGCAACTTTTCAAAATGATCACGGTTTCCATGGTATTCGAGGTTTCGATGTTTTACATGATGAGGTCCGATGTTTGCACTCGTCGTATGAACCTGTGTTTGTTACTAATTGTTTACTTAGTAAACTGAATATCATCTGTAAGAATAAATGATGCATATACCTTCATTTGACAGAAAGGGTTGTGATGTCTTTCTTTTGAAAAATAGGTAATAATTATATAAACGTAAAAGATACGTCACTATTATATTAGATAACTTTTTTTAGTATCTAATCTATTTACGCTCCAAAAAGCACGAGCCATAATAACAGTCATTATTCTAATAATTATCATAATAACCGAGTGATCTTACAGTTATTGTCATTAATGAATGATGACAGTTTTAATCAGATCAAGAAAGCAGAATCAACACAGTTCACAGTGTACACCCGAAAGTCCGACCCTACTTCCGATAGCGCTGACTATACGATATAGCAATTGTGAAGGAGGTGGTTAAAAAGCGGGTAAGAAATTGAATAAAAAATGATAGTGCCTCTAGCTGGGAGCGAACCCGCACCGTCACGGCGACAGCGCCTAGCCCTGCAATTCCTGCGACGCAACCAATTGAGCTAACCGGGACAACCCCAAAAAGATGTTAATATTTAATTCTTTTACTTAAAATACTTAGACTAGCAAGAAATAGAGTGCGTCGAGTTATAAAATGAACTTGATTCATCGTTAACTTCGAAAAAATACGATCGATCACCAAAATTTACCAAAAAAATGTCAATCGTGTCACTTCAAACGTCCATATCAAAGCTTTATTTACATTGTTTGGCCGAAATTCGTTTTACTATGTGAAGTGTATTCATTACTGTATCACTTCATATAGTTAAATCATGTCCCAACCCGCTAGTTTTCGAAAAACTCGAATTTTCATTGGCACTGGTAGTGTGACAAGATGGTATGGCTACTAGCAAAGTCTAAAAAACAAATGGTCCGGCTACTAGCAGTCGTAATGTACGGCTACTAGGGTTGACTAAATAATATTTTTCATCAATTTTGTTGTTGTTCTGACGTCATATTATAAATTATTATTAAATATCTCTAAAATAGTTTGAATATAGGCTAAAAATGAAATATTTTGATAATTTTCATCGCCTATTATCTCTGTTGCAGTATGCCGCAATCCCCGTTTCAAATATACTTTCGACTTCTTTATTTTCGTAAATCATATTTTAAAAAATCCAAAATAGACTTGCTTCACTATTTTCTTTTAGCAGAACAGTCGCATTTTGAAACATCTGCTAGAAAGTACATATGTGATATTTGGTTTCGGGTGAAATGATAACAAATCTTGAAAGCGACGACAAAACTTGTGTATTGTTACTCCACATTGAAATGAATTGGTAAAAATTTGTGTTGCATAATTATTTCCATTTTACTCACCATTTGCAACGATGCAAGATAACTCCTTAATCAACTCGACTAACTCTATAAGCCCAACCGCATTTCTCCAGGTCCGTAAAGCCTATTCCCCAAAACACGCACGGAAGCACGCACGCACGCAAGAGTTTTGTTGATTGTAAGAGGTGCTTTTGTACATGGTGATTTGGGCTTCAGAGTGGTTTGCAATAAGTGTCTGCTAATAGTTGCAATCTGATAAAAATCTTTTATAGATTGGCTAAAACCTCCCCACAACGGTCACCAATGGAAAGGACCAAAACTGGATGTTGTTGAAAGCAGACTGTTGGTGAAAAGGTTAATAAGAGTAAAATACCAATATTGGTTGCTTGTACACTGGCTGTATAAGAGAAGTGGCTGTTGATTTGAGGTGAATGTTCACGGAGGTTACACTGTACTTCAGATGGGTAGCAGTACCTTTATCAGTCAGAATCTTATATGCATATCTATTTCTTTCAATGTCATTTATAAACATGATCGGTAAGGAAAGAATAACATAAAATCAAAATGTCCCAATAACTTAATCATCGGGTGTAACAAATTAGTAAATTACTTTTTACTAGAAACGTGTCCATATGACAAGAGTGCCCCCATTTTGCACCAATTAATAAAGCTTGCACCTTTTTTGAATGCCATTTTTGAAATAAGTATTAATTACTAAAATGTCGGATCGGCAGTGGTTGTTTGAAAGAACGATTAAGTGAATTGAAATATACAAGACGGACGAATTGAGGGGCGGACTGAAGGACAGACGGACATGAGCACATGCAACTCCCCCATCCCCAATGGGGGAACAATAAATGTTTGTCTTCATTTATGCCCGCTGTTGTAAACGGACACCTCACTAACCATGCTATGAAAATATCAAATAACTTTTGATAGGTCTAAATGATAAGCACATACGTTAATTATGTTCGATCAATAACGATCAACATGCACCTGACCCCTTGTTCACAAAGCATTTTCAATCTCAACTGAGTTTGAGTTTGAAATTTTCATGGCTGATACATTTGAAATTCCATCAAATATATTTACTACTATTCTACAAAATAGTCTTAAATGGTATGTTGAAATTGATGCAAAATCCCATGTTCAATTTACTTTTTTTATTTTAGATATATTGGGAAATGAAATACCGATCTCAAACTCAAATGATAGTGAAAACGCTTTGTGAACATGGGGCAAGATCTATATACGGTATTTTCAGTACAATATTAATCAATGGTTATCACATTTTTTGCGTTACGACATCTTTCAAGGTATTGCGTCAATAAACGATGTAGTCAATAGAATTTTAAGCAATTTTCATTAAGGCTGTGAGATTGTCAAGCCATTTAATAGTGTACAATTCAGTGCCATTGTTTATTTCCATTGCATCCCATTGTAACTTGTATAGTAAATATCCAATGATTTCTGCGGCGACCCTTATTGCTACGCATCAAAGGTCTCTTATATACATATAATTTAATTAAATAAATTCGTCATTAATGCTTATTTCTCAGACCACTGAATGATTCGGGGACGACTAGTAGCCGTACCATTTTTAGAAAGAAAACGCTAGTAGCCGGACTGTCAATTGGCTAGTAGCCGTACCATCTTGTCACACTACCAGTGCCAATGAAAATTCGAGTTTTTCGAAAACTAGCGGGTTGGGACATGATTTAACTATATGAAGTGATACAGTAATGAATACACTTCACATAGTAAAACGAATTTCGGCCAAACAATGTAAATAAAGCTTTGATATGGACGTTTGAAGTGACACGATTGACATTTTTTTGGTAAATTTTGGTGATCGATCGTATTTTTTCGAAGTTAACGACGAATCAAGTTCATTTTATAACTCGACGCACTCTATTTCTTGCTAGTCTAAGTATTTAAAGTAAAAGAATTGAATATTTACTCTTTATTCAATTTCTTACCCGCTTTTTAACCACCTCCTTCACAATTGCTATATCTTATAGTCAGCGCTATCGGAAGTAGGGTCGGACTTTCGGGTGTTCACTTTGCAGTTGATTGATAATTTACAAACATTATCATCACAAACAACGTTTTAAAAGATCGTCTCACTGTTTACCACTTTTAAGATGTAGGACATATCACCAGTGGTTGTGCTTTCGAGGTTTCCGTTAGAAGCATAGAAGAAACATGATTAAAGGGACCGACACTGGTGCTCAAACAATGCGTTTGTTGCTTTTTGACTTGTGAGGAGGCTGTATTTCTGGAATATGGCTGTTGCTGAAATGCATGTTTAATGTTTTCATCAATCGAGTTTGAAATATGAAAGAAAAATGGTAAAGAAATAAGCTTGTATAAACCATTTGAATAAAGTGGTAGGAATTAACAGTTTATTATTGTAATGAAGTCATTAATATTAAGCATTGGAGCTTTAGATAATGAATTACATTGAAACTTCAAATGTTTATTACTGTTTTGATAATTATCTATTTTCATAAAAACAGTTTGTCATCATATCTACAACATATGACCAAATTTAAAATTATAAATATGACAAAAATTAAAATGAGTATACCTTTTTGTACTTTTGAAAAGGTTGGTGACGAAGTATATGATCTCTTTTGATTGTTCGTAAATTTTATTGCAAAGAATTTATTTTAGATTTAGAAGTGTTGGCATAACATTGATGTGCTGGCATAACATTTACAGTAGTATTAATGTGCTGGCATATCACTTTTCGTGGCCCCCAGTATGCTTAGAATGTAGTGTAATAACGTAACGTTCATTTTGTGCACCACGCCGTTGACGTCAATGCATTGATTATGCTTACACAACAAGGTAGTCGCTCAATATTGTCAGAAATATTCTCAATGTCTTTCTCCTCTCTTACGAGTTCAACTACGTTCGTGTCCGCTTTTGAAGACTAGCCACAAACAAAATCTCAATTTTTCGCTATTCCAATTTATCTCTCATTGTCATAACTGAAAATTATCTATCTGGTGTATTCTTAGTTTCGGGAAAGGAAACGACATTTCTGTCATAACTCGATTTGTGATATCTCATCGTTTATATTATTTATTGAAACATTATTCAAGCACACGTATCTGTCATAATCTTGCAGTCTTGTAGACTATTTATTCAGATATTAGTGTAACCGCCAGATTGGAAAAAGAGGTCATTTAGTCCAGAAGGAATTTATTAATAATCATAATCTATTTTTGTGAAGGCAACTATGACCAGACACCATATTTGCATGAACAATAAATATAGACCTTTTTCAGAATTGCAGAAACTGGCAACATTACATTACATTGAAGCATTGCCTGATATAAATACACAGAGCAACACCCAAGTATCATAAATTGGGCCAGTTTTGTCTTCAACTTGTGCTTCTAACATCAGTACTATGATTTCTGCCACTGAGAACGTTTTGCTACTGACATTTTGGTAAAATATAAGTTTTATATATTTTCTTCTGTAAATGTTCTATTAAAATTGAAACAGTTTGTTTCAGGGCCAGAAGCTTTATGCATTATAAATGTTGTTAACATCAGGCAGAGTAATGCTCATTTAACTTCTGTACAATGGCCTGACAACCATTTCAGCCAGGTTCATCATTATTGCAGATGTCTAGCTCAAGATATTAGCTTTGACTGAGAGTGATTGGGGCATATACCAGACATAGTGGTTGCTTCTATCACATTTCTAAGACAATAAATTAAACGATTACGAAAACACGTTCATTTATTTACAAGTTGCGTCTATCTAAGCACTTCGCTTTTACCGATCGATTAAAGTACTGTGAAATAGCTAACCATTATGACTTGGAGATATTCAATGAATACAAAATTAGAACGTTACACATAACTGAAGAGCTGCAGGTTAAAAAACTCTTCTTCTGACTTGTATAGGCAATACTGTCATTTCACAACTATTTATTAAATTGTTCGATAAAAAAGACAAGTGCTAACTAAGTTCCGAAATATTTACTGACCTGAAAATAGCGCATTGGAGGTTCCATGTTCCATGTTCACCGCCATATTCATACCATCATTTGGGATAGCTCAAAATTGTATTTTTTACTGGTATATATGTTGAAAATATGCAAATCAGGAATCGCCACACTCAGAAAACACAGCCTCCCCTCGGAGCGAAAAAGGAAATGAGAGCATGTTTCTAATAAGAATATCAGTTTCAAATAAGACACCACGAACAATTATTCCTCAACCGGGGCTAGACGGCGTTAGCATTAATATGCTTTTCCATTACTGCCCATGAACAGACTAAATCAAATCGAGCCTGTAATATTTTCAAATAATTTAGTCTTGTTCAATTGCTTTTAAAGCTTTTTTGTCATCTATTTCACTTCTATTATTATAACATATTTTTCAAACAAATACTGCATGGAGCACATTACAAAACTTTTAAGGGTTTCTGCAATACCCGTAAATAATTAAAACTTTTTTAACTGGTTAGACCGTAGAATTTTCATTCGCTTACAATCAACTTGTCTTGAGAGTAACAGAGATGATAGATTATATCTGAAAAGATGATAATGTGTTTCAATATTGAGATTTCTTCAATAATAACTGTAATTATAATTGGAAATTCGTGTTCTTTACTAAAATACTGAGTTTATAAACAAATCTTATATTTGTTTCATATTTAATTTTTTACAACATTTTTCCGGAATCAGAATGACGACGTAAATTTTGGTTGGAAATAAAAAGTGAAGTGGATGTGTTCTTAAACTTATCTATGCATTTTTTATATTTATTCTGGTGCCTGAAACCAGTGTTTTAGCGTATAGTTTTATGGGAGAGAGCGATATTTAAATTGATCATAATTATAGATCCTATGTATATTCAAAGTTATAAAGTATCCGGCTTCATTTTTGCACTTTTTTGCTGATAATATTAATTTTTTAATACACGTATTGTTATATTATAATCAGAGGTGACATATTATGCACATTTTATTGATTTCAATCTCTTCAACCATATTTATGAAAATGAAAAGAAAATGTTTCAGATTGCCCTATGATATTCTTATTTTCCAGAGAACATTACTTCGGTACTTTTGACACAGTGACACAATTATACCATCACCAGTCGTAAGAAATAAATTCTGCAATCAAAGCCTTGAATTAACAAGAACTGAGGACTTTGTCGATGAACCGATTCTTTAGATTAACGATCTGTCACTAATTTTGTCCGTGTCATTAACGGTGGTATTCTGATCACAGTCCATTAGGGATTACTGTGTTGCCATGTCGGTCAATTGGTCTTCAAAAACGAGAGAGCTTATGGACTTCGACAAATGATGAATGATGAACAAATCCGTTTGATCCATTTTAAGGAAGCAATAACGTACTCCTTTGAGCTTATTAAATATTTCGAAGCCAGGAGTTTAGTATTTGAGATTTATAAGCCCAATATACTGTAGTTCTTCGATAGAGGTTACACATAGCACGCACATCTTAAATGAAGTTCCGTGTCAAAAGCAGCAGTTTTAGTCGAAGGATATATCAAATTGAACACGATAGCCGCATAACACAATGATTACAGATGTCTTTACGTAGACTAGTAGAGAAGGAAATAATAAATATATATATGGTTGAATCCTATTCCTGATATTCAAAATCGTCAAAACTTATGATGGTAGTCCATGTCAAAGTAATAGAAAACGTAGATTTTTGATTTGGTGGGGTACGAATCCGTTGCATTCCTTGTGTTTATTATATATGTATATAGGGTCCAACGTCACATATGTGGGATCGGGGTGATTATTGAAAGAAATTCAGGTTCCTGTGACCTAATATCAGTTCAATTTACTAGTAAATTTACTAGACTAACAGTCACTGGATTTTACAGTTTGTTTGCTTGATTGCAAAATAATCAAAATCCCAAAATGATAACATTTTAGATACGTTGAACTAGTTTTATTTTTTCTCGTGAACACTGGTAAACTGTATCCCGTACTGACATATGCCATAAACAGTTTGTTTCGCTACCTTTACGAAAATAAAACCAAAGATTTAAGATCAACTTAAATATTATAATTTAGAAAAATCGCTTCGCTACTGGTGACCCAATTGTAGCATTTTACTAACCTATAGATTTTATCAATCATTAGTTATTAAACCTGCTATCAAAATCTCTAGAAATACAGGCTCATGCTTTATATCAATGAACTGATTCGGTAAATTAACGTTCTGTCACCAGTTTTGTCCATGTTATTATAGCAGTATAATATTCAGAGTTCATTAGAGATTTTTTTCCGCCACGTTGGCCAATTTATCGCCTATTAAAATGAAATGGTCTTAAAGAAGTTGGGTTTGAAATACAAATGAACAGAAACCAAAATCTATTTGATCCATTTAAAGGAAGCAATAATTTTCTCTGAATCTATTAAGACTTTCGTTGCCAGAGTCCGATTGTACTGAATTAAATGTCACACATAGTTCAGCATTTTAGACTTTTATCTTCAAATGGACTTTAAACTTTACGAATTTGACAAATTTTATTTTTTTAGCTCGATGCATGGCAGATTTATGTAATTTTGTGTTTGCGTTGTGTTGTGCTGCATTGTGTTATGTTATGTTTTCGTTTATGTTGTGGTATGGTATGTTGTGGTATAGTATGGTGTGGTATGGTATTGTATGATATGGTATTATGGGTGTTATTAAGGCATTACATTGTATCTGGCATTTTTTGGGAGTATTATTTGCTAAATGGGGTCTTATTACAAGACTGAATATAAAAAAGATACATTTTTTTTGTGAATTTCCATAAGACTCATGAATTAAAAAACTGTCGAAATTTTCTATATATTAACAAGCAAATACTCAATAATAAGGAATCACGAAATGTCTATTGGTTAGAAGCAAAGCAAAATACTTGTGTTGTTTGTTATTAAATGGTTTCGTAGAAAAACAGACGTTATCTATTACCCAGATACTTTGGTCACAAACTACAAAGTTTAAAAGTGTCAATTCAGCATTATACGCTACGAATCGATTATGTAGGGATTCGTAAAAGTTGCATATTCAGAGTGTGAGATAACTTTACACGTATACACAATTTTCTTATTACATTTGTATTTTGCATGATTTTATTATCCCTCCGCTCAGCCTCTCTGCGTCGATTTTTAATAGCCTTTTTATTTCGATTTCACCCTTTGTCAAATCAGACCAGACACAAATAATGCATGAGGGAGCATCAACAAAATAATAAAAAAAACTAAAACAAAACTGGAACCTGATTTAGCCCCTCAGTGGCACATAAATTTTGCAACAGACAGTACCAGGAAGGTTCTCATTTTTTCAGGAAGAAGCTTTTTCCGGATATGAGTTTTCAACTTCCTTCGAAAATTGAGAATAATGTGAAGAGGCAATCTCACTGAAGTCAGATCTTACAAAATGTTTAGCTGAACTGTTATCTGGATAAGATTTTAAATGGGGCGCGTCACGGGAAAAGGTACCTTCGGACAGTTGACGTCAATCTTTGAAAAGACGTCATAAATTTGAGCAGACGACATTATTTATTGTGCAATTCGCGGTAAAAATACCATTTTATTGTCAAAATGCTTAAAATAGCACATCTTAGTTATAAAAAATTGATTTATAGTTGTAAGTTTTTTTTTCTAAATTTAGTAAAAGCTAAAATATCAATAAAAATGACCGAAGGTACCTTTTTTCCCGTGACGTGCCCCAAATCAGATTGATGAAGTGGCTGCCGAGAGTTTGAAACCTAACTCTACGTAAAAATACCATTGCAGGTTTATGACTCTCTCAACAACATAATATAGCAAAACCCTTTTAATGTTTACGCCATAATAATAACAACGATATTGTTTAAGAATTTGTGTACAGTAGCTTTCAAAATTCTTTTGACAGCTGTTAAAATATATCAAATTTAGTGTTTGCGTTGTTAACGTGTGACGACATCTAAGACTCCCGGGAGTTCAGTTAGCAGTAGTATACACAATGACCACGATGACGAGTTTTATAAAGCATCCAAATCATTATTGTTTGAGAATTACGGCCACTTTTTTACATGATTGTAATCATCTATTTGAGTTTTTGTCATTTTCGTTTTTTATATTGTTTGTAAGGTTTGTGAACAATAAAAAGTTTTTTTAAAGTTTAAACATTCTGTTTAGCTTTTCATCACGTTTTCTGGCACTTACTCGCCGAAGATTAGGACATACTATCAACATGTTAAATAATGAAATAAAAATAATGAAAATAAATATAAACAACAAAACAACGACAATGTTCTCTTTTCAGTTTGGCTGGAAAAGGATGTGCAGTATACTTTTGTTTCTTCAAGAATTATGTGACAATATACTGTCGGTCTACTTGTTTTATTAGCTCTCGCCTACGGTTCGGAAATTATGGCATCCAGACGGCAATAAATCCTCACAGACTATGTCAAGTAGCCAAAAGTAGCACACAAACTAAATAATGTGTTTACCAGCATTATATATATTATTTGGCCTTCTCAGGGCAAATAAATTACCTTGCTTTGTCCCTGACTATCAGGTGCAGCGGAAGCCGACACAATTTAATGCTGCACGAGACTCATAAACCACATGTAAAATATGTGTCTGGTACTTATTTCTGTCAGCGAGAACCAAAACCCAAGGTCAACTAGGCTATTCCATTGCCGATTCTTTCGACACTAGTATTTGATTAAATTGAGATGCTCTCAACAGAGGACTTGGCGGCGTGGACAGTAATATGCATTTCCAGTCAAACCGAGCCTGCAATATTTTCATATTTGTAATGTTCGGTGGCTTTCAAATTTTCCTTTACATCCCTTGTGCAACTGATGTCTGTTTGCGAGAACCAAAAGCCAATGTCAACTTAATGATTGCAGTACGGATTGTTTCGACATTACTATTAGGTTGAATCGTTCAGTAATATTAATACCTACTTGTGACAGAAAATAACCGATGCTTTTTTTTCATATTCAGATAACAAAACAACGACAACACGCCACCTCTAGCATGCACACAACGAGTGTGTTAACTGGTTTTACTCTTTATGTGATGATTGTACACGAAAAAGAAAAAAAACATAGTAAAACACAACAAAATTTTAATAATCAACGTTTAAAAACATGATACTAAAACACCACGAAATTCTAATAATCAACGTTTATATTACTGCGTGGGCAGTAATAAGCATTTCCATTACTGCCCATGAATAGGCTCAATCACACCGAGCCTGCAATATATTCATATTTGTCGTGGTCGAGGGTCTTCAAAGTTCCCTTTTCATCTATTATAAAAAACAGCAACAAAAAGATATTGAAACACAACTGCTACAACACAAAGCAACAACACCAACTGCATATCTTCACTATGAATTCGTTATGTGTTACATGTACTAATTTCAAACAGATACGAAAATACCTCGCAGCAGACCAAATAAAAACAACAACAACAAAAACAAAGATAATAAAACACACCTGTTACAACAAAACACAATAACACATGTATATTTTCACATTTAAATCGATATTGGTTACTTAGTTCAAATAGATACGAAGATAAATGACGCCATATTGGAAGTGCAATCTTCCGTACAGCAGATATAAATACTCACATAAGGCAATTAAGTCAAATGCATCGTATCTGTTTTTCAATCAATGAGAAGATTGATGTGTGTCGCGTTGAGAGTTAACGACATATGCATTGATATGAAGGGTTATTTTCAATAAATCATATACAAGATTATACGCTGGGAGTATAGGACAGCTATTAGAAACTGGTTCAAAATAAGATTTTATGCCTGTAACCTTAACGTCAAATTTAAAAGTAAAACCGATCGGAAGTTAAAAGACAACATATCGGGTTAACCATGTTTCTCTTTATTTTAATACCTATTATGTTTGAAATTTCTTTTCTATTTAGATATAACAGTAGGGTTGTTTGTGGCGGCCGTAAATAGAAGAATCAGTCAGTATTGTTGTCAGTTAACATCGTTGAAGGACGATGAGCAGCAAGCAGGTGGTCGGTTCCTTATACTGGCATTCATAAAGATATCAGATCTCTTACTAAAAAGATGTCAGTTGAAATTTCAGGATATTTACCAGACATAGCACAAGTTTCCATTCCAATTCTTCGTCAGATGTTTCAAAAAGCACGCACATCTATAGAACGAAGTTCCGTTTCTAAAGCAGCAGTTTTAGTATAAGGAAGTATTAAATTGAAAATGGTAGAGTGTAACCACATAACACAATTACAGACCAATTTACGTAGACTAGTAGAGGGGCAAATTATTGTTATATAAGGTCCGTGTTAAATATTAAAAAATAGTAAAGGTATGCAATATACACATTCTTACTAAAATCAACATGATTACGATTGTGTCATTGGATTTGCAAAAACGTTATTCAACTGACTTGACCCAGTGACCCAACCGTGGGTGTAAAAAGAACCGACCGGTTTGTAAAATCAATACACATGCTTGCTTCGAAAAGTTAAATTGTAATTGGATAAAAAGTGATCTCTACTTCATGTAAATAAGGTAAATAAATATAGTTCACTAATTGATAGAGTTTTTCACCCAGGTTTACCCAGTTTCGAAAAGGACCGAGACACTATCAAATAGATAATGTATGCACAATATAAATGACAAACATGAAACTTATTGATGCTGACACAATACCATCATCATGACTTAAAATAGGGCATGGATTATACGATACAAAATGTTTCAATAGTGAAATAAAAGTTTAAAAAATATAGACCGACGCAAATCCTAAGGAATAATCGGTCACGCTTATATTAGATGAACTTTAATAATTGAAGGTTTACAATTAAATGCTTTTTGAATTATTGTCCCCTTGTTTCGAAATTGATAATATAGCATACACTTAAATTGTATGTAAACATGATTTTGGAGGCCGCTATTTTCCCGAATATCACGAAATTTAATGCCCACGAAAAACTAACTTGAACTTAACACCAAAATGTTCACATTTTAGATAAATTCAAGTAATTTTAAATTTTCTCGTGAACATTTGAAAAAATGTTTCCCGTAATGACACATGTCATGAACTGTTAGTTAATTTGAAACTATTTACCAACGGTTCAGGAGAATAAAATATAAATTTAAGATCAACCTTTCTAAAGTTATTATAATTTAGAAAATTACATCTCTCAGATACTTATGACCTAATTAGTAAATAGCATTTTACTTATCTATATCAATCGTTGGTAATAAAATCTGCAATTAGTTTCTTGAATTGTATAAAACTAAAGCTTTTTGTCATTGAACTGATTCTGTAAATTAAAGATCTGTCACCAATTTTGTCCGTGTCATTATATGCAGGATATTATTCAGCGTTCATTAGGGATTGCTTTGCTTCCTGGTTAGCCAATTTATCGACTACTGAAATAAAATGGTCTTTTAAAATTGGGGTTTGAAATACAAATCAACAGGAATCTAAGTCTATTTGATCCATTTAAAGGAAGCAATAGTTTTCACCGAGCCTGTTAAGGCTTTTAAAGCCAGGAGTTCGATTGTACTGAATTAATTGTCATATACTTAAGCATTATATACTTTTATCTTCAAAAGGATTTTAATTGGAACGTATATGCATACTGTCTTTGGGATGGATCAAAATTGTACTGTTGTTTATTGGTGTAAATATTGAGTTGCGCTCAACCCGGATCTAGGCGGCGTGGGCAGTAATAAGCATTTCCATTACTCCCCATTAACAGGCTTAATCAAACCGAGACTGCAATATTTTATATTTGTCGTGTTCGAAGGTCTTCAAAATTCCCTTTTCATCTATTTCAATATCACAGTAGCGTTGTTTGTGCCGTGTGGCGGCTGTAAAAAGTCTCCTAGTACATTCAATCAGTGCTGTTATCAATTACGTCCTTTGAAGGTCGTCCGGCACGATATTTATGTAATATGTTAATAGTACTTCTTAATTTACTTTTTGTTTTTGATTCTTTCGGCCAGTTTAAAGATGGTTGGTTTCAATATCCCAGCAAAAATAAATTTTGATATTGTTCAACGCTATATGCATACCGTCGTTTGGGATTGATCAAAACCGTACTATTTAATGGTGTAAATATTGAGTTGCGCTCAGCCCGGGGCTAGGCGGCGTGGGCAGTTATAAGCAAATCCATTACTGCTTATGAACAGGCTCAATCAAACCAAGCCTGCAATATTTTCATATTTGTCATGTTCGAGGGTCTTCAAAGTTCCCTTTTCATCTATTTTAACAAATTTTTTTTAGTTCAATGAATGTCAATTTAATGTGTGCTGTGTTATGCTTCGTTGTGTTATGTAATGTTTTGATTTTTTGTCATGTTGTGGTATGGAATGTTGTGGTACATATATAGTATGTTTTGGTATAGTGGTATGGTATTTGGGGGTTATTTCTAGCATATTATAGGTGCATTATTTACTTATTCTGGTTTCATTACAAAAGAAGATAAAAAAAGATATATTTTGTGAATTCCACTGTAACCTTTCGCAAAATTTGTCATTTAGAAGCTATTAATAATTAATAAGGAATAAATAAGTAATCACAAGATATCTAATGGTTAGAAGCAAAACTAATTATTTTTGTTGTTGTTGTTAAATGTTTTCGTTGAATAACAGACGTAATATATTACGCAGTTAATTTGGTCGCAAACTACAAAGTTTAAAAAGTGTCAAATCAGCAGACCGAATTGATAGTGTGATGATTCTTAAAAGTAACATATTCAGGGTGTGGGATAACTTAACATTTATAGGATTATTATTATTATTTTGCAAGACTCTACTGTCCCTTCGCCCAGTCTGTCTGTGTCGATTTCTATTAGCTTTGTAATGTCGTTTGCACCCTTTGACATATCAGACCAGACACGTATAATGCAAGAGGGAACATAAACAAAATTATAGCTAAAACAAGTTTGGAATCTGATATAGCCCCTCAGCGGCACATATATATTGCAACTGACATTTCTAGGACTGTTCTTATTTCTTTAGGAAGTAGCTTTTCCTGATATGCCTATTAAAATTTCTGTGAATATTGAGAATAATATGCAGCGGAACTTTCATTATAGTCAGATCTTACAAGATGTATTTTTTATCGGTTTTCAGGATATGATTTTTATGATCAGATTGATGAAGTGGCTGCCGAGAGTTTGAAACCTATCTTTATGCAAAAACTACCATTGCGGTTTATGGGGTCTATCAACAATATAATACAGCAAAAGCCATAACTGTTATGCGATAATAGTTTATAACGATATTTTTACTCATTCTTGTACTGTGGCTTTAAAAATTGTATAGACAACTGTTTTCATATTACATTAAATGTTGTTTTTGTTGATGTTAACGTGTGAAGACATCTAAAACTCTCCCGGTAATTCTGTTAGTAGTAGTATACACAAGGATTACGATGCCGAGATTTTTAAAGCATCCAAATATTTTTTGTTTGAGAATTTAGGCCATTTTTATCTGAATGTTAACATCAATAAGGGAATTTGTCATTTTCGTTTTTTTCCTATTGCTTGCTAATTTTGTGAACGACACAATGGCTTTTCCAATTAAAACCATCTGTTTAGATTTGTCTGTTTTCATCACGTTTTCTGGCGCATTGTGTCGCAGATTAGGTTATACTATCTACATGTAAAATAATAAAATAAAAAATAGCAAAATAATTAAAAAAATAAACAGCAAGTTTTTTAAAATTGAATTGCTATCAACCCGGGGCTAGGCGGCGTGGGCAGTAATATGAATTTACAATACTGCCCATGAACAGGCTCAATCAAACCGATTCTGCAATATTTTCATATTTGTCATGTTCGGTGTTTTTCAAATTTTCATTTTCATCTATTGTACTACTGATTTCTTTTTGCGAAAACCATAAGCATATGTCAACATAATAATTCCATTGTCGATTGTTTTGACAATGCTATTCGATTTACTTAAATAACGTTCTGTAATATTAAAACCTTCTTCAGGACCGAAAAAAATAACTTATTTTTTCCTTTTCATATTCGAATACTATGAAAACTATAACACGCCACCTGTAGCAAGCAAATTACGAGTGCTTTAACTGGTTTAAATCATAGTGCATACGAACAAGCAAATTACGAGTGCTTTAACTGGTTTAATTCATAGTGCATACGAACAAGCAACTAACGAGTGCTTTAACTGGTTTAATTCATAGTGCATACGAACAAGCAAATTACGAGTGCTTTAACTGGTTTAATTCATAGTGCATACGAACAAGCAAATTACGAGTGCTTTAACTGGTTTAACTCATAGTGCATACGAACAAGCAAATTACGAGTGCTTTAACTGGTTTAAATCATAGTGCATACGAACAAGCAAATTACGAGTGCTTTAACTGGTTTAAATCATAGTGCATACGAACAAGCAAATTACGAGTGCTTTAACTGGTTTAAATCATAGTGCATACGAACAAGCAAATTACGAGTGCTTTAACTGGTTTAAATCATAGTGCATACGAACAAGCAAATTACGAGTGTTTAACTGGTTTAAATCATAGTGCATACGAACAAGCAAGTTACGAGTGCTTTAACTGGTTTAACTCATAGTGCATACGAACAAGCAAATTACGAGTGCTTTAACTGGTTTAAATCATAGTGCATACGAACAAGCAAATTACGAGTGCTTTAACTGGTTTAAATCATAGTGCATACGAACAAGCAAATTACGAGTGCTTTAACTGGTTTAACTCATAGTGCATACGAACAAGCAAATTACGAGTGCTTTAACTGGTTTAACTCATAGTGCATACGAACAAGCAAATTACGAGTGCTTTAACTGGTTTAAATCATAGTGCATACGAACAAGCAAATTACGAGTGCTTTAACTGGTTTAACTCATAGTGCATACGAACAAGCAAATTACGAGTGCTTTAACTGGTTTAACTCATAGTGCATACGAACAAGCAAATTACGAGTGCTTTAACTGGTTTAACTCATAGTGCATACGAACAAGCAAATTACGAGTGCTTTAATTGGTTTAACTCATAGTGCATACGAACAAGCAAAAGCAAAGTAAAGCACAGGTTAATTCTGATAATCAACGTAATTCGAAATTGAACAACAAGAACAAAATATATTAAACGAAATAAAAAGAAAACAACAACGAAAACAAAATAAAACAAAATCAAAACAAAAAGAACAACGGCATATCTTTAAAAAAAAAAGAAAAACAACAACGACTGAATATATTCACTATTATTATATTATTGGTTACTAAGTTCAAATAGATACGACGATAAATGAGTAATGTTAAATATTAGAAGTGCAATCTTCCGTGCAGCAGATATAGATATTCACATAAGGCAATTAAGTCAAATGAATTGTTTCTGATTTTCAATCAATGAAAAGATTGATGGGTGTCGCGTTGAGAGTAAAATGCATTTATATATACGGTTATGTTCAATAAATCATACTGGATTCTACGCAGGGAAAATCATTCATAAATATCGGACAGCTTTTAGAAACTGGTTAAAAGTTCTATTATTTTCCTGAAGTTTTAACTTCAAAAGTAAAGTCGACGATAAACGGCAACATATCTGACCAGGTTTCTCTTTAGTTTGATATCTATCATGTTCCAACTTAAAGGCTTTCAAATTTATATTTCATCTAAACTTAGCAAATGTTCTTAAAAAGCTGAGGTCGATTTGTTACTTTTGATTTTAGACTCATCTCAAAAACATGTCCTTGGTTTATAAACGAAAAGGGGTTTTTATGGCAATTACATAGAAAGATAAAAAATAATGCATCTTAATGTGTTTCAAATTCGAACACTGTACTCCAATTCCATGCGGAGAAATTAATTTTAGTGTAGTTAGAAAATTGGTTAAGGGTATTTAAATATAACAGTAGCTTTATTTGTTGCGGGTGTAAAAAGTCGCCTCGTAGTGTCAGTCAGTAATGCTATCAGTTAACATCTTTGAAGGCACGATACATATAATTGTGTAAATATTGAGTAGCGCTGAATCCGGGGCTAGGCGGCGGCACTAGTAATATACGTTTCTATTACTTCTCATTAACAGACTGCATTTTTTTTCGTGTTCTGTGGCCTTCAAATTCCCTTTCCATTTATTATAATAAGTGTTTGAACAATTTAATGATTAATGGGAATATATTTCTTTGGTCATATTTTGACATTGTAGTTGTTACTACATTTAGAAAGAACTTACAATTATCCTATTAAAAAAACATCGAAAAAAAACCAATTATAAATATCAGGAATGGTAACAACTAAAAGACAAAGCCTCCCAACACAGCCCAAATGTAGGGATGAAAAAAGAGCATAGACAATAAATGATCTTTTTCAAAATAGACACTTAAAAATTACAAAATTAATGAAGTGCGTAAATAATCTATTTCACTTGGTTGACAGCTTCACTTAAAAGTGCCTATATAATTTAATATTGTGTGCAATATTTGATTTAAATTAGGTTTCTTTTGTGATAACAACTTGTCATTTGGATACTCCTCTTATATGATTTCAGAGTTTATAATGTGACATTCAAGATAAATATTGTTCTTAAAATGTCGTTGCTTTCTTATGGTTGACTTTAATGAAAACTTAAAACAAAAGTTAGACTGTCGTGAGAGATGTTTAATTTTTTCAATTGATTTAAATTTTATTGCGTTGGTGGCTGAATCCCTCACAGCGTCTATCCTGCTAGGATTGTTTATTGTGTACCCCTCCAAATTATGTTTAGGCATTGATGTTTTGTATAATTGATACGTCATGAAAATCAACAACATCATGAAATTCCACAACCGACTTTATTCAGTAAGATGGTTTAACACAGCATAATTATTTCACATTTAACTCAAAGAGTTTTTTCACAAGTTCAATATGTGTTGTTATCAGTTACGTCCTTTGAAGGTCGTTGGGCACGATACTTATGTATGTTAATAGCGCTTCTAAAAATTAAAAAATTATGTTTTATTACGAGTTATCATTTCTCTTTTCCCCGTATTTCGACCAATTTTAAAATAAGTGGTTTATATATTCCAGCAATTTGTTTATTGTACAGTCTACCATACGACATACAACCTGCTTTTTAATATTTTCCTTTTGGCATTTTTGTGATATGCAGCATTAATTTTGTAATCTCAGATCCTATGCCAAAATGCACTTCTGTTCAGTTTTGACCATTTTTTCTCGTTAAGGGCGAGCCCAATTTTTATGGGGAACGTACGCCGCTGAATATAGAATGGTATTAATCTGAAAATACCGCATTGAAGGTTTCATGTTCACCACCAAATGCATACCATCGTTTATGATGGATATTAATTGTACTCTTCACTTTTTATAATACTGAGATGCACTTTACCCGGGGCAAGACGGCGTGGGCAGTAACATGCATTTTCATCAATGCCCATGAACAGGCTTAATCAAACCAAGCATGTAATAGTTTCATATTTGTCGTGTTCGGTGGCTTCATATGTGTATACTTTACCTTATATAGAAAATACTTTCAACTAAAATATGAATTATTTCTCATTAACTTACCGGTAATTTTTACAGACACCATTTCCAGCGACTAAATCTTGATGATTTATATGCAACAAGCAGACATCTTAAAATAACTTGGTCGTTTGTTGATTCAAATTTAAACTTTAAGTGGTTTTATGGGGAAATAAATATTGCAGATATTAAGCCAACATGTGAAGGAGTATTTTCCTTAATCTTTTCTTGTAGGATATTTTGAGTTGTTTTGAATGTCACAACCTGTCAGGAAAGGATCCACAGTTTGAAATTGTAGGTATCACTTTTGTGACACATGTCATGTCCTACTTTCAACTGATTGTTTTGACAGACCTCACAAAACTACATTTAATTGTCCTTCAGTTTTGCTCATGTCTTTCTCAAGTTTGACTATCACTTTCCATCGATCGCTGATTAGAGGAACACGTATCAAGCCTGATGATATGGGGGTTGGTGACTCTAACTTTAGTGGTGGGATTTATGTTACTAGTTGAAGTGTTGTACATTGAGTCCACCCGAGAAATGGCAGCGTACAGTTTCCTTTCGTAACATCCGAACAGTGCGCGGAATCCTGTAAAGCAATGAAGTTTTAATGAGAGATGATGAGAGGAATAATTATTCTCACTTATTTGAGAAACTTGTAAGGAATAATTATTCTCACTTATTTGCGAAACTTTGTAAGGAATAATTATTCTCACTTACTTGCGAAACTTTGTAAGGAATAATTATTCTCCCTTAATTTGCAAAACTTTGTATAATAATCATTTCTTTTTGACTTACTTTATTTGCTTTGGCGGGGATTAATAATAATAAAAAATAAAATAAATACTAAAACAAATTTACTCAAATAGATAAACTAAAACTTTCCACAATTAACCGATTCTGAAGATTATAAACAGATTAGTATTTATTTAAATCAGGAATCATAAATGATCTATTTCAAAGTGTTATTGAACTCTGCATATCTCATGTATAACCTTATTTATTTAAACAGTCACACTAGATTCGAACATAAGTGACGATATAAATGTTTAAAAACCAATATGTTGGTAATGATGATAAAAGTTGATCGAAAATTTTAAACTTATTTAGCACAACATAGTTCTAAATATCACTATATGTCACAGGCCAAACATTTTTGCACCAACTTTAAATTGTTTATTGCAACTTGATAAACTACCTTTTCTGAAGTTCTCGTTAAATCCGGCGTAGATAAGCGGATTGACAGCACTGTTAGCAAAGGCAAGTGTGTAAGATAAAAATTCTAACGTGTTGTACCATGGAGGTAACTGAAAATAGAATACTATTATTTGTGGTGTACTTACTGTTTGTTATTGTTTTCGATAATGTGACAGTGGTAGGGTACATGTGTTTATTTAAAAAAAAACTGGCACTGAGGAAAAGAGGAAATCACAAAGTTTAGAATTCAATATCTTTAATTTAAAATTCAGATCAGTACCGAATTTCTAGCATCTGATTAGCTGAAAAGAACTTTGTCTTCACTAGCCAAGCTTGGATTCTGCTAAATCAATTAAATTTTTGCGTGAGGAGATAACAAGTGAATACCATATAAGACATAGCTAATTATCCTTTTATCATAGTTGTTTATAGCCACTAAACACTGTAGAATTACAGGTAAGTATATGGATTCTAATTAAACAAGTGATGTTTGTAAAACATGAATGCACAGAAAACACGAAAATGAATAGTAATCTGCTGTTACATGTAATTTATTGAAGATCACTGTGACCTTGAACTTTGACCAACTAGCCTCAAAATCAAAAGGGATTATCTACTTGTAATGACTAACTTGTATGTTAAATCATTGTCTAGTTATTTATCGGACAAGGCTGGTTTCGGAAGGACGCACCGACAGACCGACATGTGCAAAGCATTATACCATACAAATGTGTAGAAAAGTTGAATATTGAAGTCATAAGGTTATAACATTATGACATCCAATGGGGATTTTGTTTTAAATAACAATAGGTAAATTTATGTGTTTTTAATGTGCATTTATTTTGCCTGAAGACAACCTATACCTTTTATGTAAACTTTATATATCTTATTGTCTGCTATGCTTGGGTCGAAATAGTTTGTTGTGTTTTTTTTTTCTTCAGGAATTATTTTAAGACAAGAAAGTTCATTAGCGTGTGTCATATTGGCTTTTACAGTGTATTATTGAACAAAACCATCAAATTATGACAAAGTGTTTGCTTCTATGTTTTGCGAGTGCTACTTACAAAATCCAGTGTTCAGACATAACAAAATATGTACAACGGTCATTCAACTCGTGTCTCTAAATATGAAGCGAAAAAAGTTTGCTAAAAGCACACTATTTACTTTCATTATAAATATATTGTTGAACAGGAAACTTAATGTGTGTGGCTGTTAGAATGCACTATTTTGATCCAAGACAGTAAGGCAGAGTTAATGTACAGAAGGAGTGGAAAAGTGCTAATAATGTGTTTCTTATGGCGTATTGCTAAGGTGTATGACGAGAAATGCGGTGTAATGACCATCTGTAAAGGAGTATGACATCAATTATTAATATAAATACATAAATCTACTTTAGTTTGACTGTATTAGTTCTATAATTATTTTGTTTATAACTTTTACAGACATATTTGTCAGACCTATTATAATAATAGTACTTAGTAATTATAGTCTCCTTAAAAATCCTTCAATCAGTGTTGTTATCAATTACGTGCTTTGAAGGTCGTTGAGCACGATACTTATGTACTTTGTTAAATGTACTTCTTAAATTACCTTTGTTTTAATATTTCGGCCAGTTTTGAGATGGGTGGTTTCAATTTCCCAGCCAATATTGATTAGGATATTGTTCAATCACCCCCAAGGATATACGTCCTGCTTTTTAAATTTTGCCTTTGGCGTTGTCTGTGATATGCAGGATTTATATTCTAAGATCCCCTGCCAAAATTCTATTCTGTTTAGTTCCGCCCATTGTTTTCTCGTCTAGAGCAAACCCATTCTTTTACCTGGGGACCATACGCCGCTGAACATGGATTGGTATTAATCTGAAAATACCGCATTGAAGGTTCCATGTCCACCGCAATATGCACACCATCGTTTGGGATGGTCAAAATTGTACTGCTTACTGGTGTAAGTATTGAGTTGCGCTCAACCCGGGGCTAGGCGGCGTGGACAGTAATATGCATTTCCATTACTTTCCCTGAACAGGCTCAATCAAACCGAGCCTGCAATATTTTCATATTTGTCGTGTTCGATGGCTTTCAAAGTTTCCTTTTTATCTATTTCAGAGTGTACAAGCATTTCAAGGACTAATTTAACCGAGCCAAAAACATTTTCATGTGATACTTTGTTATCGTTACTTAGGAAAATAACAGTGAAGCAAATTATTGTGTCATTTAGGGCAATAAAAGTAAAGTAAATTCGTGTGTCACTTAGAGCAATAATAGTGAAGCAAATTTTTGTGTCACTGAGAACAATAACAGTAAAGCAACTTCTTGTATTACTCAAGAAATTGACAGTGAAGAAAATTATTGTGAAACTTAGGGTAACAAGTGAAACTTAGGTTACTACAGTGAACTTAATTCTTGTTCACTCAGAGCAACAATAGTGAAGCATTTTTGCGAAACTTATAGTAATAACAGTTAAGCAAATTTTATTGTCACTCGGCGAAATAACAATGAAGCAAATTCTTGTGTCACTTGGGGCATAAACAGTGAAGCAAACTATAGTGAAGTTTAGGGTAATAGCAGTGAAGCACATTTTCTGTCACTCAGCGCAATAACAGTGAAACAATTTCTTGTGACACTTCGGGCAATAACAGTGAAGCAAATTCTTGTGACACTTCGGGCAATAACAGTGAAACGAATTCTTTTGAAAGTAGTATAACAACAGTGACGCAAATTTTTATGTCACTCAGCGAAATAACAGTGAAGCAAATTCCTGTGTTTCTGAAGAAAATATTCTATAGCGACAAACAGTTAAGTGATATTTAAGAGTAAAGTTAAGCTTTGGAAATGAGATTGCAATAGTTTTTAGTTTGCTAAATACAAAAGGGTCTGTTGCTAAATACAAAAACCAAAGGCCACCATTAAATATATAACAAGATAATTTGTATGACATTCATAAAGGAAGTCATCAATAATTAATTAAGTAATAGTACAAATTAAGAATGTTAAGGAGTGTCAGTATAAAAATTGATTCACATGCGATATTTTATCACTTTAAGCGGGATATGAAAAGCTTTGTTTAAAGTTAGCATAAAGACCATTGTTAACTAAGTTTTTACACGTTTAAATTACAAGAAGACATCATCTATCAACTGAAATGTTTGCAAAACTAGAGATGATATAACAATTGGCATCATTTATATGAATGATTTTAAAGTATTATGACCAAATTAGGCTTGAGGTTGATGGTCTTTGCGAACGGTATATACATGTACCAAGATCAGCCGCTTTTCAGTCGAAAAAACATTGTATTACATCTAGGAATCAGTAAATATTATTTTTCAGACCATTAACAGATCACATTTAGATCAGGCTCTACAATTATAGCAAAGTATAATTACACCACGTTTCAGTATGCCCAAATATAAATCAGTAAAGGTTGCATATTCCGTTCTATTGCTCTTAAACATAGAATAAAGTAAACTTGCATTAATTTAATTATGTCATTTAAAGGTCTGTTGCAACGATCCATGGATAAAGTACACTGACATTTGTGAGGACCCTATTATGGTATAGTACACTTACGTTTATGTCAGTAAAATACTACCTGTTCAGTTCTGTTGCTCCGAAACTCTGAATATAGTATACAGATTTGTAAAGGTAGCCAGCAAAACCCGAACGTCGCTAAAATAATCACCAGCATTTTAACAACCTGAAAACAAAGAAGGTTTTATAACCATCAATTCTACAGATAAATACTACAAAAATAAAAACGTATAATATTACACTTTCGTGTAATGAAAATTTACTAAAACACAGATTTACGTCAAAAGTTATCAATTTAGTTTAACTTATTTAAATTGAACTGATAAGGCAATAGAAAAAAATATTTTAGATTCTCATCCCCGCCCGCCCCTGTCCAAAACCACCCGCCCCCAAAAAATTTATTGGTAAAAAAATCAAAACATATTCTGTTCCGGACAGAACGGGTTTTAGACCATCCCGGATATGGAAAAAAAACATGGCCGACAACAATAAAATTTTTCTAAGTTGTTATCATGATTTTTTAGAAGAAATTGAAAAGATTGACGAATATTATACACGTAAGGTTCTGGTAACTATAAATGCCATTTTCTCAAAATTTTAAGTTAGTTTTTACTTCTTTTCTCAGGTATTTCGTTAATAACAAATAAAAATTAAAAAGAGTCCACCCGCCCCTTTTTTCCCAAAATCCGGATCAGAATCTAATAAATTATTTTCTCAGGCCTAATGATAATGAATAGAAGTTTTATACATGTTGAACTTTTTATATGACACAATATATGCAAAAGTGATTTCCCTTTGTGTTCCCTATATGTTAAGTTGGATGATAATTTTAATCTTAAAATTCATTTTAAGCTTGAAAATTAAAATTTAAAGGTTTATTATCAAAAGCTAAATTCTGATTTAAATAAAGCAAAGCGATTTGGTTTAATTCAAAATTTACGTATTTGATTATTTAATTTATTTTAAAAAAGTTTCTGCATAAACACATGGTTGACACAGTTTCTTTGTTCACTTCTGATGAACTCGGCTGTGTTGCATATAAGTAATTAACGGCACTTTGTAAACACCTAGGCATGAAACTGATTATGGGGCCTGCCTTTTTTTATTTTGCAACAAGATTAAAGAATAATATCTGGTGGAACAAAAAGTTAGCCACTCAACTGAAAAGTTGTGTTTCGATGCTTGTAGCACAATTAAGCGTCACGTCAACAACTTTAAATTATATTGCAACTAATGATCCTCCGTAACTACGGGCTTTAGTCACTGAACTGGCTCTGTAAATTAACTATCTGTCACCAATATCGTCCATGTCATTAGAGGCAGTATCAAGATCAGAGTCCATAAGGGATTACAGTGCTGTCACGTCGGCCAATTAACCAAATACTAAAGAAGAGACAAGCCTTCAATAATGGACTTTGAAACAGAAATAGGTAAATGAAACCAAAATCCAGTTGATTCATTTAAAGGAAGTAATAACTATGTTGCTGAGCCAATTATGCCTTTTATATCCCAGGAGGTCATTTCCTCTGAATTGACCGCCACATATAATTAAGCATTTAACTTTTTTTGTTGGCAAATAAACCTATTATCATTAACAGACTTTGAATTGTGGCTTGATTTGTGGTACTTTGAACCAGATTTGTGAGAAACAGTTGTTTTTTCCTTTAATGCATTAACATCTTATTCAAAAGCGAATGTATTATATCTTCTATTCTTCAAAATTGCTTCTACATTTGAAGTCATATATAGGTTTAATTGCTTGCGGGGAATAATTGCCACAATATCGTTGTCAAATAAAACATAAATTTAATTGCCGCATTTACGTAAAAATGGGTCTTTCATGAAAGAGAATCGGTCACCTTAAGGTACTAAATCGTTTGGGATGTGCTAAAACATACTTGTTCTTTAGTTCTGTTGTTAGATACTTTATACAGCTGATTGTAAAACTAAAGTTTGTTTAAATAACTTAAAAATTATAAAATCTGTTTTGTACAACTTTCTTTATCTTGAAGTGCAACTTTAAATATTGTTTACATTTTATGAGCAAAGAGGTGTCATGTTTATTTTGCACAGGTAACCAACCTCTAAATCTTTTACCTCTCAAAAAAGTAACTGTACATCTTGAGAACTTTATGATCTGAGACGTCAAAATTGTGCTTTGTCCGTGTCAGTTTGAGATGTCAAATTTCCACGTTGTCTGTGTATATTTTGAGATGCAGTTTCCACGTTGTCCATGTCAGTTTGAGATGTCATTTTTCCACTTTGTCCGTGACAGTTTGAAATGTCTTATATCCATTTTGTCCGTGTCAGTTTAAACTGTCATAGTTTGTCTTTGTCCGTGTCAGTTTGAGATGTCACATTTCTTCTGTGTCCGAGTCAGTTTGAGATGTCATTTTTAAACTCTTCCCTGTCAGTTTGAGATGTCATATTTCTACTTTGTTCATGTCAGTTTGAGATGTCATATTTTTACTGTGTTCATGTCAGTTTGAAATTTCATATATCCACTTTGTCCATGTCAGTTTAAACTGTCATAATTCGGCTTTGTCCGTGTCAGTTTGAGATGTCTAATTTCTACTTTGTCCGTGTCAGTTTGAGATGCAATTTCCCACTTTGTCAGTGTCAGTTTGAGATGCAATTTTTACACTTTCCGTGTAAGTTCTACGTTGTTCCTGTCAGTTTGAGATGTCATATTTCTATTTTGTTCATGTCAGGTTGAGATGTCATATTTCTACTTTGTTCATGTCAGCTTATAAACACACCTTGCGTTTTACTCTGCGTTGTACTTTAATTTCTTTCGCCGATACCCTTTCCCCAGGAGACCGTGCAAACCACACTGTCAATATAATTAGGCTGTAGATCACCGACATAAATACCATTGGCAAAAAGTACAATGCCACCGATAACACAGTATAGTACGCCTTTTTACTCGGAAAAGAAATAACCATGTGTCCAGTTTCGTGGTTTTCCGTGAGCTTCATTGGCCATTCATCAGAGCACCAGATTTCTATGTGGTTTTGCCAGACACGAGAGTCGGTTTTTCTGACGACGAGAAGGGGCGTGGCTACAGCAATAGCACATATCCATATGATTACGATAGAATGGCTGGCTTTTCGCTCAATAATGTGAGCCTTCATGGCAAAGACGATTCCGAAAAATCGGTCACAGGCAATCAACAATAGTGAGAAGACACTTGCGACGAGTGCAGCAACTGAAATACAAGAACATTGTAAAATATGATTATTTATCTTTTTGACTCAAGAGCGGAAAATGACTTGATTTCTACGTCTAAAAGCCTGTCGTTTAGAATACTTTTTTCGGGGACTGTGGGTTATTATGTTAGCGAGTGAGCAGTAAGTAGTGTCGCAGAATTTGAAAATTACCTGACATCATCGCATCTGTGCTGGTAGTTCAGGTCTAAGTCATTTAAGAATCATATTCCATGCGATATTTTTAGTAGAACCCTTAACATGCTAAGGACATCTTGCTGGTAGGGTTTAAGTCACTTACCCCTACATTCATCAATATTTCAGATGACTGACTTTAAATGGCAACTATGACTGCGGGATATTTATTTACCAGACAACATTAGTTCCCATTAGTCCTTCCATTACAATGCTTAGAGGTTACAAATTGTCTGCACTTTTATCTTAAAGAGCACTTTGCTTGTAACGTATTATGTGAAGGTTGGACACAAGTTTTATAGGATATTGTCACAAAGGTCAAACACATCGAAAATAATATCATTGTACGTCCAAAGTATATCTAATATTTAAGAAAACAACCGGACCTTGGTTACTGCACTTGTTTAGAAACACTGTCAGCAAAACTAAATCTTTATACATAAAAAGTCTTGATTAACAAAGAAATCGTATTTCTTGTAGCTTATCTTTTATGACTTAATTAGTACTATACATACAAATACTGAAATGTATTTATATAAATATTAAGAAAAACGTGTTTAAGCTGCACAATCAAATTAATCATTTAAAAGAAAACACAAAACCATTCTTAGAGCACAAGTTTAATTTATAATGGATATTAAATTTGGAACAAATTATAGATAAAAGGTCATCATAACAAACAAAAAATGCCTCAATAACATTAATATTCTGACAAAATGAATTTGAAATCAAACGATTTGAGATCTCTGTTGTCTTTTAATTGCTTAGGACGATGAAATTATTTTAGACCTGAACAATGAACGCATTTTATGACAAGTTAACTAACCCTGTTCAAATTTGAAAGAAAATAAAGACTCTGTTGACCTTCTGAGTTTAAGTTGATTTCTAAAACTTTTTCGAGACTTTTTAGACATTAATTTGTAGACATTAATATGGAGAATGGCAACAGTTTGTCATCAAAGCTTTTTACGGCCTTCTTAAATTGGAATTTTGCCATTGACTTGGGACAATCTCTGCCAATAAACAAACTCAATTAAACCGAGCCTGCCATTTTTTCGTATTTGACGTGTTAGGTAGCTTTTTCATGTTTTACAAAGCTGGGAATGTAAATTTATTGTAAGAAATATAACACCCTATTTTAATACAAACATTTAAAAGGAAAATCACTAAAACATAATTATTGCAAAATATTTTGCAATATTAAATATATATGTCATTAGCAGAACGTTAAGTAAACGTAATTATATCGTTTTTATGATTTGTAAAACACTTATTTCAATGTTAAAGTCTAAATGAGATTTTTAGCAAACATTCTTCAAATTCAGACTTTCTCGTGGGTTTCCCGTTAATAAATAGCATTCAAAGGAGCCCCATGCTGCGTCAACGGAAGTATGGTTTCTGATTTTAGCTGTGAACTACGTAACAGGTCATGTGACAATATCAAAGTTGACACTAATCATCTCCTATAACAACTAGTGGATCGTAGATCCTAATAAAATCCTATTTATTGAGATGCTAAACAGGTCTTATGACTTTCTTATTTATTTGCGAATGCATTTTAAATATAACTGATCGAATACACTATAAAAAACTAGCATGCAGCAGTGAATGAAATGTGAATATCAGGAATATCCACACTCGGAAAACACAGTCTCTCCCACACTCAGAAGGAAAGAGAACATGCGTTTTAGAAAAAATGATACCAAAGAGCTCTGAGACAAAATATTCAGCAATTTTAGTTGGGGGTATTATCATTACGCATTAAGTTAATTAATTTTGTTGTGGCTTCACATGCCAAGAATAGATTTAAGGCTCAACTTAATGGTTTAACGTTCGTCTCGAAGACGTGTTAGGATTTTTTAAAACACTGTTTCCTACAATTAAGTCTTGTATCTTATATAAATCCTAATCTTACAAGCTATCGTGTACTGAATAGAAAAACGCGATTTAATCATATTCGGATTTGTTTCGCCTTAATATTAAAATTCCCATTCTCACACCAAATTGTCGCAAATGGAGATATTTTAATTCTTAAAAATTTCTGCCATTTATGACGAAACAAGTAACACATTTTTACATATATAAAAACTTGTGTATTTTATATACGGAAACATTTACACTTATAATCGTTACTTGCTTCATTTCATGAAAAAGAGTTTATAATAAATTGTGTCTTCATTATGTTTATATCGACACATCGTGTTTCGAAATTTTGCTCTGCATATCCTTTCCACGACCATTACGTATTTAAACTCGACGATCTTTTGACTTCTAAAAAAGCCGACCCGGATTACCTGGAGGACGGATAAACGTATTTAAACGTTTAAAAAAATCTCATTTCAAAAGCCGGCACTGATTTGCCGTAGAAAACACACTGAATTTATTTTTTTTTAATTAAAAGTCCTTGCTTCGGTGGCTGTTAAGATCACTAAATCATCGGACAGTATATTTTACACTATAAATCCTTTGAATGCATCGCATATTTTCTGCCAAACACCATGCAGTTCAAAATTGAATACATGTGACTTAGATTATCTGATTAGAAAATTTAGTACTTAGTCAGTTTAAAAGAAAAAAATCTAATATCAGTCGCTCCAAAACAGTTATCCAACACTTAAGAAAATTCATATATCTACCTTGTAATAACTTAAAAATTACATTTTTGCAATGGCATTAAAATTAATGATTGTTAATTAGATTAATTAAATTTCCGTAACAGTTTTCCCGCGATAGCCCGAATTTTCTGATTTGACACATCCCGTAACGTAACAGAGCGTTAAGATTACGGATTTTAACGAAATATTGAACTTACAGAAGAAAGAACGTAACGTTTTATTACGGGTTTTACATTTTATTAAATCGGGGTTTTAAAACCATGTTACAAATTCCGAATTTTATTAAAATAAAGAAAACCAGTAACGAATAAATACGTGTATGCTTTATTCAAACATACGCTTTCAACGGGAGTTTTACATTTTTTACGCAGATTGCCGTAACGGGTTTTAAAGTTGTAAAAAACATACGAATTTGTACCTTACGGGTGTTCGACAAGAAATAAGTGTCGGCTTTTGGGAGCTCAAAATTTCTGCATGTTCTTAAAAGTTATGGTCTTCCGTCCGGAAAACAGTTTCGGTCGCGAAAAGGTACTAAGGTGTAGCTTTGCAGATTGCTGTTATATAACAACATGTCACGTAAAATAGACCCCTTTAAGTTATAAACTTATTTACACAAGAGAAAATAAATTTTACAGTACAAATTGTACGAGGTAAGAGTTTAGATGAAAATTACGATAGTTAAGACCTTGGACTGACATGAATTCAGTATTTTGAAAATTAGTTTTTAATAACTAATCGTTTCGACTTTAAAGTCTTCGTCAGGTATGAAATTATTTGCACACTGAATAAATTAATGTCCAGTTAGGAAAAAAGAGATCCACAGAGCATTGCAATTACTAATGAACCTGTGCTAAAGACCAACTGTAAACAAAGACCACCTGCGGCTATCGACCACATTTATCCTACTGACTGTTTTAAAGACACACTGACCTGTCCATAGAGACTATCTGTCTTCCAAGACCACTTTGGTTTTTCTAGTGGCGTTTTGAGACGGGTTTTTGGTTTCCCCTGAGTGGTCTTTGTAGTCAGAGAACATAGTCTTCTTCAAAGCAATGTTCATGTAAATATGTGCCAAACCTTGTCGAAATATATAAAGTCAACTTAGTTTTTTTTCCCAACAACAGATACATAAATTTTAATCTGGAATAAGAAAAGGATATACGCAGCAAAAAGTGATATATTTAATAATTCCTGAAGTTAATGATGTTATAAATTATAGTTTTTAACAAGCAAAACGAATGTGATATACGTGTCAGGAAATTTGATTAATCTTCACACATACGGTGGGTCAGACTGTGAATTATTAAATAATGAGTGTTTATTCCAATCTAAGATACCCTTAAAACAGTAACATATCCCATCCATCATACTATTGACCGTAAATTGACTCGATAGATTCGAATAGACTGCGCGATATGGGAGATGCATATCTTGTCATCCTGTCTTTCCTTATCTATATAAACTCAGTAACCATTAATAAAAGTTGATTGGGTGATTAACATTTACGTTTATGCACTTCATTTTATCGTTAATTAGCGACACCTCCTCCGTGTCTGACTTTGGTCAATGTTTTCCGTCATAACACTCAGGCTCTGTAATTGCACGCTGCAACAAAACGGTGTCTTGACAATTATATTTAATTTTTGTCACAAAAAGTCATACTGCTGCATTCCTTTCATTATTGCATTCGATTTTCCCTCTTATTTACTCGTTTTTCGTTATAGAATTTTTAAATATCCAGTAAGGTGAGTGTCCAGACCGGGGATTCGATAAGGGCAGGCTAAGGTTCATTACCTGGTAATTTCCCATTCTTATCAACTCCCTATGAAAACGGAATGCTGCCGTACAAAAAGGTGGATTGAGTCCGCAGAACCCCCACTGGATCCGCCTCTGAATGCTGTATTTGCAACCAGTGTATTTGTATTATATCATCAAGCTCATATTTATAAATGTTTACAGATATTGTCTGTAGCATAACTCCGCTAATGTTAAAAATGTTGTTTATATTCCATATAAAGAAAGTGGACATGAATAGAAAGTTTTTAACTCTATATTGCCCAGCTATTCATAATCTCTTTTCTTGTTCGATAGTAATTGTGTTATTATCATATATATGTATCATACATAAAATATCATAAATAACAATTAATTGATTTACATTTATTGTTAATGGCTCTCTGGATGGAAAACTTTTCCATCAGGCTGTGCTTTGTTATATGACCATTGTCCAGTTGAAAATGTGTTTTCCCTCTTTTCTAGCCGTTTTGTCTAGTACATGTCATCCATAAAATATTGAAGTATTACATTGACGTTTTCTATATGATCTTTTGTACCGTCAGTATTCTACTTGAATACCAAACCTTGTTAGCAAAATTAATTATAAAATCAATTTGTGTCGATACGACTGGCAATTCTGATTATTGACTGTCAAGTTATTATCTGAAATATGATTTTATGATGCTAATTTAATAAAGCAATACGCACTTGAACTTGGGAAGCAAACTCCTACGGGATTTATGATTTTATACTGATTCTTGTGAGTAGAATGCAAAGTCATGTACTTAGTTGTAAACCCCGTTTATTCACCATGCATAAAAAGATTTTAAACTCTTAGCCATTCAAAGGTACCAGATTGTTGACACTGTTGCATAACCTAGACATACTAGAAAGTAATATATATTGTGCAGCTCTACTTCTGTGGCGTGAAAATCATTGCAATATTGTATATCGTTGATAAATATTGTCCAGTTTTATATATTTATTCGTTGGCTTAAACTATTTATTGTAAAATAAAAAATCAATTGTGCAATGCGACCAGATACTCATTCAAAAATTTAATAGATTTAATATAGACATAAACACATAAAAAATAGACAATATTCAATTAACTATTTAATATTGCAAAAACGGTCAAGCCATACTACAAAAACGAAAACAAAGACAGGTCCGTGACAAGTTTTTAAAATAACATATGTGTACTTTTTGATAACCATATAAAATATGTGTATACTATAAAACTACACTCAAATTGAATGATGTATCCCCTTTTGGGGAAAGCTATTATTATTTGGGGCACGTCACGGGAAAAGGTACCTTCGGTCATTTAGTGATATTTTAGTTTTTACTAAATTTAGAAAGAACTTACAGCATTAATCAATTTCTTATAACTAAAATGTGATTTTGTAACACATTTTGACAATAAAATCGTATTTTTACCGCGAAATGCATATTAAATAATGTCGTCTGCTCAAATTTATGACGTCATTTCAAAGATTGACGTCAACTGTCCGAAGGTACCTTTTCCCGTGACGCGCCCCATTTCAATTTTATTCGTATACAATGTATGCTAGTTTCGTTTCTTCCATACGTCAAGAGAGGTTGTGGAAAGAATTGTTTTGTCTTGAAGTCAGTTCTCTTATGTCTTTTTAATCTTTATTCATTGTTTTCTTAAATAAATCCAATACCATTTACTTACACCGCAGGGTCAAAATTAGAACAGACTTTAATTGAAAGGGAGGTAATTTTAAAATTTGATACTTTGAAGGGGATTTATTTAAACAAATGTGCTGTTGATTAATAAGTGTTTATGTTTTCCTACTAATGAGGGGTCCTATTAAAACAAAACAAGAGATTTAGAGCGAATTTCTGTTTGCTTGACCTTTTTATGCAAGAAATGCATTAGCAAAACTAAGGATAACTCTCAACAAACTGTTCCAAAGTCAATTATTACAATATTAAAGTTTAAGTTGAAGACTGTTGTTTGCATATAATCATAAATAAAAAGTGAATTCAATGTCTTTCTAATAATAAAATACGAACAAAAAGTGACCAATTAGAACTTTTTAGTGTATATTTGAACTTTACAAACAATCCGTCCGAAACCGCTAGTTGTTACAAAGTGCATGAGATATCGTGCTGAATGGAAATTGTTTCTTTGGAAATTTCTAGAATATTGCTAGAAGCTATAGAGATATGACACATTAATTTTGCTTCGTTAGAATCTCTTAGAATAAATAACATAGCTTGATGTCAGATCGAGAAAATCGACTAGACTTAGGACAGATATAAACAATCTTCAATACCTGGTAGATTTCAACAAGTAATCGAAGGGCAATAATACAGTCTATCTTTGTAAAAGACAAAATTGTACAAAATATTTTTCAACAGACAAAATTATACAGTTGATGTTTACTCTTAAGAAATGAAGACGCATTTCTCGGAAGCAGAAATCGTATTTACACGTACTTTGCTGTTGACTGCTAGCTTAGTTTCAGTCGTGAAAAGTAAGCATTTTATAAGTAGTCCATTACTACCAATCATCTATCCGTAGAGAAATCAAAGTATTGATGAGCGAAACGAACATCCAACATTACATTTTGCAGATAATCACAACTTTTATAAAATTGCTGAAAACTTAACGGTTGCATCGACTGTATGTTAATAATACGAGGGTTTTTTGATACATGATTGTTTTATACTTATTAATATATATGTTCGAAAGATTAAATTGTAAAGAGATATAAAAATAGCAGCAAATATATCAAATGTGCTTGCGACATGTAATGTAAGCCAATACACTTCAAGGTCAACAGACACAAGTGATGTCATGTTCTTATTATAATTGTTTCAATTCCAAGATGGATAAATTTTCAATGAGGGTATTAATATGTTATTATTATACATGTAAGTGTGTTTCACTTGAATTAATGTGTTTTCCACTGGTTTTATTACATGTTCATAAATAAAATTAAATTATCAAAATCTCTCTTATCCTGGTCGCTTTAATGTGTGATAAAGGAACAAAAATATTAAATTCTCTATCATAATTAAAAATTCTTTAAAAGAAAAAAGATATTATTGTTAGTATCACATACACATGCTGATATTCGAAATCATGATGGTTTGAGGTGTTTGAAGTTTGTGTTTGGATGTAAATTGATTTTTAGCGTCATTAATGATACATTTATTAGAAATTAAAACTATTCAACCATCTTATGATTTTTACAATGCAATGTACATTGAAAAACCAACACGTTTTAATTAGGTTAAAAGAGAGTTTTCACGATAAGTACTTAAGTTTTCTCCCTCCCATTCATTTTGGTATTTCGAATGTCTCTTAACCAATCAAAATGGTTTCCTTATTCTAATAACAGCAATAAATATTTGAATCTATTCCTACGTTGTACACTCCTAACGTCTTGAATTATTACTTGAATCAATATCTTAGGAAGCTTCTCTCAGATGACAAGCATTGCAATATACTGTTCAAGCCGCCTAGCCTCCAGTTACGCGCAACTCAATATTTACACAAGTAAACAGTACAATTCTTCATCCATCCCAAACGAAGGTGTGCACATGAAAGTGAACATGGAACTATCAGTACGGTATTTTCAGATGTATGCCATCCCTCGATCAGCGGCGTTTTATCCCAGATAAAAATGGGTTGAACCTAAACGAGAAAACAATAAGCAGAACTAAACAGAATAGAATTTTGACAATTTTGAATTTTACCATAGCACATTCTAGTAATAATGAGAAAAGTATAAGGGCATTTCAATTTGCCGAAACAACTAACTCCCTGTGCCTCAAGCAAAATTTTATTGCTTTCCCCATGTTCTGGAGGATAATATCTGCGATAAAACTATCACAGGAAAAAATTGTTATAGGGAGATGAGAGAAAATGTGTTACGGGCACTTTCAAAAAGCTACTTAGGTGTACAATTAAACTCGAACAATTCAACTCGGTACACGTGCCAATATCTCTCATTTGACATTTGAAAGCCTTAAAACTCGCCTGCAACTCTTTGAAATTTCAATTTCTGCGTTTTTCTAAAAAAATTGAAAAGATTTTGCCTTATTGAGTATCGTCCAATTTCTAGTAAAATGTTAATTTATTTGATTAAAAAAACAATAACAGCGTTAAAAAATACGTAATATCATACTTTTGCTTTTAAATTTATGGCATTTAATGGTCAGTCCTAATGACGACAAACGTAAAAATCGGACTTAAGGATCAACGATTAGGTCATGTCATCCTTGTGCATACGCGAAAAACTATAATAGTCATTAATATAGTTTGGAAGATTTCTACTGGAAGCATTGATCCACATTTAATTTTTACACAGTATAGATACGGCTTCTTGACTTTCCTTACTTTTAAATGACATTAGCAAACCTCGCAAAATTAACTATTTTTGCTGACCTTTCCGGGTTGGACGCAAGATTTCCAGAAAGGGGGTTCTTATTAGATACATAATAATTTCAAATTTTCTAGGTAAAAATGCTATGAGCATTAAATATTACTGCCCTAAAGTGGGGTTCTCGCAATCCCACTGAACTTCCGCTGGATCCGCCACTTCCCTTTGTCTTAATAAGTAGTCTGATATGCGTGTTTATAACGTAGTTTTATTTCGTTATCTCTTTTCAAAGGCTGCCATTTTAGCAATTTACATTTCCAATTACCTTTAATAGTTACAACAATATATCATTTATGTTGACTTAAGCATGGTGCGTCTGGAAATATAGAAAATTTGATTGTCAGAAAATTTCCTAAAGAAACGACATTAAACATTCCCAAGAAATAGAAAATCATATTAGCTTTTAAAACTATCTTGAAATCTGCTACGAGACGATAAAACAGTACACGTAATGTGTTTACCATGACAAAATCAAAATGGATTAAAATCCACGTTGGTTTTGTTTGTATCATGTTTGCTATATTAAGCAGACTTTTTTTGCAAATTGTAAGTAATTCTTAGGTGCAGTAAATGCATGCCAGGAATTTCCACACCCTGACAATAGACTTTTTACGCAATCAAAAGATGGGTTTAAAAAAAGACCAATTTCAAATAAGACACCACAAACTATTAACGAAAAAGAGAAACTAGGGGGTTACCGCCGTGGAACGGTCAGGGGCAAAACAATTTGCCACTCGGGGTTTAAATCAGGGTGTAGGGTGCATAACATCACACATCCCCAACAGGTTCTCGCATAAACAAACAAGTACAAGTTGTCTAAGTGAAAAAGCTCCAACCCTCCCATCAACGTGACAATATTGCATGCAAAAGCACAAAAATACAAATTGTCTTGTTCGTTGGCTTTCAACTTTCCCATTTAGATCTTCTTTTACTCTGTTTCGCTCAAGAACATATTTATAGTGATTGGATCCCTCTCTCTCTCTCTCTCTCTCTTCTTGTAATATCCATTTTCCTCAACGAAGTTGTTTGTTACTTTAAGTTTATTTTTTTAAATGTGTTGCATGTGCCCTTTTAAATATTGCTGTTTGATTTTTTTTTCGAACGCATTGGGTATTTGTTGTGCTCTTAAGAAAATTAGATATCGGATAATGCTTCTTGGAGTCTCTTCTTAGATTACTGTTTGTGAATTCCTAATTTTTAAATGTGTATTTGTTAATTCTTTGATGCTTTCATTCTCAATATTTCGCTTCATCACCCCTCCTGGTCTAAAATGTTTCTATATAAATGTAACAGCGCAATACGGTCAAGGTCAATACCCTAGAACGTCTACGATATATGTTGATACAGCCGTAATTAATAATCTGTTTCAGACATCTTTCCTCAAATTTCTATTCTTTTGGACAAATATATACCCAAGGCGATACAGAACAGTGATTCTACGGTTAACGTCTTATCAGATGTATCATAACGTTTTAAAGGAACGGCCTACCAGAACACCATAAAAACGACCAATATAAATATAATGCAAAATAATTCGTGTTGTCGCAATTTAGTTCGATTTTTTTATTTAAGTATCTAAAACCCTTTCTTAATTATTGTACTCAAATACAGGTATGCGACGTGATATGGGTTCTAGTTCGATAAAATTACATTTACGAGTATATATTTCAAAAATCATTACAGAATTCTTCTTACGATATTTTATGATATTCTACAAGTTTTTATCTTTCCCCGTATTTGCATTTTTTTTGTATTTAGTCGGAATTCTAAACTTCTCTGCTCAAATTTTCAACTATAAAATTGATTTAAAGAATAAGATTAAATCTGAAGAATTCGCACGATTCGTTTAGAAACCATAAAATCTACAAAAACGATAAAATAAATAAAATTCCCTACAGAACGGTGACAAATAATCAGATTCAATGTTCTAACCTATAGTTGCAATCTTTGAAATCTACTTTAGAAAAAGGGCAGCAACAGAAACGGTTACACTAAACCAAATCAGAACAATACAGAGATCATTGCTACGGGTTGTACATGAAATTGGTTGTCATGTGGATTTATTATACCAATTTTGGGGTCAGTAGACCCAGAGTTATTAGTTTTCTGACTCATGACAGTCTTATCATGTCTTAGACGTACCGCCGAAAGGTAGTTCTTAGTATTCAAAAGTCCTCACTATAGATATGCCGAACCCTCAGTACTGTCGATGCTTTGATTTATCTCAATGCCGAGTTTGTCATGCAGTTAAGATTGTTTTGACATCGCCTTTGTCTAAGCAGTTGTATAACACCGCTATAGATACCAGGAACGTTAAGAAAATTCCCTATGGCGGCCAGACAAAGCGGCAAATTCATAATCCTTTGATTGCAAATTTAAATGCGACTTACGAAATCTCTTACCTTGTTACAATGTGTATTAAATATTTAATATGTGCAATTTAATATACTGTTTACAAAATGTCGACATAATTATGTGTATTGGGAAGAACGAATGACACTCATTGAAAATTGATAGATGTTACCTGTTTGACAATCGTTATTTTTGTTAGCTCAATCGGTTGCGTCGCAGGAATTGCAGGGCTAGGCGCTGTCGCCGTGACGGTGCGGGTTCGCTCCCAGCTAGAGGCGCTATAATTTGAAATTCACAGTAGCGCTATTTGTGCAGTGTGGCGGCCGTAAAACGTCTCCCCGTACATATAGTCAGCACTGTTATCAGTAAAATAACCCGTAACCGATGTCATGCAGTGATTGTTACGTAAATCAGGGCTATCCGATCAACCTTTTTGGGGTTGTCCCGGTTAGCTCCATCGGTTGCGTCGCAGGAATTGCAGGGCGAGGCGCTGTCGCCGTGACGGTGCGGGTTCGCTCCCAGCTAGAGGCACTATAATTTGCAATTCTACCTCTATCAAAATCAACAGGGCAAAACTTAACAAACAACGCTTCATTCAGAAGTTGCTTTATCCCAAAACAGCCCAGAAAGAAAGAAAACAAAAGTGAGCTCATCTTTATCACCGGTTATGATTATAATGATAATTATCTTTGAAGAAAATTTGATTTCTCAAAGACAATGTTCTTTCAAAACTTGTACATAGAAGTGTTTTGCAGCAAAAAGAACGAGAGCTAAAACATGATGAATGTTAGTAACCGAATATGACCTCTCGTGATGCATCAATATGTACTTTATCCCAGCAAATCACTCCGAAATGACAAAAGTGATGTCTCTAGAACGTGAGAATTAATTCTGGCACAGCAATTTAGTTTCGCAGACGTTATAGGACATTAAGTATGCAATGCACGTGTTCATCTCTGACAGAAGTACTTTGTCAGATATACGGAGCAAAAGAATTTTCGGACAAATCCATAAAAACTAATGGCTAAAAGTAATTGTTTTAGTATTGCAACATATACTAGATTCAAAATGTACAGAAGTTTAATACCAACTCAGTTTTCGTTTCCAACAATAATTGACATAGCTAGTCAATCTGATTCCAAGAAAATATGTCAAATATGCAGTGTCAGGTTTTTAATTATATATAAAGGAATATATAAACATTCCGTAGTTTCTGGGAATGTTTATGTCCCCGCCATTGTGTTCTGAAGCTTTCTACATGACTGCATTAATAATTTAAAAATGGTACTTTTTTTCAAGGATCCTGAACGTTTAATCAAAAGAAAAGATAATGTCTACCATTTTTGTTGGGGATACAATGGTCATTCGAATTATACAGAATTGAAGGGAAATGGATTGGTTAGTAAAATATCACCTTTATTAACTGTGACGTGCATATAACGTTCATCCTAGGAAAACTTAGTTTGATACGCAAATTGTATTTAGTTAATTTTGTCATATTTTAAATCGGAATATTAATTTCTAATTTTAAATTGGAAAAGTCGTATCCAAGCTTTGTATATAACTTATTCAGAATGTTTAGTGTCATAATGTTTTGGTCACGCTCCGGAAGATTTTGAGTACTGGCCTTTTCCTTGCTGGTTTTTGATTAATTTACATAATGTTCTCACTTACTTAGAAAGCCATTTGATAGCATTTGTCAATCATTTACCAAATGCGATCAGAATGTTCATTGTATAGATTAAGATTAACGACCAGATTATTTGTCTAAGTTATGTTGCTTTATTTGCCAAAAACTGCACTCATTAAGCATAAATATCCGTTTAATTACTGGCTAGTGTTTTGGCAGTTCGCCACTTTTGTTAGGCTTACTCACATATCATATAACTTCATGTGTCATTTCGAACTGCTTTAAATTATTTCTTCTGTATGTGACCATTCCTTGTACTCATATTTTCCTTTTCAATCTTCTTTTCTACTAGTAACTATCATGATTAAGTAACTATACCGATAAACTAACAGTAACCTAAGTATCAGCTGATGGAGTAAAACCCTTAGCTTAATTCAGAGTCAGGTAAATTGAATATTTATTCAGCTTACGGATACATGCAACGACTTAAACCTCTGCGTACATGTACAACGAACCACACAAAACGAATACCATGAGTTCCTATCTAATCCAAATGGGAAACAAATTATCTAAGAACTGTTTACAAACGTTTCAGGATGATTTGCATAAGTCGACACTAATTTCGTTTGTTCTGTTCAGAGACTTCGCTAAATGGTAGTCAAACTTCTTAAAAAGTTGAGTTTTTTTCAATATGATAACATAATAATAGATGAAGAAGGAACTTTGAAAGCCTCCAAACACGAAAAATACTTAAAATATTGCAAGCTCTTTTTTAATTGAGTCTGTGTTTATTTGAAATGCATATTTTTGTCCTCGCCGCCTAGCATCGTGTTGAAAAGTACCCAATATTAGCACAGATATATGTTCTGTGCTTAAAAGCCTTCAACTGGTCTAAATGATGTAACAGCTCTAAATGAATGTACGGTAGACTTTTAACAGAAGACACAAGACACAATAAACGCTACTGATTTATTAAAACAGATGAGAAGGGAACTTTGAAAGCCACCAAACACGACAAAAATGACAAAAAAAATCAAATATTCCAGGGCCTTTTGATGGAGTCTCTTAATGCTGTCTGTTGTCCTGAATGGTAAAAGCATTCTCTTCTTGAATTTATGAAAGTTTTGAGGACGACATTAGGAGAAATTGACTTGAGTTATAAATCAGAGCTGTGTGAAAATACATCTATTAAGAAAAAATATACCTCTCCTAGCTTTTGGAAATGCTTAGTCCTCGTCATTGTGGTCTGAAGCTTTAAAACAGTATTTTTGGGAAAAATAAACTGTTAATAGAAGAAAAAATAATTGATTATTGAGACATACATATTAAAGTTTATTCATTGTATAAATCAGTTACTAAATGTACATGACTGTATTAAAAAATGAAGGACCCTGAACCTGTAATCAAAAGGAAAGATAAAAGACCATTTCTACACGATAAACACAAATTATCAGGTTATTATATACTAAAACGGGATAAGTGTACTTTGATTTAAGAAATAATATCTAAGTATTATGAATTATGCATAGTTTTCCACTCACTCCCCGAAATGCTTGATTGAAAAAAACAACAAGAAACGAAAGGTATGGCCTGGGGATCTTACGATTTCATAAAGTAATTAAAGGAGTGTTATATCTGTTGCAAAAGAAAAAAAAAACATTAATCACAGCTATTAATATAATGATATTTTCTGTTTTAGTACGTTGTACCTTTGATGAAAAGGAAAGATAATATGACAAAGGAGCGGATCCAGAGGGGCTTCATTGGGGTTTCTTGAACTGCCTTTATTGGAAGCAATATTTTCACGGGGACATTGGCAAGGAAGTTGGAAACTTTTAATCATGCAACCACTCAAGAACTCTCCAAACGAACCCACTTTCTAACAATATTGCATCCGAACCTGCGGGTAGTTATACTAATACAAAGTAGGAGTACATTGATCAAAGAAAAAAATATTAAAGAATAAGTAACATCCTATCCTTCGGGTAGTTATACTAATACAAAGTAGGAGTACATTGATCAAAGAAATAAATATTAAAGAATAAGTAACATCCTATTCTAAGTATTTTGCATGAGTGTGAGGTGAAGATGGAAAAATCTGTCACCGAGGGGGAACTGTTTCGCGGGAACGAGGCTCTGCCGAGTTACCGCCAAAACAGTTCACCCGAGGTGACAGATTTTTCTATCTTTACCGAATGTCCCATGCAAGATACTTTTTCTTGCATATCTTTTGCTGTTCATAACATCAGTGTATATGTATACAAAATAAATTTTATTTGCTTACGCTGAAATATTGACGTAAACGTAAACCTTATTTTCTTAATGACGTCACTAACTCGATTAAATTACGTCAGATACCTGAAGACGTGACGTCACTCTTATAACACGCGAACGTTATCTTTTCCCTAGGGAAAAGATAAGATTTTCTTTCCCCGGTAAAACACGCCAAAATCCGGTATGCAAGAAAATACAAAGTAGGAGTACATTGATCAAAGAAATGAATATTATAGAATAAGTAACTAAATTTATCACGGCTTTACGTTTCTCTATGAACAATTCCTTGAACATATTCTATTCATTTTTACTGCTTTAAGCTTTGCCATAAATAAACTTCTGGATAAAAATCACAAGAATGTTAATGTAGCCAAACGAGGGACACATAAAACATTGCCAGAGTCTAAGAGATGTTTATTTATTAGAAATGGCAACGAGTAATAAATTAGTAAGTACTCGAGTACTCAACCACTTGTGCTGCGTAATAAAAGATTATTTAATTTAACGATTTTCAAAGAGATAGAATAAATTACGACTTTATGTCCGTCTTCTGTGATCTTCTGGCCCCAAGATGATAAAACTTAGAATGAAAATGGGGCGCAAAACTCAAGGATCTAATTGGCTGAAATGGCGACTTGTCGCCATTTCAGCCAATCAAATGCTTGAGATTTGAACATTCAAATAACATCATTTTTTTCGCCAAAAAAGAAATTGTTCTTAACAGATGTTTTTAAAATCACATTCACCTGAAAAAGAGTCAAATAAACTCGAAACGCATTGTTAAAGATTGGAGTTTGTCTTCATTTAATCATTTATAGAAATATTTAGGGAATTTAATATTCATTAACACTGGCCGCCTTTTCGGTCAGAAATAGTTAATAATGAAACGCAATGGATAAAGTGATGGTCTAAATCGAGGAGATATTTACTTATTTCTAATTAAGATGTTTTCCCAGTACGCAGTGTACGCGTCGAATAATGATGCTATTTTTCTTAAAGTTCTTGATAAACGAAGGACTCTGTAACAATAATTGACGCGTGATCAGTCGCTGAATTCTTACACAATATAAAAACACCTCAATTATTGTGATTATTTTGTATGTAAGGTTTAATGCGTTCTCGGGCTTCGAACTTGATTTGAATAAATAATAAAGGCAAACATTTCCATTAACTTTGTCCGCAAAAATCCCTACAGACTTAGTTCTAATGTAATGCAATTTAATACGATGTAATATAATGCAATGTAATTTAGTGCAATGTAATGTAATGCTATGCGATGAAATGTAATGCAATTCAATGTGATGTTCTATAATGTAATGCAATGCAATGTAATGTGATGTAATATAATTTAATGTAATGCAATTTAATGAAATGTAATATAATGAAAGTAATGTTAAGTTACGTAACGCAACATAACGTAACGTTAGGTTATCTTACGTAATTTCTTTGAATAAAATTTGTTTTGAAACTGCTGCTTATTCAATTGAGGTAAATTTAACGTACTGTAACAAATTTATCTTTCTTTAAGTTTTCAAATCCTTGTTTTTCTGACAAATGGAATACTTTAACTCAAAAGGGGCACTAACATTTAAAAAAAATGTAAAAAAAACGTAAAAATCTATTTAATTTTTCACAATCTTGATGTTATTATTATATACTATTTCTCATTTTTCCATGAGTGTCTGTCGGTTGTGAATGTCAAATAGTGTTTAGAATTTTTTTATAACATTTCTGTTCATTTATAGAATTTTGAAATTGTAAGTTTTGATAAGCAGGCCATGTTGTAAAAAATATTGACATCTTTTTGTTCAAACTTAATGTGTGACCTTTTCAAATAAAGAATTCATTATTATTATACTATTATTATTATTATTATTATTATTATTATTATTATTATTATTATTATTATTATTATTTATTAAAATAGCATATAAATTTCTTTAGTCACAGTTTGCAACGAGTATTTCTCCTATATCTGTTGTTGTTGTTTTATTTTGAGAGTACTTTTACCCTTCGCAATGTGTGTAATCAAAAAACGTTTCAAGATCAAAAACGGAGTAACTAGATCGCCATTAAATCACTCATAAAACTAAATAATTCGAAATTAAGAGCGATTAATAAATTCTAAACTTCGTAATAGCACCCAATTCCTTTTTTCTTCTTAATATCAATCGCAAATGGTGATTCTACTTATATTAAAATCTCCTTATAGGCCATTGCCTGGATAAATAAATACAATGGAATGATGTCCTTCTCATCACTGAATGTATAAAATGGTATTGCCCCTACTGGGGAGCGAACCCGTACGGCGACAGCGCATAGCTATGCGACGCCAATCATGGTACATGTTGAGTTAACCGGGACAACCCTAAAATGTTTGATCGGACAACCCTGATAAACGCAAACATCACATCATGACACAGGAATATTTACTGATATTAGTACTGACTTCATGTAAGGGGAGACTTTTTACGACCGCAACACTATATATAGACAAGACAGCAAGACAGAACAAATGCAAATTGACAACCATTACACTTATTCAGAATGGTTTTACTTATCCTCCATAAACTCTAAATTTTATCATGAAAGTTTAAAAACTGAATTAAAAATAGTCCAACTCTATTTACACGTCTGCCCCGGGACTTGACGCTCACACTTTACTTCTGCACCTTAGCTATACAAATTGACAGCTGCGTCGTTTAAACATGGCTTCAAGCCATAGCTACGAGAATATCAAATTTCTAGAATCTGCGTTGTTGTACGGATCGAAAACAGCAAACACGGATAGCATTACTATGACAGTTTCTCGAAATGTAGACGTTAAATTATTAACAGCAAATAGTAAATTAAATTTTGTGCTTAACCCATTCAAACTGCCATTCGCCGGAGACAGTTTAAAATAGGTAAAATGATCAGACCGAATTGAATTATATCAAGAACACTGTTGTTGATGAATTATACAATTTGAGGGCATTATTGCATTAGACAAACAAAACTTTGCGGTTTACTGTTGTCCATAATTTGCATAAACACAGGGAGTTAAAAGACGATGTCCCTTCAGTGAACATTTATGCATAACCTCCATGGTTAAAATATATTCATTAGACTACAATACTATTTATTATTGCATATTATTTCATTAAAAGCAAAAGGCAAAACTCAACTAATGCATAATTACCCATATTTTACGCATACCCTGTATTTCAAGACAATCTCGGAAACGTCAGTATGCAGTTTTACATAATTATGCATCTTTAATTAGTGGTCTGTGCCGAAAGTTTCACGTCACAAAGAGAGACACGCACACAAGCAAACATTTTATATTTATACCATTGTATGGACCCCAAATAAACTAACTGGTAAGCCTTTAACACGAAACAATACGAGAAGGTAAAAAAAAATTAACAGGAGATCTGCTGTCATTATTAATCACGGCAAAGCATATGCGGTATACTGAACGATACCCAAACTCTTCTAGCTGGGATGTTGAAAACAACATTTTAACGAATAAGCATCAAACTAAAAACAAAACCTCTAGTCCCCACATAGCCAAAGAATAGAAATAAAGAGAGAGAATAAGTTTTAGTACCGTAACGATAATTTTGAAAATAAGAAATCCCAAACAACTAACGATAACGATTACCCATGAGTTACCTCCAGTGGAATAAATTTAACTACTGGAGAATTAGACCAGGTTTTTAAGCTGCAGCAATCTCTTACTTTTATCACGAGGTTCTCAAGAGCAAACATGTACACGTTTCCTTGGTAAATCAATTCCAACCAACCAACTACCCGACAGCGTTGCATGAAACAGCATTCACACTTATTTCGACAAAAATAACCAAATTCTCTGTAAAGCAAACTCGGTAGGAATTCGAAGATCTTTTGAGACCAGAATAAGATATTAGCAAAAACATTAAGACGACAAGAAAGAAAATGCGTTTTAGTTAATAAAAGTAAATATAAAGCATATATTTATAAAAATGAGCATATCATAAATAGCATACTTAAATCAGCATATATCTTGTTAGACTTGCTCTGGTCCCTATGTTCTGTTATAAAATTGTTCCCCTCTCAATTTTACCAAGAAAATTAACTCTGACAGGCAGTTCATTTTTCTTTAAAACCTTCTTTGTAGCTCTCCTAACATAGATGGTTCGACATAAATCAGAAAAAGAAAGCAAGAACTGAAATAAATCAAAATATTATTTTTAAAATATTAAAAAAAAAAGAACCATCTTGCCGGGAGCCAGGCTTATACCTGGTACAAGTATGGGGTTTTGATGTTCAATGTCCCTGAATTTTTTAGTTCTGATACAGATGGTTTGTTGTTGTTGTTGTTGTTGTTTTGGTCTTGAATGCGATAGTTAATTAGAGTAGTATGTCGACAAAAATCGTCGTGCACATATTCAAAAGATCATAATTCAAGTTTTCACTAAAATCTAGCTGGCAATGAGTTCCCTCCATCTGCCTACTTTAATTTTTTTTATTCTGGGTAAAACCTATATTGACTTAACTTTAAAAAAAACAACAACAATAACACTGTCATATATCGAGATCGACGAAATATAATCAATCATATGACACGAATATCCTCATTTGTTAAGTTCATCGTGACAAACTTGCGCTCAACCCGAGGCTAGGCGGCGTGGGCAGTTTATGCATTTCCATTACTGTCCATGAACAGGCTCAATCAAACCGAGCCTTCAATATTTTCATATTTTTTGTGTTCGATGGCTTTCAAAGTTCCCTTTTCATCTATTGGTATTGTCTTAACCCACATCTGCCGGCGCATTTTCCCAATCTATGCAGTCTGATCATAATCTAGACTTTCGCAATTCAGTTCAAAAAGCATATGCATCTACATGTTGAGGTCCTTCTTATATCGATTTTGACAGATTTCAATAAGCCCCATTCTGTCCTCGTACATCACATTTACATTTAGCTCCCAGGTAGAGGCACTATCATTTGAAATTCACAGTAGCGCTATTTGTGCAGTGTGGCGGCCGTAAAAAGTCTCCCTGTACATATAGTCAGTACTGTTATCAGTAAAATAACCCGTAACCGATGTCATGCAGTGATTGTTACGTATATAACGGCTAACCGATCAACCTTTTGGGGGTTGTCCCGGCTAGCTCAGTTGGTTGCGTCGCAGGAATTGCAGGGCTAGGCGCTGTCGCCGTGACGGTGCGGGTTCGCTCCCAGCTAGAGGCACTATCATTTGTAATATTTTTTTCTGACATGTAACAACAAAAAACAACAAACATCTAATATGGATACACAACTTAGTATTATTTAAAAATAATTTTATTGTTTGCTAATTATACATTACATTTTATTTGTCAACATTTCCTGGCTATTGTTGTAAAATCAAATTGTGTCTGATAGGGAAAACACACTTTATCTACAGTTACTACTGGTCCATTAAATTGCCAATAATTTAAATGCCATAAATTATTTTAAGGTTCGTGATCAGTTGATTTATTAACCTTTTTCAAACACGGTAGACATGAAGAAAGTTCAGTGTTGCTTAAAATGCTTGCAGCTGTCGTGCGTTCTGTTTCAATCATATATCATCCATTATTCTCCAGTAACATATCTGTGATTTTTCTGAAAGTTGTTCTCTAAATTTATGATTTGTAATCCATATGACACCAGAGAAATTCTCTCTTGTAGAAAAAAAAGCATGTTACATAAGAACAAGACTGTCAAACACACCACGCATTGACCGATTAATCCTTTATAACAACGAATGTATTTGTTTGAACAATAAACGTACCAGATATAACCATTCTTCTATGGTATTACGCAATTCAAGATGCATTAGCCACGATAAGCCTACCAGTAAATAACGCTTTTCGCAAACTCTTCGTTTCTCTGAAATGTTTAAGGCATCCGCTTGAACTACTTACTTATATCCGAAATTACTTGAAGTAACTGTACATAAAGTATAGGATATCTATTCTATGTAGAGGTTTCTAAAGAAAGAGAAGCCAAAACAAACGTAGCGAGATCAAACTTAGAAGTCGCCCCAGAATTGTAGCCATACGCATGCGCAGTTGAAAAAAAAATAGATTGATCTTTTTGTTCATTGTAAAATAGAAAAGGGAAGTTTTCTTGAAATAAATTGCTGAAGAATTTGAATTTTCATAGCTTCCTGATTGGCTACAAATATAGGGCGACTACTTAAGACATTTACACTACAGGTATCAGTGAGTTTTGAAGTGCATAGATAGTTGTGATTTCTGCCACCCACCTACGTAATTGATTTAGTTAGATTTTAGTCACAAACTTTTTAAACAATTTTGCAAGTTAAAATTTTTAACAAAGTAAGTCAAGACTGTTTTCAAAGACTACTAAGGGCTAAACCCATAAGTGAACATTAACGGGAGATGGTCATTTTTCACATGAACATTTGTTCTTTATATTAGTCAGTGGGACAAATGAAACGTGGCTTTTATCCACAGGTGGTCTTTGTTTACAAGTGGGTTTTAGCAAAGGCTGGACTATATGTTTATATATGGCTTTATTCTCACTCGACCAAGATAGCGCTGAAGGTTAGAAACCCATTAGAATAAATCTGTGATGGAAGCTTTATCAGAACGTCTGGGCATTAACATGTAATCCTATGATAACTTGTTGGTCTTGTCAAACAGACAGGAGACTAATACAAACAGGTCATAGGACTTTATCGAAAAATGTCAAACGTTTTCCATTTATAAAAATTCTGTCCGGGCAAATGTTTTTATAATGCTAGATCTTTAGTAAGAAACGTGATACATAATTAATTTGCAGTTACAGATCAATAATTGTAAAGCTTGAAGATTTAATTAAAGCACAAATACATCTGTGACTTTAGACCACTTGTTACTGTAAAACTCGTTTTATTCGCGTTAGTTTTATTTTCGCTAATATTCGCGAATCGCTTACCTCGCGAATTCATAAATACCGCAAATATATTATGAACTTCCATATATCCGAAATAAGTTTATCCGAAAATATGCAACTTAAAATAGAACTGACGACGTCGCGACTTCATAAATACGCGAATAAAGAAACAAGCTAATTTTTGACAAAAATCGCGAAATTTTGACCTCGCGAAATTAATGCGTTTTACAATATCAAAGACAACATGAGTTTTTCACTGAGTGGTCTGTGAAGACAGGTTTGATAATAAAACTAGTTTAAGTTTTATAAAGAAAGGGGGTCAGCTAAAGAGAAGGTATATCACAAAGCATGCTTTGTGCTGTACAAGAGTATCCTTATTGGCCGTCTTTTTTGAGTTCAGTAATAAATTTCACTAATAAATTGGCTAGAAGCGGGTACAGAATGTCATGTTAAAGGGTCGGGCGCACTTAAGAGGCGCAAATAAGTATGCACTTTTCTTTGAAGCAAACCTAAACTATAATCATTTCAATAGTTTTTTCGTGTTTAAGACCCTTTCCAAAGAACAAAGAAGCAATTTTTTTTTAATTTTAAAATTGTGAAGTAATGTTTATTGTATTCATATTTATTGTCATTATAATGCCACTAAAAATTAACAAGGACCCTTCTAGATGGTGCGCGCGCAGGTTGCTCCCTCCGTCAAAATCCGCTAGTTGTTGTTGTGACATCAGTCAATCAAGTACATTATTTATCATAACAAGAAAGAATAAATAACCCCGAAACGTACTAAGTGAATTTAAAGTCTCGGATATATCCCAAAGCTCTTTGGTCTTTGATCTCCAACTCTATTATTAGATAAAGATCTAAGTTTAACTACTTATCACGCCCAATTTGGAAACTACCGCTCGGCGTAAACTGTAGATTTGATATAAATTACGCTGTAATAGTTTTGACATTTTCGTTTCGGTGGAAAATATTTTCAAACGACAAGATTAGCACTTTTAAGAATTAATTCTTTCATACCTTAAGGCAATACCGTTCCAGCTTTGCTAAGTGAAGATCAAAAAATTAATGTTTTTATTTTTCTCTCCAAAAATGATTAAAGATCCTCAAGGATGAAGTGGTCCGAATCGGTTGAAGTTAAATAACCATGGACTGGTTAATCAGAAAGTTGGATGTGAATATTTAGTTTATGCGTACCCTTCGTGGAAAGTAATGCAAAATCTTGTCACTTAAAAGGGTAGGATGGTTTGATCTTTACATAAAAAGAAACACTGCAGGTTACGACTATACCTAAATGACGTCAGGTTTAACAAAGCGTTACAAAATTGAAGAAAATCGCCTGAGGCTAAGAAAAAAGAAAGAATTCTTTGCTGTTTGGGTGTAAACAAAATGCGTGGGTCGACCAATCACACGCTTCCTCCTAGAGTTCACATATGAACAAACCTGTACAGGCTGCCTTAATGAATTAACATCAACGCAATAACATTCTTGAAAATGTTGTTAGCAAAACAAACAAACACATAAGGTAATAAAAAAAGTAATAAAAAATCCAAGCAAACTTGGATGACCTTACTAACTCCTTAACATAAATCAGCAATATGGCATGAATAAAGAAGCGTTCAATTTTAAAATTCAACTTCATTTGCGTTTATTCTCCATGAATACGCACCATTTTTGTCCTCCTTACCAACAATAATTTCTACAAAGTTCCATAGGATTTAAGGGAATTTTGAGATCCAGTTAGTTTTTCTGATCTAAAATATGCAAATTAAGATTCCTTAATAACATTTATTTGTGAAAAGTTTCATTGAACGACAAAGCAATTTAGATACTTTTTTATCGATGAACATGCAATAATGACTGTTCGCTGTCCCTTACTGAGTGTAAAGTAATTTAAAAATCATATTGTAAAAACATGTTCTCTTTCCCTTATTACTTTTTGATTGAGAGGTCGTGTTTTCTGGGTCTGACTATTCTTTATAATAATGGGGCGCGTGACGGGAAAAGGTACTTTTGACAGCTAAAATGACTTCAAACAGTTTAGCAGAGTACATTAATCATTACGCATTTCGCGGTAAAATTAACACAATAACAAAGTATGTACATATATTAAATCTCCAGTAACTCTTAGTTACGAAAACCTAATACGTAATTTTAAGTTCTGTCCAAATATAATAACACCTATCATGTCAAAACCTTAAGCCGTATTACACTTTTTCCCGTGGCACGCCTCAGTTTTCTGAGTTGGTTTTATTAAGTCACATTTGCAAAATTTAATACCGACGATAAAACTAATTTACAAGGAATAAATGAGACTCCGAGACACTAAAATCTACTTAATTTTGTGTAATAAATCATAAAATCAAACATTAACATTAATGACATGTACTCTTTTCTGCATTTCGTTCTATGTCAAGGTTGTTGAAAAGATACATGTATCCGAACTACCAAAAAGTCCTCAACATACATCGGTGCTATGTCTCACAGGTTATACATACTGGTTAGTGTTACTAACGTGTGATTTCTTTTGGCTGTGCGGGATGGTTTTGTTTTCTCGTTGTGTCGTTTTCTAATATGTTTATTAAATGTTAAACAGTTTATTTTTAATTTAAAAATTGTGTAATTTAACTTTAACTTTTTAAAACATCAATTGAATTAAGTGGAAAACTAATGGAATTAAAAATATGAGTTAATTTCGAAAACTGACAATTTACAAACTATCACCGTGACATGGCTAATTTTCTTTTACAGTACTGTGAACGTTTAAGTTTACAAACGAAACGCACGATACACGATAGAAGGACGAACGATACGCGGTTTTTTTTTCTGAAAAAAGGGAAAAGAAATAATGTTCATGAATCTGTTAATTGATTAATAATACAGTACTCTGGCATTTTTTAATTCGACGGAACCTTTTTTTGCAAAAAAAGCGACAGATTATATATAATTTTCGCGGGAATATTTACGCGCAATTATTGTTTGAATACATGTTTTTTCGTTATGGTCTAATTTCGCTGAGATTTAAATTTGCACATATATCCTAACCATACCCTACAAACATATATATATATCCTGCAAAACATATGATACCCCAACAAATGTATATTTTAGTCAGTGCGCAACTTGTGTTTAAAAAAATAAAAAAAATATCTTTAAATAATTTACCTTTTTCGTCCTAGCACGCGCGCACGTTCTAAAATCTTCGTAAATAGTATTTAGTCTATTGATTCCTCACGGAGAATTATACCTCGGACATCCTGAATTTTGGGGTTTCAAGTCCAAAATATCTAACGTACAAATTTCCTTGCATTTTAGTAAAAGTATAGATTTATGTTTGCTTTAGAAACAAGTATTATTTCCAAAAAAAGGGTAAAATTTGGTAAAAAAGCAGTATTTAAAACCCCTAACATTGTCAAATATGCTTCATTAGTTAGCCAAGGAAAATTTCGCACAGCTGGGTTTAACTGGAGGACGATTTATTCCTTACTTAGTGAACCATCTAAATCTTATATATTATTTATTGTATATAAACAGTAATTTTAAAGTCATTTTAGTAAAAAGTAAGGGTTTAACAGTTTTACTGGAACAAAATCAATTATCGAGCAACTAAACAGAACTGTAAAGAAAATCATAAACATTTGCCCATTGCATATTTTGAAATCATTTCAGAAATATTCACAATTTCCAAGAAATACATATGCATGCACTAAATATTGTTTTACGGCCTAAAATATTGTAGTAATAATAAAAAATAACATGAATTTTGTTATTTTAGATTTAGTAACCTTTTTAAGAATTAAAGACAAAAATAAAAGAAATATGTGTCATACACGGTCTTTCTGTCAGGCTCATTTATGTTCGAAAAAGCATAAAATGTTTGTGTCACACACTGTATTTCTGTAAGGGGCAAATACATTAAAATCAGCATTTAAAATGAATATCAAATACGGTCTTTCTGTCGGGCTATATTACTTTAAAATTAGCACGGAAAAATGTGTGTCACATATGGACTTTCTTTTAGCCTTAATATAAGAATAGAAATATAGAGGATATTTGTTTTTACCAGTGAAAGATAGAAATATATTTCACCGAGTGAGCTCCAGAATTCGTATTTTCACGAGTGGCTAAGCCACGAGTGAAAATACATAATTCCGGAGTTCACGAGTGAAATAAATTTCTATCTTTCACTGGTAAAAACAAATTTTCTTTTTATTTTATGCTTTTAGTGTAGAATTAGCGTGAATTAGATAGAAAAGTTACAAGAAAAGGCTCCCAAACCGCTTGTTTATGACGTGACGTCATGACGTCAAATATACGTTGACGTCGTATACAAATATACGTTTTCTTGAAGTTCACATTTGGTAGGTTATTTATTTATTAAACAATATATGTTATTAATCAAGTGAATTTATATTGGACTTGTTATTAGGCAAAGGGTTGTCATATATGCCCGAGGCCGAAGGCAAAGGGTAAATATGACTGACGGAGGCCAAATAACATGGTCAATGTGAATTGACTTGATTAATGACAATTTGATTAATTAACAGAAAAAAAATGTTAAATTCTTATGAAGACTTAACTGGGCCAATATGGGAATTGCTGGACCAATATGATAATTGTTGGGCCAATGTGAGATAGTTTATTAATAAAATTGCCTTTAGATTTCCGAATACAAGTTATTACTTTTGTAACGACACATATAAAAGATTAGTTTATACTCTGTTGAAAATTTTACAATTTTTCACTATTACTATTATGTGATTTAACATTCTTACAATGCCGACGGACGAATGAATATATTTAAAGGCAAAGTTGTTATATCATTACTACTGCAGTAAATTTCACTCACACATGGTCTTTAAATGTATTGACTAAGTCCAAAATTCGGCAAATTTCGCCCCTATTCAGACATTAATAGGCATTAGGTAGAAGTACAATTAATACAGCCGTTTTTGAGACGTTGAAATATTTTCCCCTAAACTTTGAATAAGGAACTTTAACACCATTTATCCAGGATGGGCAGTCTTAAGTTTATCTTTGTGCATATCAAAATCATTATAATTTCAAAGCAAATTTATTAAAAACTAGAAACTGTAAACCAATAAAAACATTTGTTGAGTAAACCAATTAATTTTTACATTGTGTGTGGATGATGGCTTTAAGAATGATCCAACTCTGATCGGGTAAGGACCGACAACATGCAATTCAACCGTTCTACCTATTTAAGCTATTATTGCACCCGCCCTTAGGACTTGCGCGAATAATACATGTCACCATTAATGAATACCGTAAGTTTATTGAATAAATAAATTACCTTGTGCAAAGGAGTTGACCTTGCAGAAAAACCCTCCGAGTACCCAGCCTTCCGTCACATCATCAACAAGCCGCACCCACGTACAACATCCGGTTACAAGAAGGTCAGAGACCGCTAAATTCACTATAAAGAAATTCGTGGTTGACTGCATTCTTTTATTTTTCACCACGACGATAATGATCAAAATGTTACCGGCAATGGCGAGTAAAATGATAATAGTGTATATAGCAATTTTTATTGTCATCTCCCAAGCAGGGACGTGTTTGAATTCTCCGGGATAGGCTACTGAGCTTAAATCGTAGTAGTAATAGGTGTCATACACAAAGACGCTGGTGTTGTTACCTGAACTACCCGTGGTCTTCTCTGAAATCATTAAATTGGTCGTTTGGTTATTGGTTCCGTTCCAATGTGATATGTTTGCGGTGGTATCCATTTTCTGGTTACCGGCACTTCCTTGTAAATTATAAGTTACAAGTGTTTTGTTTATAAAACCAATTTATTTTCGAATTTTAAGATTTGTTATTATTTTTATTGTTTTTTATTTATTTTTTTAAATTTATTTTTTATGTTTTTGTTGTTGTTTTAATAATTCACTTTTTCCACTTTCAAGGAAAAATAAAAATAATCAAGACATATTTACACTTTGCAAATATATTACCGATGTAAATAAATATTTTTGATGTAAATATCTATGATTAATACCCCGTGCTTTATTTTTTAATTAATTGTTTTGCCATCCATGAACTCATTTCAGAAAATATTCTTTAATTGTTCACACCTTTTGGTAATGAAAATCCAAAATAATATCTGATATCGCGTAGAACTTTCTTTAATAGTATCGAGAGCTTTGCCGCAATTTGTGAATGGTTCTCCAGCCACTGTTATCAGCCATTATCGATAATTGTCTTTAACACCGAGGTGACACCAGATCGCATGTGGAAGTAACCCGTCTTGCGATTTCCGCTCTGGGTTTCCAGGAAGATCAATTACGGAATCGGTGTGCGTTTGTCTGATTTTGAATATACCGAGAATACGATAAACCTCAAGCATCCCTTTGGGACAACATGAGAATGGAGATATTGGAAATGTCAGGTGCAAGGATATTTCTATCCCTTACAACACCCTAGAGAAGAGAAGATTTTGTTTTATTACGTCGAAGTATTCACAAAAGATTTAGTTATTGATGTAAATAGAAAGAAGCGTTTATAACGTCAAAAGAATTACGGGAAACGATGTTGAGTTGATTATTTGGATAAAAGTGACATTTTCAATTAATGCCAAAACCTTTATTTTCTTTCGCAAGTCAATGAAAGCTAATAAATTGACCGGGGACAAGAAGACTTGACTGTCATTTGTAGCAATCGATGTGTAGGACTAAGAAGTGTAACTTTCTGGCTTCTGTATCTAAACAGTATTATGATACTGATGCACATGCAGTTTGTTTGTACATAACGAACACTATTGCTTAAGAGGATAAAAGGCAAGGTTAATTTCTCCCGGTATTTCGTAAAAACCATCTGTAAATTTAAAAAGAAAGGTTACCAACATGATATTTTACAGCGCTCTGCAGGCCTGGTGATTAACCCATCTACAGTTGACATTACCAAAAGGCAAGGTTAATTTCTCCCGGTATTTCGTAAAAACCATCTGTAAATTTAAAAAGAAAGGTTACCAACATGATATTTTACAGCGCTCTGCAGGCCTGGTGATTAACCCATCTACAGTTGATCATTTGAATTGACATACTTATAACAAACATGCTCTCTCTCTCTTCCTCTCTTCTTTTTCGCTGCGTGGAAGGCTGTGTTTTGTGAGTGTGGCGATTCCTGATATGCATATATTAATTTTTTATGTTTCCGTTAGTCTGTCTGTTTGATTTTTCTTTCGTTTGTTGTCGTCCATTGGGTGTTATTTTAAGTTCCTATGTAATGTTTTAATAGACTCAGCACGTGTTGATGAATTTACTATCAACAGACATGTGTTTCCATGCGTCAAAACGAAGTTGACAACATCCTCGCGTCACAGGACATGAACAAATTATTAAATCCTTTAAGTAACCTGACGGGGATAAGAATTAAATAAATAATTTTTTGTAATTATCACTCGGCCATTGGCTTTCTTCAGTTATCAAAGTCATAACGAGTCTTATGTTTCTTTCTTTCACAATAAACAAAAAAGGAAATGATAATTTCAAATAAATTCCTGTTTTTTCCGTATTGTGAAAGAAAAAAAGATGTATAATTTTTGTAACATTAATAACGCAGGAAGGCCACTGGCAGAAACGTCTTAAATAAAGAGTTGCAAATTTAAAAAATCACATTTTTAGCAGAGATAGCTGATTTAGTATCCTTACTTATGTCATCATTAAGAACAGACGCAGAGATTAAGTTACTGAATACACATCAATCAGTGGTCTGTGCGTAATCTCGGTAGGTATATAATGCTGGCTAGAAATATTCTGTTATTCCTTTGTGTATTTCCACATGAAATAGATAAGTGCAAGAAATATGACCATTGTAATCATTCTTGAAAACCTAAGCTAGCATTACAATTTGGAAGCCGACTATGATTATCAGTCGGCATATCAGCACAATATATAACAAAAAATTCTTTAAATAAAATATACTGCATTGATTAATTATATTGCTTGAGTGTGAGGTGAAGATAGAAAAAATCTGCCACCACCAAGTTAAACTGTTTTTGCGGGAAAGAGGCTATACCGCTCTTTTTCTTGCTTGATAATATTTAAATTAGAATTGGAACCTGTATTTATAAACAAGTAATAGGCATCCCTATGGGTAAAAATTGTGCACATCTTGCTGCTGATCTGTTTTATTATTCTTTGTAAATGATAGTGCCTCTAGCTGGAAGCGAACCCGCACCGTCGCTGCGACAGCGCCTAGCCCTACAATTCCTGCGACGCAACCAATTAAGTTAACCGGGACAACCCCCCCCCCCTCCCCCCCCCCCAAAAAAAAGAAAAAAGGTTGATCGGATAGCCCTGATATACGTAACAATCACTGCTTGACATCGGTAACAGATTATTTTACTATAAGAGATTTTATACTATATCTTTCTATCAAACAACAATTATCATCGGTGCAGCCTTTAGCAAAAACTTTTTGGTATGTTGACGATTTGTTAAATATTTAAAATATCAATTTTCAATTTCTAAGCAGGAAAAAACTTACCCCCCCCCCCCCCACCCCCCCCCCCCCCCGGTACTAGGCCATAAAAATTCTGCGCACATGGGCATTTTACTCGAATATCTGAGAATTTGTGGGTTCTACGACTTAAAAATGAGTTCATCTTTATCATCAATAGTCCGATGACACTATCAGACTTGATCATTCTGGAAACAAAGTCCACTGTGTGGAAGAAAAAGCAAGTCGAATCACTGTCTTGAATGTGTTACTTAATATGCGATCCAAAGTCGTCCTTTTAGCAAAAGTCGATTGACTTGTCTCGTATATATCATTGTATACACACAGGTATCAAATTAGCGAGTATATCGACGTAATTGCTTACGCTACACATCAGTGAGGTGTGGTATAGTGGCATATATTAAAAATAAACGACGTTTGTTTTAAGACTTCACTTTAGATGCACCATTAAGGAAATTTCTGTTAGATATAAAAGCACTATACGAAACCATGGCAGTAAATTGTATTTAGAGAAAAGCCTAATAGTGTGTCAACATCTTTCGTTTACCGAAAGCATAAATGAACACTCATGTTTTATTTAATAAGAAATTCATACATATTAACAGAATATAAATCGACTTTTATGTGGCAACTCCTTATATGCATAGTTCACCCTTTTGATAAATGTACATTATTTGAACGATACGGTGTAAACGACTTACAGTACAGTGAAACCCCGCTATTAAGAACACAGTTAGGACTGGGAAAAGTGGTCTAGAAAATAGTGCAAAACTGTCAAATGGGCCATCGGAATGGTGGTCATTAGGGAGGTGGTCTTAATTTCGGGATGGTCTTAATGTGGGGTTTTACTGTAATCGCATTAGATTCTTATAGGGAAAGTGTTCGGTATTGATCCTTCAAAGGAACATCTTAGATCAGTGTTTCCTCGAAGACAGTGAGCGATTATACCTTTTAGGCCGTCACTGTTAATTAATTTATTCCTTAGTTTTTTGGGCATTATCCAAATCTGGAGAACGACCACGAATCCCAGGGCATCCAAAAAGTGAGACTATTAGCTTATTTTTTATGCGTTTAGCTTCCCAGGCCGAACAAAATCATAATACTGTCTACAAGTCTCCCATTTATAATTTATATTTTGTGTTTTGTTTATAATCTAATAAATTCAAATTATTATCCTCAAAAAAGAATTAATTACAAAAAAACAAGCAGCACGGAGATAAACATGACGAATAATTGTTACTGTGTTGATGCAAACTTTCAAGGCTGATAATCATAGTCGGCTTCCAAATTGTAATGCTAGCTTAGGTTTTCAAGAATGATTACACTGGTCATATTTCTTGCCCTTATCTATTGCATGTGGAAATACACAAAGGAATAACAGAATAGTATCTAGCCAGCATTATATACCTACTGAGATTACGCACAGACCACTGATTGATGCGTATCCAGTAACAATCTCTGCGTCTGTTCTTAATGATAAAATAAGTAATGATACTAAATCAGCTATCTCTACTAAAAGTGTGATTTTTTTTTTAATTTGCAACTCTTTATTTAAGACGTTTCTGCCAGTGGCCTTCTTGCGTTATTATTGTTACAAAAATTATACATCTTCTTTTCTTTCACAATACGGAAAAAACAGGAAATTATTTGACATTATCATTTCCTTTTTTGTTTATTGTGAAAGAAAGAAACATAAGACTGGTTATGACTTTGACAACTGAAAAAAGCCAATTGCCGAGTGATAATTACAAAAAAGTATTTATTTAATTCTTATCCCCGTCAGGTTACTTAAAGGATTTAATAATTTGTTTCAGGTCCTGTGACGCGAGGATGTTGTCAACTTCGTTTTGACGCATGGAAACACATGTCTGTTGATCGTAAATTCATCATCACGTGCTGAGTCTATTAAAACTTTACATAGGAACTTAACATTACACCCAATGGACGACAACAAACGAAAGAAAAATCAAACAGACAGACTAACGGAAACATAAACAAGAGGGCCCTGAGGGCCCTTGGATGCTCACCTGGGGTTTTGGTGTCAATGTTTAAACAAGGACTGAAAATATGATAATCATCGAAGTTTTTGTCAATGTTGCTGAAGATAGTTAACCTGCTGAAGGTAAAGAGTGGTACTAAGAGCATGAACCTCCTTAGCAAAGATGTTAACGAGGTGGCAACTTTCTGGTGTAAAGTTAAGTATGCTTATTCAAGCATTAAGAGCTTTGCTGAAGGGAGAGCTTTAAAGTAACCAAAAAGGGAAACACAGAGGAAGGAACAAGGAGATCTGGGTACAATTCTACTTCTTTTTAAAAAGATGCTCCTTTTTCTTTAATGTGCCTAGTGTATGGTAAGGATACAAAAGAGACTTCTCTGGGTTTCTAACAAGTCATTTACGCCTCGCGTTTTGTTGAGGCCCCAACCATTTTGTATGGGAGTTGCATGGCCAATTTTGGCCCAGGGGACATAATTTGAACGATCTTGGTAGAAATCCACTAGACTATGCTACATACCAAATATCTAAGTTTAAGGCATAAGGTTTCCAGTAAAAAGATTTTTAAAAATTGCCTTTTTTACAAATTGAGGGCCTCCGGGGCGGGGCAAATATTGACCCCAGGGCCAACATTTAAACAATGTTGTTAAAGGGTCTCTTCACAATACTCAGCACCAAATATCTAAGATCTAGTCCTATTAGTTTCGGAGAAAAATGATTTTTCATGTTTTCCTATATAAATCAAATGTTAACTAAGAGAACTCTGGGGCACTCCCAATTTTGACCCAGGGCACATAATTTGAACAGACTTGGTAGATATCCACTAGACAATGCTACATACCAAATATCTAAGCTTTAGGCATTGACGTTTCCAGTAGAAAGATTTTTAAATTTTGCCTTTTTCACATATTAAGGGCCCCAGGGGCGCGGCAAATATTCACCTCAGGGCCAACTTTTAAACAAAGTTGATAAAGGGTCTCTACACAATACTCAGCACCAAATATCTAAGATCTAGTCCTATTTGTTTTGGAGAAAAAGGATTTTCATGTTTTTCCTATATTTTTATATGTAAACCAAGAGAACTAAAAATACCACATGGAGGTTCCATTTTCACTCTTATATGCACACCATCGTTTATGATTAATCAAAATATTTAATGCTTACTTGTGTAGAAATAGCGTTGCGCACAATCCTTTGGACATTTCCATTACTGCCCATGATCAGGCACAGTCAAAGTGATTCACAAATAAAATGGTTTATAGAGATATAATAGTTCCAAGATTTTAATAAGCTGGCCCAACTTTTGAAACATTTGTATCGCTTTGACAAATCGTGACGTTCATTTTGGTTTTAGGCGGTAAAATTGTACCAAACGTCATAACTCGTGCAGCGTTCAATAAAAGATTTATCAAGCCCTATAAAAAGGATACATTTCAATCAGTAATCTAGCCGACTTTTGACAATCCCTTTAGAATATAATAATCTAATTCGTAACATGTTCCTACTGTATTAATTAATTAATTAATTAATTAATTAATTAATTAATTAATTAATTAATTAATTAATTAATTAATTAATTAATTAATTAATTAATTAATTAAATACGTTTACAATTTTTAATTTCAAAAATGATATAAGTGCGTATTTAGATTGCTCTGAGATACAAACACCCTCCAAGATTTAAATCTAGAAATCAAAGGAAGTGTAAGGAAATCATTTTCATACCAAATCTGCCCAGACAAAAAAGGCGACAACTCTAATAATACATTTAAAGAAAGTATCGACTTCGTTATAAATCAGACTAGACAAAAACAGGCAGTCACAAGCCAAGAATTCTTATATTAATTATCAACAGGTGCAGAAATAGACAGGGGATACATATATCTTTGTTTACACATGTAACACAATCCACAGTTGCGGCGACTATAATTATAAAACATAAAACATATATATATAGAAGTTTTTTTTTACGGATTTACAAGTCTTTTTCATGATGTTATAACTGTACTTAAGACGGCCGAGATAAATTTTGCAGAACATTTTTTATAGCGAACGAGGATTTATTTTCAGATTATTTCCCGCGCAGAAATTAAATAAAATAATGTTTCATATGTTGAGAAAGGTTAAACAGAAAAGAAAAATAGTTAGACCTAAAAAAATCACTCAAATTCTATTTGCAATTAATCACAAAACGAAGCAACACAAAACCACAATTCAAATGCCCACACGAGTAAAATAATTCTGACGACAATATCTAAGAACATTGAAAAGAACTTTTAATTTCAAGAGAGAGGTAAACACTTTTATAAAGATAAGAAAAATACAGCTCGGAACTTACTATAAAATGCCCATTTTCCTCTTAATATTAAAATGGTTTATATGCAACTTCGTTCTAAAAATATCACAAAATTTGCTAAATTATATTATATTTAAGTTAACTGACTTGTAAATGCCCCGTTTTATTTGTAAAAAATTGTTTAAATGTACCTTAGCTCTCAACATAGCATATACTTTGATAATTCAATATGTTGTCGCATATTCAATGTTTTGAAGGTTTGGGCAAACCTTGTAAATATCGTTCGAGTGGCTATGTTAAGGCATCGCAAACATTGCAAATGGCGAAAACAGGCTAAAATTTCAAAAATAAATTTTGGGGGAAATACTTATTGCCAACAAGATTTTAGTAAAGAAATGTATTTAGCTAAGGATGTAGTTAGTGTTTGCAAGCTCAATTTAGTCTAATTCATGTTCTAATTACCAAGCACATACTAAAACAAAAGAAAACACGTTTGCATGAGAACTCTGAAATTCATGGACAATATACCAAAGTTTTTCTTGAATTTCTTGAAACCCTAACATTATTTTAACAAATTGGCACTAAACATTGTATGCCAGCATACTTATTTCAGGTACGAGTTGCTTTGGTATATTGTCCATGAATTTCAGAGTTCTCATACAAACGGTTTTTCTTTTGTTTAAGTACGTGCTTGGTAATTAGAACATGAATTAGACTAAATTGAGCTTGCAAACATTAACTACATCCTTAAAGTTAGCTAAATACATTTCTTTACTAAAATCTAGGTGGCAATAAGTATTTCCCCCAAAATTCATTTTTGAAATTTTAGCCTGTTTTCGCCATTTGCAATGTTTGCGACCTCTTAAATCGATTTTGTTATGTGACAAGACTTTAATATTCGCAATGGTGGCTTTTACAGACTTTTATTATGACAGTGGTAAATCATTGTTGATTATTCGGTCACCCTAAGTGCTTTGCAGACGCAGCTTCCTAATTTCATTAAAAGTGACAGAATAAAATCAGCTAACCGCTGCACTGTCCTCGGAGAGTCATTGGTCTAATGATTCTGTTAATGTTTCCCGTTAAAAGCCTTCCGCTTTTAGTAAAGAATTGACAACACGCGTCATTCAAAACCTATTTAGAGATCTGATCACCATTTTTATAAAAGTTAAGCACAGTTACTCGTTTTTTTTTTCAAATTAGACGTTTGCAATTAAACAATACATGTACATCATTTTGGATTGCCGTCTTTTATGGTATCTTAATTAAAGCTATTTTTGTCCAGTGGAAGAGAGCAGATATTTTGTACAAAGGAATGTATCTTATGCAAGTGAATTTTTATTTGGAGCATGACAAATGAAGCGCTGGTTCCTAAATATTTAGGTTACCGTAGGTTTAAAACCTGCAGGAAAACCAGGTGTTTTTTTATTTTTGAGAGAATCGATCATGAAAAGTAATACTTACATGCACGTGCAAGCCCTTAATGTTGGACATCACAAAGTCTGAAATCCAAAAGTGATTCAAAATTGCATTACAGAATGTTATCCACTATTATCTTTTGCAGCACGCAATTAATTCTAATTTGAATGTGGTCGTGAATGAGTCTGTTGTTCCAGCTCCTGTCAAAATATTTGCACGAAGAAATATCAGGGGATAACACTATTAAGCCAAGAACATTTACAAATACAGTTGCATGACAATACAACTTAGAGATGTTATTTCTGCCGGAACTCAATGTAAACAAAATTAGTCTAAATTGTTGGTATGTCATTGACTTTGCCGTTTGTATGTCATTTTAATAAGCTGGTTCGTCTGTCCTAGTAAAGTTTCTGCTTAATAAAGATGCAAGAAACAAGAAAATAAACACATTTTTTAAGAAATCTATTATAAAATGCGAGGTTAATTAGTTAAACAAAGTCTATTTGTCAAAGTATCGGTGTATAGCCGTACCTTACAGATCTACCCTTGCAGTATTGCAGTATATGAACACATATAGAAGATTGGTTTTATTAGCGTAATGTCGTTATAGAGACTTCTGTCTGTCACCAAACGCGGTGAGATTTGGTCATGGTCAATCGTTTGGGATGGATCAAAATTATAATGTTTATTGGTGTAAATACTGAGTTGCGCTCAACCTGGGGCAATGGCGGCTTGGGCAGTAATATGCATTTCTATCATTACTGCCCATGAACAGGCTCAATCAAACCAATCCTTTAACATGTTCGTATTTGTCTTGTTCGGTGGCTTTCAAAGTTCTCTTTTAATATATTTCTTGATTTGGGCTCAGACCGGCAAAGTTTAATGTGAACGTCAACACAAATTCGTTTTCGGCAAATATGATGATTACGAAACTTGATATGGATATTAATCAATAGATGCTCACATGCTGTGTGTCATTTTATGCGCTAAATATAGCAACACTTTCGTTTTACGCTGCACTTTATTTTACGAAAAAAAGGACAAATTTTAAAGTTTGTGATAAGCTGCAAACATGCTGAAAGGCATTTTAAGGGTTCATTATAATTATAATAATCATTTAAAATAGATGAAAAATGAACTAATAATTTGAAATCCATAAATGATTGAACAAGACAAATATAAAAATATTGCAGGCTCGGTGTGATTCAGCCTGTTCATGAGCAGTAATGGGAAAGCAAATCACAGCCCATGCCGCCTGTCCCAAGGTTGTGCACAACTCAATATTTCCACAAATGTAAATATTGTCATCAACGACCTTCAAATGGCGTAATTGATAATAGTACAGGGCGACGTTTTACGGACGCCTCATGGTACAAACACGGTTCTGTTGTAATTAAATAGATAAAAAGGGAACTACGAAATCAACAGAATACGACAAGTTGAGTTACTAAGATTTTAAACAATAGCTCAAGTCACACTAGCCAGACTTGGGGTAATTGAATGTGCAATTGTAATTAATTCAAATTTAATTACAAATGTCCAAGTAATTGAATGTGATTTGTAATTAAATGTTTTTAATTACATGAAATACAAAAATAATTAATTACATCATGAAAAAGTGTGTAGTTAATAATTACGTTTCAATTACATTTTAATTACATGCCATATTGTTACTCTAAATTTCTGAAAATGTTGAACGTGGAATTTGATTTGTAGATTGATACAAATTAGAGCATTGATCCTAATCTGAGCGGTGTATTGTCACTGATTATCAACTTAGGACTAAAAAAAGTTCTCCGCACATTTTAAAGTAAGAATCTTGGCACTTCCGGCAAATTCGACACCACTGCAGTTCACCTTCTAGTATGTAATTGAAATGTAATTTATTACTTTTGTAAAGTAATTTTATTTTAATTAATTACATTTGGATTTGGGAAAATGTAATTATAATTGTAATTGGAGAAATTTACCATGTAAGTGTAAGTTATTTAATAAATATCAGTTTTAAGTAATTTACCCCAAGTCTGATACTAGATGGACTAGCAAAACCACATTCTAAAACTAATTTTCAAACAAAGAAATTTGAAGGTCGCTGAGCACGATACTTATGTACTATGTCAATAATGTAAAAATTGCTTTTGTTTATATATTTCGGCCACTTAATAGATGGCCGGTTTCAATATCCCAGCCAATATAGATTCGGATATTGTTCAATCACCCCAGGATATACTTCCGGCTTTTTAAATTTTGCCTTTGGATTTGTCTGTGATATGCAGGATTTATATTATCAGATCCTCTGACAAAATTCTATTCTGTTTAGTTACGCCCATTGTTTTCTCGTTTAGGGCAAACCCATTCTTTTGGGGACCATACGCCGCTGAACATAGAATGGTATTAATATGAAAATACCGCATTGAAGGTTCCATTTTCATCGCCGCCATATGCATACCATCGTTTGGGATGAATCAAAAAAGCACTGTTTAGTGATGTAAATATTGAGTTGCGCTAAACCCGGGGCTAGGCGGCGTAGTCAGTAATAAGCATTTTCATTGCTGCCCATGAATAGGCTCAATCGAACCGAGCCTGCAATATTTTTATATTTGTTGTGTTCGGTGAATTACAAAATTTCCTTTTAGTCTTTTTTTACATCACTTTATCTCTAAACGTATCAATTAATTGCCACATTAAATGAAATATTTAATATTTCGAAAGTTGGGCAAAACTGTTAGGTCTCGTTCGAGAGGCTATGTCAAGCATCAATGTGGGACTAAATGTGAAAAGAGAAATCGAAAATGTCAGGCGCAAACCTTAGGATATTTCCATCCCTTACAACACCCTAGAGAAGAGAAGATTTTGTTTTGTTGCGTCGAATTCTTCACGAAAGATTTAGTTCTTGATGCAAATAGAACGAAGCTTTTAGAACGTAAAAGAAATTACGAGAAACAATATTGAGTTGATTATTTGGACATACGTGACATTTTCAATTAAAGCCAAAACATTTTTCTCTATGGCAGGTCAATTAAAGCTAATAAATTGACCGGGTACAAGAAGTCGGTCTCGGATCGTAAGTATACTAGTTTCCAAAAGAAACGATACCAAACTATAAACTCAATATTTAAAAATGTTTGTTTAAGATCTCATCCATATTTAAATTCTGTTTATGCTTGTACAGGGTTGATGAAATTGATTTTTGTACACATGCATGATGCTGTTAAAAGATGTTCTTTTTTGTATGTCCTTGCAAACAAGTGGTATCGTTTCTTTTGGACACTAGTATATAACTTTTTGGCTTCTGTATCCAAATAGCCTTACGATAGCGATGCACATTAGTTTGTTTGTACATAACGAACACTATTGTTTATGTTTCCGTTAGTCTGTCTGTTTGATTAATCTTTCGTTTGTTGTCGTCCATTGGGTGTAATGTTCAATTGCAATGTAAAGTTTTAGTAGCATGTTTATTATTATTTTATCAATAGACATACGTTTCCAGAAATGAGAGGACGATTATTAAAGAATAAGTATGTTTTACATGCTTCTAAACAAAGTTGACAACATCCTTGCGTCCAAAAGCCTGAAACAAAAAATAAAAAATCCTTTAAGTAACCTTGCAGAGATAAGAATTATATAAATTCCTTTTATTTTGCAACACTTTATCAAAGACGTTAAGGCAATTGGCTTTTCATTTGTTATTGTTATAACAGGTCGTAATTTTCTTTCTTTCACAGTAAACAAACAGGAAATAATCATTTAAATAAATTCTTTCTTTTATTCGTATTGTGAAAGAAAAGAAGATGATGGCCGAAACGTCTTAAATACATGTTTAGTTGCAAAATAAAAACAAATGCTCTTGTTAGCAGAGATAGCTGCTCTTAGACTTATGTCATTGATAATGTTATATCATTAAGAATAGACGTAGAGATAAAGTTACTGAATACACATAAATCAGTGGTCTGTACGTAATCTCAGTAGGTATGTAATGGTGGCTGGGTAATATTCTGTAATTCCTTTGTGTATTTCCACATGCAATAGATAAGTGCGAGATTTATGACCATTTTAATCAGTCTTGAAAACCTAAGCTATCATTACGATTTGGAAGCCGACTATGATAATCAGCCGGCATATAAGCACAATATATACTAGTGTCCTAAAGAAACGACACCACTTGTTTGCAAGGACATACAAAAAAGAAAATTTGGATTGAACAATTTCCTTCGAGAGATCTTTTAACAGCATCAGGCATGTGTACAAAAATCAATTTCATCAACCCTGTACAAGCATATAAACAGAATAAAAAAATGGATGAGATCTTAAACATTTTTTAATTATTGAGTTTATAGTTTGGTATCGTTTCTTTTGGACACTAGTATATAACAAGAAATTACTTTTAATAAGATATACGGCGTTTATAACTCGTATAATTATCTTGCTCGAGTGTAAGGTGAAGATGGAAAAAATCTATTACTACCAAGGTTAACTGTTTTTGCGGGAACCAGGCTATGCCGCTCTCTTTCTTGTTTGATAATATTTAAATTAGAATTGGAAATTATTTATAAACAAGTAATAAGCATCCGTATGGTTAAAATTGCACACCTCTTGCTGATTATCTGTTTTAATACTGCTTTGTAAACGACATTACACTATATCTTTTTCTATCAAACAACAATTAACATTATTACATCCTTTAACAACTTCTCTATGTATATTGACGATTTGTTTAATAAAGATTATATCGATTTTCCATTTCCAAAATATAGTATAATGAGCTAAAACTTTATAAAGCAAACACTTCTTAATCTTAATATTTTATATTTACACTTCAACTTCGTCCTCTACGATGAAGTCTTATTCATCTAACGAATCAAAATTTCTAATGGTAAACCGTGTGACGTAATAATTTGAAAGGCGCGGCTAAAGTAGAACCGTACACAATTTATTGGATGTTGCACAATGATGTGACGTGTGACGTCGCCGAGCACGCACGTTTGCCACGAGTTGCTGTGAAAAAGCGTGCCGTCATTCACTTTGTCATCAATGTTGCTGTTCCAACAGCCATTCGAAAAATCCGTACTATCACAAATTCTTCTAATAATTTCTGTATTAAAGAGAGTATTAATGTGTGTAAATATAAGGATTCACACACTTTAAACAACCCAACTGTTTTCCATACTCAAATGAAAACCATCAAATATCGATTCAAGCCTTAAATTGAAATTTTGTTGTGTATTACCGAAATTAATGATAAAAGAGATGACACTGATTTTAATACGTAAATATTCCATTTTAAGATAATTGTGAATCACAAGTGCAACCTTTACAATGTTATATTTTGCAGCATTTTTTGCTTTGCTAAAGAGTTTGAAACAATGTTAAAGATTGAAATGTAGAGAACTTTTGAAAAAAATGTATCCGCACCACAAGTTAAAAAACCGTTTGCAGGTTTATTGCCGTTACCCGATTTAGTTCGAAAATAAAACTACAAACAAGAATTAGATTAAACCCACTAATCCACTAGACAATGCTGCATGCAATATCACACAAACATAAAAAGTGAAATATGTATATAAGGAATTTCCACACTTACAAAACATAGCCTCCCCACGCAGCGAAAAAGAAGAGAGGAAGAGAGAGCATGTTTGTTATAAGTATGTCAATTCAAAAAAGACACCACAAACTATTAACGAAACAAAGAACCCTTGGGGTTACCGCCTTGGAACGGTCTGTGGCAAAACAAAGTGTACGAACATTAATATGAAAAATTTACAAATAATAAAAACACATCTTTGTTCAATAAATCATACATGTATAACAAGAAAGTTAGTGGACAAATATATGATACAAGTTCTTTTGTCATAAAGCCGAAGACACATTAATATTTACGAACATTAATATGAAAAATTTACAAATAATAAAAACACATCTTTGTTCAATAAATCATCCATGTATAACAAGAAAGTTAGTGGACAAATATATGATACAAGTTCTTTTTGTCATAAAGCCGAAGACACTTCAACCCATAACAGCCTGATCAGTCCTTTCAGTTTTCTATGCTGCTAGATTTTCATATTTTGGGATCAGTTTTCTAGGGTGCACCAACCTCACACTTGGCCCAACAGGTTCTTATATCACAAAACAAGTACAAGTTGTCTCGGTGAAATAACTCCAACCTATCCATCAGCTCAACAATGTTGCATGCAAAAGCACACAAACATATAAAACATAAGCAGCTAATAGCATTTTAGCCAAAGGGGGGGGGGGACTTACCGAGACCAGAGCACCTCTAGTCAAATCAGCAAGAACGCGATGACATGGATAAAAGAAACAAATCGAGCTTCTAGGTTCTTTAAAAAAAGATTTCCATATAAACCTTCATAAACTCCTAAACCCCTGCCACCGTCGTGCAACCAAAGAGGTAAACGTAATGATCAACTGTAGATGTGTTAATTACTAGTCCTGCGGAGCGCTGCAGAATATCATGTTGGTAACCTTTCATAAATTTTCTTAAGTTTATAAATTAAATCTCCGTACAAAAACTGGCTGTGAAATACCTTGTTGCAAAAGTGATTTTAAACTGCACCTGTATTGTTAAATTAAATCTGGGTATCGGCTATAAAACTTGCAAAAGGTTTTCCTTAATTTGTGATACCGATAACTTTGTTTTAAAAGTTATTCTAAATGCAAAGATTACGTTTATTGAAATCATTAACATCATTCCAAGCTCTAACAAAGCGAACAAGCTGTGAGATATAAACCCCGTAAGATGTTGGTAAAGATTACGTTTATTGAAATCATTAACATCATTGCAAGCTCTAACAAAGCGAACAAGCTGTGAGATATAAACCCCGTAAGATGTTGCACGAGGACCATCGCCGTCTAAAAACGGAAAATTTACTTTTTTTAAATTAAAAAAAACATAAGAAGCTAATAGTATTGTCAAGCAAAAAAGTGTAAAATGCCCTTACTGCGACAAGAGCCTCCGGAGTAAAAACATTACATGTATGACAAAAAAACAGACCCAGCTTCTTTGTTTTCTTACAGATTTCCTATGAACCTTCATAAACTCTTAAACCCCTATCATTCTAACAAATAGATTAGCAGGTAAAGGTAATTTACATAAAACCATAGAAGACTTTACGAACTAAAAGGATAAACATACATGAGAGATGAATAGATGAAAGCTTTGACGTTTTGATTCCAAACCGCTCGGAAGGTGTGTAAATTACATCGACAGCCACACTTAGGATGTTGGATTCTTTTTGTCTGTTATGTAAATATGGGCATTTTGCATTCTTATGCATTGCAAAAAAGCAACCTTGTACATACGAAATCTCTCCTCGGGCTATCAATTCATCGTCTAAAGAGTTCCTGGAGACGACTAATTAATACAAGTAACGGATAGTGTGTGTTTGGAATTAATTTAGTGTTTACATACGAATGATTAACGAGAAATAATTAACTATTTTAGGGAAGGAAATAACTTATATGACAGATATGTGGTTTTCAATGCTTGTATGTTGTTTTTTGAAATGTTTACAATAATCGTCTTTGTCAAGTAAACAAAAAACAACATCTTAAAATTTGCTTATTATAATATTGTTTTCAACCCCCGTTTAAGTGTCGCAATTGAAGACATTAAAAGAAACTGCAGTGCAGTCTTTAATATTACGTCTAGATAAGCTCAATGGTTTATTGCTAGAAGCAAATCTCGATAATCAAATAACCAAATTCAAAGCCATTCTCAGTGCAAATCACAATCATAACAAAACCTTAAGTTAAACCGTTTCAAAACTATGCTCATAACTTCATTTAAACATACGCTCTGAACAGTGTCTCAGACTTGTGTGACAAGCTGAGGATTATTGGTCAAGAACATATGTTAAGCAATCTAAAATAGAGCAGTTTTATGACCGATATGCCTATTTGTCAGCAATAGTCCGAAAACACTGTCTAGCTTAAACCCTATTTGTTTTGCAACTCCTTAAGGTTAACCAAACTCCTCCCAATCACGTTCATCAATAAAAAGAAAATTATCAAAATCTCAATAACGGCAAAGTGCCGTTAAATGAAACTTTGCACAAATGTATGCTATAAATGTATCTCTATTTTGCAGATGATAAGACACGTTAGAACAGTAACGAAAAATAGCGAGATCTAAAAATTCCCTCAACATCTTTTTACATAAATTCACAAAAACTAAACAACACAAAACATCATTTTATATACCCACATGAGTAATATGATACTGACATCAATTTATTGTGTCATCGTGATTTAAATATGTAAACTTTACGAGATATTAGTAAAAGTGTGTTTGACCTTCAATTTCACAACATTTTCTTGTCAGTACACATGTATCATTGCACTCACGTGGGAAATTAAAATTATGTTTTGTATCGCTTAATTTTTGTGAATTTATGTATAGAATTTTAAAGAAATTTTAGGTCTGGCTATTTTTCTTTACTTTTCTAACGTGTCTTAGTGTATGCAAAATAAATATACATTAGTAACATTCATTTGTGCAAATTTTCATTGAACGGCATTTTGCCATTATTGGGATTTTGATAATTTTCTTTTCATCGATGTACGTGATTGGGAGAAGTGTGATTAGCCCATAATATCTCTTAACTCCTGAGCAGGTATAAAATTTCGTCAACACTAACTCCGGGCTAGCCTCTGCATAGCCTTAAGACTTATGTGAGTACCTGTGGATACGTGGCTGTCAAGACTGAAGGATCAGTTCTTATTTGTTACCAATAGTCCCGTGACTCTATCTGACTTAACACCAAAAGCCACTGTCTAGATTTCGTATCTTTTTGCGATACAGTAAAACCATTGTTTGGAAATGAAATATGCACTTATTACTAAATAAACGGGCTCAATAAAACCGAGCCTGTAATATATCCAATGTTCGTGTTTAGTGGCTTTGAAAGTTTACTTATAATGGCAGACGACGTATGAATCTTAATTGTGTAAGGATTTCTCGCATTTCGATTAACCATTTAACACATGGGTATTTTACCAGAGAATATATCGATTTATTCTTTGACTTACACATCGATCAGTTGTATTGTAGTGATATACATGTCAAACAATTAATTTTATTACAGAGTACACGAGATGTTGCAATAAGAAAATGTCAGTCAGATATAAAAGTACAATCCGGAACCATGACAGGACCATGGCAGGACATTGTATTTAGAGAAAAGCTGAATAGTTTGTTTACATCTTTCGTTTACAGGAGGAATTATTGAATACTAATGTTTTATTTAACAAGAAATTCATACATAATTAGGAAATAAATTCTGTGTCAACAGAATATAAATCGCCTTTGATTTGATAAATGTAGATTATCTTGACGATATGGTGAAAACGACTACATTTGTAACAATAATCGGTTCATATTCGTATACGGGAAGGTACTCAATATTGATTCTTCAAAGCAACATCTTAGATCAGTATTTCCTCTAAGACAGTGAGCGATTGTACCTTTTAGTCCGTCACTGTTAATTAATTTATAGCTAAGTTATTTGGGCATTATCCAAAGCAGCGAACAGAATGCCAATTCCCACACATCCAAAATAAGACTGAGACGTTTAGCTTATCTTTAATGCGTTTAGCTTCCCAGACCTAACAAAACATAATATTGTCTAGAAAGCTTAATTTATATCTTTTGTGTTTTGTTTTGAACCTAATAAATTCAAATTATTATTCTTTTAAGAATGAACTTATTGCATAAAAACAAGCAGTTCTGAGGTAAACATGACAATTTATTAAAAGTACCTACTGCATAATTGTTACCGAGTTCATGCAAACTTTCAAGGCTTAAACCATTTTTTAAGAATTTTAATTTCGGTTTATTGTTACTTAGATCACGCAAACTTTCAAGGCTTAAGGTGGAATGCGCCGATTTTTCAACTTTCGAGTATTTTAATGAAAATTTGCATGCAGTTAATTGACCATATTTCCGATATGGAACAGAATATCTTGTAAAAATATTTTATTTTGTCTCAAAGATACAGGTCTTCAAAGATGGTCACTAACGGCAGTTTTTGGACATGACGTCAAAAGAACCGTAACTGAATGTTTTCTGCTGTAACTTTGATGTATTTCGAATGTTCCGTTTTCTGTTTTGATAATATTGTACAGAATCAAATTCTCTTTCCACTGATGTAACTTTCATGAGTTTTCACCCAAGATTTACGCGTGACGTCGCCGAAAAGCGCCGTTTCGACCTGAAAAATGACGTGGAGTTTTACTAAATTTTCGTCGCATTTTTCGGAATTGCAAAAAATCTGATCAATAAAATTTTGATTTTTTTGCATATTTCGTTTGTAAATTTTATTTTGAAAATATTTGACAAATAAAAAAGGGGGGTCACCGACTTCGTTTTTGCGTTATTACGTTCACCTTTACCCCTATCCCCCTAATTTTAACGACAAAATAAAACCTTTCCATTTCGCGTCATACTTCAGCACTATAATAATTCCGTTTTCTGTTTTAATAATATTGTACAGAATCAAATTCTCTTTCCACTGATGTAACTTTCATGAGTTTTCACCCAAGATTTACGCGTGACGTCGCCGAAAAGCGCCGTTTCGACCTGAAAAATGACGTGGAGTTTTACTAAATTTTCGTCGCATTTTTCGGAATTGCAAAAAATCTGATCAATAAAATTTTGATTTTTTTGCAAATTTCGTTTGTAAATTTTATTTTGAAAATATTTGACAAATAAAAAAGGGGGGTCACCGACTTTGTTTTTGCGATATTACGCTCACCTTTACCCCTATCCCTTATGCAAACGTTGGCGTAAATCGCATCATAAAAGGAATTTGGCGGCGAACAAATAATATTTTTTCTGACAGTATTTAATTTGATTTATATATTCCAGCAAAATATGATTATTGTTTTCATTTGGAAAAAAAAGAACATACATAATATATGATTGAAACTACCGATTCTGCTTCAATCAAGGTTTGTTATGAAGGTTCAAACACGACTTAAAAACTTGTACTTAAAAACATGGTTTCGTCCATTGTTATGATACTTAAAGGTGCAAATACCGTTTTTCTTTTAAAAACGGAATGCAAGTTTTTGACTTAAGTACAGCAATTAAACCAACACGCCCCTTGCAGCTAACCCTTTACTCAATGAGATATAGCTGTAATGCCATGGGCGTACAATGTAGATCCAGATCAGCTGGCACATCCGTACGCTGCCGTCTGATCAGGATCTACACTGTTCGCTTTTAGGGTCAGTAGGTTATTTCTGAATGCGACCAGTGTAGATCAATATCAGACGACAAGAATTTCCCAGCTTACTGGTGCTACACTGATCGCACACGCGATAAAACCCGTACCGGTGTATTTATGTATATAGAGAGTAAAATGTTCAGGAAGGAGGGGTTGGGGTTAAGCGCTGCAACTTTAATTTATGTCTCGCCCTCTCTATAAGCGCGCATAGTTGTGCACTTCCTTTTACTTACAGTTTTAAAATAAGTACTGTCTTACAGTGATATACATTTGATTTACATGGAATGTTATTCTCATGTCGGCAGTATGGCGAAGTAAACTAGGCGAACATAATTCAAAACCTTATATTGCACCGTTGTTGAAAAACTTGTTTTAACAAATAGACAGAAACACAAATAAATGAAGTGCTATTTCTCTTGTATCTTAGGAAAGAGGACATAATATAATGAACCAAACATCTTACACAACAGCGCAGAATATTATATGAACTTTGTTATGGTGCGAAATAAAAAAAAATCAGGAAAATTAAGCGTTGCGTTGAATGTTTAGTATATAAGCGACACAAAGAAAAAAAGAGCAGCTTACGGAATTAAAAATACTTTGTTTACGCGTTTGATCAGTCTTAATGAAATGACTAGTTTTCAGCTATTTCGTATATGCTGGTTCTTGCCTTTTTCTAACGCTTCTTTTTCTCGCAAATGTTGGAACATTTGGTGGTTTTATACAGAAAAAATCTCGTGTAATGCTAACATTTTCGGACAGTGACCGCCATAAATATTTAGACCACACTTTGAGATCAGCGAAACAAAATTTGTTGCTAGCGAGAGTACTGAAATTTAGCGAGTTGATTTCTATTGGCGAACAATTAGAAATCAAGAAATCAAAAGTAAAATTCTTTAATAATGGAAAATACTTTTTGTATTTTGTATTTAGTTAAACGTATGTTAAACAAAAGTAAGAAAGCAGATTTTTCACAAATCAGCTTGAAGACTTATGAATTTTTGATTGAAAGAAAAATTGAACTTGTTTAAAACATGTGCGAGCTTTTTTATTTTTCTGGAACGTGAAACCAATGTCTTGCTGTTAATTTAATGTGGGTTCAAATAAAAAGATTTTGTTTATGTATCAAATAGTTCTGGAAAGTTAAAAACTGCCGGTTTTCATTTTTTGATGAGTATATTTGATTACTTTATTGAAGTAACGGAGAAATTGATAATGAATTCATTTCTTTATAAAAATGTCACACATGGCGTAGCTCACCTTTTAAAGGGAATGGGAGCTCACGCAACTTCTTTTCAACGGAAACCGGTCCAGCTTTTAAACTTTAACTATGTTCAGTCATAGACTGATTAGAAAGTCTTTCCTCTTGATTCACTGTGTTATATTTTTGCGGAATATTTATTTATAAAAGCTAACTTAAGAAAAGCATAAATACTGTTCTCATTGATTACATGTACCTACAGGAGCATGTAAGTCCAGACCGGCGAAAAAATAGATAAAATTTTTCGAATGTGTAAATGTGTGGTGCCGTCGTCTAACTACATTATGGGTGTTTTTTAAAAATGTGCGTCAACTTACCAAAATCTCTATGTTTTATGCTCCATTGTTTTGATTTGATATCCTGATATCCTGATATCTGTAATTAAAATTAGTGTCGTCTGCGTCGTAAGGGGCCTCAAAATGATTTGTATTCGATTTTCAATTCATACATTTGATCTACTTTCAGTTTAAAAACCTTACGTATAATTTAGAGCAACTTCAAACAACAAATTATAACACTGGAATAGATTTTATTGCTTAATGTTATAATTTGATTATTCATGAATTCTGATGTAGTTCGTATAAAATTACTAGAATCTTAAACTGTAGTTTAAGCAAAAGTATGGTTCTTGATGTGAAAAAAAACTTTTACAAAACTAAAATTTTAATATGTTTAATTTTTAACCAATATTATTATAGTGCTGAAGTATGACGCGAAATGGAAAGGTTTTATTGTGTCGTTAAAATTAGGGGATAGGGGTAAAGGTAAACGTAATAACGCAATAACGAAGTCGGTGACCCCTCTTTTTTATTTGTCAAATATTTTCAAAATAAAATTTACAAACGAAATATGCAAAAAATCAAAATTTTATTGATCAGATTTTTTGCAATTCTGAAAAATGCGACGAAAATTTAGTAAAACTCCACGTCATTTTTCAGGTCGAAACGGCGCTTTTCGGCGACGTCACGCGTAAATCTTGGGTGAAAACTCATGAAAGTTACATCAGTGGAAAGAGAATTTGATTCTGTACAATATTATTAAAACAGAAAACGGAATTATTATAGTGCTGAAGTATGACGCGAAATAGAAAGGTTTTATTTTGTCGTTAAAATTAGGGGGATAGGGGTAAAGGTGAACGTAATAACGCAAAAACGAAGTCGGTGACCCCCCTTTTTTATTTGTAAAATATTTTCAAAATAAAATTTACAAACGAAATATGCAAAAAAATCAAAATTTTATTGATCAGATTTTTTGCAATTCCGAAAAATGCGACGAAAATTTAGTAAAACTCCACGTCATTTTTCAGGTCGAAACGGCGCTTTTCGGCGACGTCACGCGTAAATCTTGGGTGAAAACTCATGAAAGTTACATCAGTGGAAAGAGAATTTGATTCTGTACAATATTATCAAAACAGAAAACGGAACATTCTAAATACATCAAAGTTACAGCAGAAAACATTCAGTTACGGTTCTTTTGACGTCATGTCCAAAAACTGCCGTTAGTGACCATCTTTGAAGACCTGTATCTTTGAGACAAAATAAAATATTTTAACAAAATATTCTGTTCCATATCGGAAATATGGTCAATTAACTGCATGCAAATTTTCATTAAAATACTCGAAAGTTGAAAAATCGGCGCATTCCACCTTAACATATTTTAAATCACAAATGTTATTTTTTGTCTATGAAACAGTAAAATGAATAATTGAAAATAGCGACGGTGTTAGTCTAAAACATATTTTAATTAAGATTTTTTTTCGGTTTATTGTAGTTACTTAGTTCATGCAAACTTTGAAGGCTTTCAGTTATATTGATACTCTGTCTGAACATATTTTAAATCGCACTTATTTATTTCTGTCTACGAAACAGTAAAATAAATAATTGTAAAAAGCGACAATGTAAGTTTAATGTTTTCATTATTCTACCTCGTTAAGCAAGAAGAGGTCGTAACGCCCATTGGAAAAAGGCTTGTGAAGGAAATTTAATCAGATAAAGCTGTACAAATCGGTTCTTGAAATAAGTACTCCTTTATACTTACAATTCCACTTAATTGAAACGGTACGTAATCGCACGCTTTCATTTAGCGTAGTTTTATACCATATGGATTGGAGACATTTCCCAACTCTTAGGCTAATAACTGCACGACATTTATTGCATAATCAGGTTAAATACATAACGGTAAAGATTTATGGCATTTGGCCTTCACGGTGATACGCAGTATTTATTCTCGGATATACTTTCAAAATTATATTCTGTTCAGTGCCCTTTGTTTTCTCGTTAAGAGTAACTTTTATATAAAGAACACAATTCGCTGATAATGGTATGGTTTTCATCTGAAATACCATAATTAGTAGGGTTTTTTCACTATCATATGCATGCCATCGTTTATGATGAATGAAAAGTTTTACTGCTTACTTGTGCAGAAATAGCTCTGCACTCAACCCAAGGTTAATCGGCCTGACATTTCCATTACTGCCCATTATCAGGGTAAATCAAACCGATCCGGTTGTTTTCACAATTAAGATGTTTTATAGAGATAAAAGTGTTCCAACATTTTAATAAGCTGGCATAACTTTTGTATCGCTATGACAAATGGTAAGGATCAATTTGGTTTGAGGCAGTAAAGTTGTACCAAACGGCGTAATTAGTGCAAATTTCAATTAAAGATTTATCAAGTCCTTACAAAAGGATACATTTCAATCAGTAATTCTAGCCGACTGTTGACAAGCCCTTTAAAATATAATTGTCAAAGGCGTTACCTGTTCCTCCTTTATTTTACATTTTTAACTCTAAAAAATGACATTACTGCGTAACCAAGATTGCTATGAGATACAAACACCTTCCAAGTTTTCAACTTAGAAAGTAAAGGGAGCGTAAGGTAATCATCATTCACATACCAAATCCGCCCAGACAAAAAGGCGACAACTCTTTTAAAACACTTATAGAAAGTTTCAACTTCGTTTTAAATCAGACAAGATAAAAAAAACAGGCAGTAACCAGCCGTGAATTCTAATAATAATTAGCAACAGGTGCAGGAATAGACAGCGAATGCATATATCTTTGTATACGTATGTTCCACAATCCAAAGATTCCTGCGACTGTTATAAAACAGAAAACAAATATAGAATTTTTTACGGATGTGCCTGTCTATTGCGTGATGTAATATATCTAGTACAAATTCTTACTTAAAACGGCCGAGAAAAAAATTGCAGAACATTTTATCAAGCGCATAGGACTTTTTTCAGATTTGTTTTCCCGACTATAAATGGAAACAAAATTAAATAAGATAAAATAATTTATTATATTTCTTATTCTTTTAATATCAGTTCTTCGGTATTCTCTGTGATTTCCATCCATTTTCTTTTTGATTTGTGATATCATATATAATCTTATATACACGTACCTTGCTACTCCCAATATGTCATCGAATATGTGGAAACATAACTCATTATGCAAAACAAAAATAAAATATTAAAACAAATTAATTATTCGACAAGACATCTCTGGATCGAACATAGCACCATACATGATTTTAATTGCAAAGTGAAATATAGATGATAACGCTTGGGACCTCACGGTAAATGGGACTATGTACTGTGCTAACTTTTCCACTTTATAACATACGATGATTAAAATAGTATTTGTTTTCAATTAACACCAAATTGAATGTAAAAATGCAAACTGTTCTTCTAGGCAATCATTATAAATAAACGCATATATTTCTTTACGAAGCATGAAACATGAAACAATGACAACATATTGAGAAGTTTTCGTCGGCGTAAAAACGTGTACTTTCGGTTTTATTAGAGTAAGGTATGTGATAAGTGCAATTTTATTCGCTAAATATAGCAACACTTTAGTTTAACGAATCATTTTATTTTACGACAATTCCAACGATTTAAGTTTATATACTGAATGGCATTTTGAGTCTATAATTATAATTATTTTTTAAGTAAGTTACTGAGACTTTTAACAATATCTCGTGTTACGCTAGCTGGAGTAATAAAACCACAGATAAAACTTATTTTCAAACAAATAAATTTTATCTATGTACTTTAAAGATGCATTCCAAATAGAGTTGTGAAAATGAAAATGTTTAACAAACTAGAACGTGTCCTCGGACACTGATGCCCCCACTGCTGCAACATAATTTTTAATAACAAAGAGGCATAACTCTGGTAAAAGTAGTCACAGGAAAAAAATCCTTATTTTACAATCATCTACACATCCTTCTCGATCATCTGTGCAAGTTTGAAAGAAATCCGCCTTATACTAAGTTTAGGAGGATTTGATGCCACAAGATTTGGGGACGTACGGACGGACGAGTGCAACCCTATATGCCTCCCACTTTGTGGGGGCATAAAAATCTATTGACTGACTAATAAAAAGACCCATCTTTTTTGCTTTTATGTTTCAATGAAAACCACAGTTTTGTTGTTGTAATTTTGTATAATGTTTGACCAATGATGACAAAATGAAATAAATCAGAAAGCATAACTCGAAACTTATTTAAAAGCTCATTTTCTTATTTATTTATAAATGTTTCTATGTTCCTTATTTCTAAACGTATCAAACAATTGGCTAAATCATATTAAATATGTAATATTTCGAAGACTTGGGCAAAACTGGTAGGTCTCGTTCGACAGTATATGCAAAATCGTTTTGTTTTGTGACAAGACTTTATCTATCTCGAAGGTGGCTTTTACAAACTTATTTATGACAGTGTTAAATCATTGTTAATTATTCGGTGGTAAATCATTGTTAATTATTCGGTGGTAAATCATTGTTAATTATTCGGTGGTAAATCATTGTTAATTATTCGGTAGTAAATCATTGTTAATTATTCCGTGGTAAATCATTGTTAATTATTCGGTGGTAAATCGTTGTTAGTTATTCGGTGGTAAATCAGTATTAATTATTCGTTCATCCAAAGTGCTTTGCAGACGCAGCTTCCTAATTTAATTAAAAGTGATAGAATAAAAGCAGCTAACCGCTGCACTGTCCTCGGAGAGTCATTGGTCTAATGCTTCTGTTACTGTTTCCCGTTAAAAGCCTTCCGCTTTTTGTAAAGAATTACCAACAAACGTCATTCAAAACCTAAGAGATCTGCTTACCGTTTTTCACCATTTGTTGGATTAAAGTGAGTTAAGCACAGTTACTCGTTTTTTTATCAGACTGTTGCATTTATTTAAACAATATATGTACATTTTTATTGTCTTTTTTAACGTCATCTTAATAAAATAACTTTCTTCAGTGAGAGAGCAGATACTTGACGCAAAAGCGAACGAATGCTATGCATATTGATGTTTACACGAAGCAGGTTCAATAATATTTGCATGTTTATATGGAGCAGAATTTGCATGTTTATACTGAATAGGAAAACGGAGGGCTGGTTATATTTTAATTGCATTTTCATATGTTGCTGGACAAACAGAGGTCTGGTTCCATAATATTTGCATTTATAAATGGTGCAGGACAAGCGCAGACTTGGTTCCATCATATCTGCATGCTCATTTGATGCTGGACAAACGAAGAGCTGATTCCATTATATTTGCATGTTCATGCTATGCAGGACAAACGGAGGACTGATTCCATTATATTTGCATGTGTAGATGGCGCAGCACAAACGTAAGACTGGTTCCATTATGTTTTCATGTTCTTATGATGCAGGAGAAACGAAGGACTGGTTCCATTATATTTGCATGTGTAGATGGCGCAGCACAAACGTAAGACTGGTTCCATTATATTTGCATGTGTAAATGGTGCAGCACAAACGTAAGACTGGTTCCATTATATTTGCATGTGTAGATGGCGCAGCACAAACGTAAGACTGGTTCCATTATATTTGCATGTGTAGATGGCGCAGCACAAACGTAAGACTGGTTCCATTATATTTGCATGTGTAGATGGCGCAGCACAAACGTAAGACTGGTTCCATTATATTTGCATGTGTAAATGGTGCAGCACAAACGTAAGACTGGTTCCATTATATTTGCATGTGTAGATGGCGCAGCACAAACGTAAGACTGGTTCCATTATATTTGCATGTGTAGATGGCGCAGCACAAACGTAAGACTGGTTCCATTATATTTGCATGTGTAAATGGTGTAGCACAAACGTAAGACTGGTTCCATTATATTTGCATGTGTAGATGGCGCAGCACAAACGTAAGACAGGTTCCATTATATTTGCATGTGCAGATGGCGCAGCACAAACGTAAGACTGGTTCCATTATATTTGCATGTGCAAATGGCGCAGGAAAAACGGAGACTTGGTTTCTACTATATATGCATGTGCATATGGTGAAGGACAAATGGAGTGATGATTCTATTATATTTGCATGTGTAAATGGTACAGGACAAACGGAGGGCTAGTTCCATTATATTTGCATGTGTATAGGGTTAGTTTCATAAAATTTGCTTGTGTGTATGGTGAAGGACAAACGAAGGGCTGGTTCCATTATATGAGCATGTTTATATGGTGCAGGACAGACAAAGGGTTAGTTCCATTATATGAGCATGTGTATATGGTGCAGAACAAACGGAGGGCTGGCTCCATTATATTAGCGTTTGTATTTGGTGCAGGACAACGGAGGGCTAGTGCCATTATATTTGCATGTTTATATAATGCAGAACAAACGGAGGGCTAGTTTTCTAATATATTTGTATGTATATAGGGAGCAGGTAAAACAGATGGCTGGTTCTATTATATTTGGCTATGTAAAATACTTGCTGGAGAAATCGGATGTTTGTATTTTTTAAAGAAAAAAACATAAATTTTACTTACATGCACGTGTAAACCCTTGAGACACAATTATTCAGTACAGTATTAAGTCTGAAATCGAGTAGTGATTTAAAATTGCGTTACAGAATGTTATTCAATTCTACTTTTTTGCTGCCCGCAATTAACTCTAACTTTAGTGTGATTGAGTATGTGTCTGTTGTTTCAGCTCCTGTCACGAAGAAATATCAGGGGATAACGCTAATAAGCCATGAACATTTACAAATACTGTTGCATGACAATACAACTTGCAGATGTCATTTCTCTCCGGAACTTAATGTAAAAATGAGTCTATATTGTTGGTATGTCATTGACTTTGCCGTTTGGGTGTCATTTTAATACGCTGGTTTGTCTGTACTAGGAAAGTTGTAATATTTTGCTTAAGCTTAAAGAAACAATAAACAAGAAAAATTACGGTTTCAAAGAAATCTATATTAAAATGCGAGGTTGACTCATGAATCAATTAAAAATATTTTCTGTTTTAATTTACAGATGGTTTTAACGAATAATTTGAGTAAATATTGCCTCTTTATTATTTCAATGCTTAAGTCAAAGCTCCATTATGGACTTGGTTGAATTTTTTTTTGTTGAAGTAGATGTTTTTAGGTACAGTTGTAATTGTTAATTAAATCTGGATAACGGCGATAAACTTGCAACTGGTTATACGTTGTACATTGTGGTGTTACTTAAACCATTTTTCCGTAAAAAAATATCAAGAAAACTACTCTGCTTTTCTGAAAAAAGAATTTGATTTATTAAGCCAGTGATCATTAGGATATATTTTGTTGCCCAGTAATGGAAACTGGTTAGTGTCTATACACTTAACACCTTTTCTAGGTATACACCTTCGTACTGGGGCATTACTGGTGTGATAATTGAGCGATTGCTCTAAAACTTTCAATAAAAATGCAATAAATACTAACTGATTTATAGGAAAAAATGGTTGAATTTGACAGGCATATTGGAAAACTAAAAGATAGGCGACTACATTTTATGCATTCAAACTGATTTGCTCAGTGGGTCGGACTATAAACAGTTATTAAACATTAAGATCAGAATGAAATAAATTAAATTTAACAGAAATATAAGAATAGCATATTTCTAGGTTCCAAATGTTCATTTATATGTACGCGTATTTCGTTTAGTAAGTTGAACATACGCTTTATTAACTGATGTTGTGAATTTGCATTCTATGGATGTCAGTATTCTAAACGATTTTGAGTAGCCAGTTGTCTGTAATTTTGAATGAAGTTTTACTAATAAATCAGTTAGTGTTCATTGCACGGTTTATAAACAGTTTTAGGGCAATAGCCAAAAAATCTAGCCAGTAATGCCCCAGTACGAAGGTGTATTCTTAGAAAAGATGTTAAGTGTATTATACAAATCGTCAAAAAACAGTTAAGCAAGATTTCAAGAAACAAAACAAACTTTTGCACAACTAAGAATAACCAAAATACCCACAAGTACATTTAACTTAATATTGACCATGACGATATATTTGAAGTTGACCATGTTTCGTAAAAAATTAATTTTAAGAAAAAGAAGCAATTCTTGTTCAGAATTTGAGTAATTAAAAGTTTAGAGAAATAAAAATTTCGGGATTGGTCATAAATCAGCCTAAACTCATCATGCAGTTAATGAAGTATAATTTCATCCAATTTTGGCAGCAAAACCAAAGTCAGTAAATTCCGCTGTATTTATTACGTAAGATGACAATAATTCGATGTCTTAGCAGGCATATTGCTGACAGCCTTCAATAATCAAGCACTTTGTATAAGGACTTCATCGTTTTAATGCTTTGTATAATTGATGGGTCTTTTCATTCGAATCAGAACATCACAATCATTTTTACTGGCGGGCTGCTTCTTGATCTAGTAAATAAAATGCTAAAACATGGCATTTCGGTCAAAACGCACTATGGATTATGAATATTAAATGTCAGAAATGTTTTATTAAGCAGATAATGTAAAACTACGTTTAAAAAAACGGTCTGTAAGGATAATACAATTTTGATATTATTACTCTAATAAATTTATTGTTTTGAAAATTGCAGCCGATTATTATTTATGATTCATGGGTGGTTTCAACTTTTGAGCAATTATAGCGTTGGAAACTTTTAAATCATCGTTATGATATGACTTTTCATAGTAATTTTGCTTTTAGGCCTTTTGATAAGATAGGTAGAATTTTTGTTTAAAGATCCGCTGTCGAAATGCTTTTTATGTTTAGTTGCGCCCAATGTAGTTTGTGGTTGTTTATAATTTTAATGCAAGAAAAGTTTCACTCAAGAAATTCGTCCGCCATCAGCTTATAAAGAAAAATATCTGTAAGAATAGGGAAATTCAGAAGAAAATCAAAAGCAGAAACAGAAAAATCTCCTTAAATAAAAACAAACCCACAAGTTCCTGAGCACTTTACTAAAAGAGACTGTGGAATAAATGGGGACAAAAATGAAAATTCTGAAGTGTTAGAAAGTTTGATGGTAGGACTCGAGAAAGAATTTGATAAATTCAAAGGAATGATCAAGAACATTTTCAAGCAGTTTGTTAACAATATTAAAATTATTGTTTAAATAAGATTTGAAGATGAAATAGATAAAAAGGGAACTTTGAAAGCCACCGAACACGACATATATGAAAATATTGCAGGCTCAGTTTGATTGAGCCTGTTCATGGGCAGTAATGGTAATGCATATTACTGCCCACAACCCCTAGCCCCGAATTAAGCGCAACTCAATATTTACACCAATAAACAGTACAATTCTGATCCATCCCAAACGATGGTATGCATATGGCGGTGAACAAGGAACCTTTAATGCGGTATTTTCATATTAAAACCATTCCATGTTCAGTGGTGTATGGTCCCCAGATAAAAGAATGGTTTTGCCCTTAACGGGAAAACAATAGGCGAAACTAAACAAAATAGAATTTTGACAGGGATCTGAGAATATAAATCCTGCATGTCACAGACAACGCCAAAGACAAAATTTAAAAAGCAGGAAGTATTTCCTTGAGGTGATTGAACAATATCAGAATCTATATTGGCTAGGATATTGGAAACCACCCATCTATAAACTGGCCGAAATATTTAAACCAAAACCAATTTTAGAAGTTCTATTGACATAGTACGTAAGAGGTTTTTCTTTTTTTTCAAGAAATTCCAACAGGAAATGAAAACTCTAAAAGGTAAGTGACGTTAAATTAGCAATAAAAGATATGAAAGTCAAAATGAAAGAGTTTATAAAAACTGAAATATGCAAATCACGGAAGGCAACATCCAGAAGGCACAGTCTCAACCACAGCCAAAAATGTAGAGAAAAAAGACAGCATGAGTTATAAAACGCCTTGGACGGTCAGTGGCAAAACAATTTGCAACTTGGGGTTTAAAATGGGTTAAAGGATGCGCCAAATGCGCACTTGCCCCAATACGTTCTCATATGAACAGAACTATTTATACTCTTTATTACACTATATTCATTTTCATTAAATGCTTTTATTAATGCCTACATATTTTGTAACAAAATTAAATTAGATCATTTAATTTACTGTAAAAATATATATATGTCTTATCTCAATTTTGATTCCAAATATATAGGCATTAAAAAGCAGTTAATACACACTTTTTTGGAATACAGTACAATAAAATACGTAAATGGTTTTTGTATAATACAATCATTAAATTTTCATACTGAAAAAGCTAAGCTGTAATAATAGTGACTCTTTATTCACTTCAAAAATACATAAGGTCAATTTTAAAAGTGTCAGACACCCTAATCCAGGGCATAGGCAATTGTGTATTATATTGGCTTTTGGTAGAAGGCGCGACGGGGTTATTATATCCAAATCCACAAAGGAGGTTTTAACTTATGTTTAAATCGATAAATCTTGCGTATTTGCGCGAACACAAAACCAGAACTTAAAAAAAATATTCAAAAGGATTTTGATGCGAGCTTCGCAAGGCATTCTTGCGGTTGTTCGCAAAAATATTTTCTGCGAAATTACATTATACAAGCATGATCGATCTTACGAGATAGATTTTCATAACGGCATTTGGGGATCTTGCATCGGCTAAAACATATGTGTGCACTGATTTGTACGTTTAAAGCGAAATTAATGCTTATTATAATATGTAATCAAGTTTCAGTAAAAAATATTAAAATAAGAACAATAACAACAGAACAAACAAAAGTTGCAGCAGGTATCAATATCGTCTTCGACAACACAATCTGTGTAATATATGACAGCATAAACAAGGACGGGTGTTGTTTTTTAACATGAGACAGCCATGGTACATTCAGACCAGTACATTTATTCAAAGTCATCAAATGCATTGAATTTCAAAATAAAAAAATACGGAAAATGTCGCAGCAAACTGTACAGTGAATTTCCGCCGTTTTAAAAGCGGCGAGTTCCGCCGTTTTAAAAACTGCGATTTCCCCGCGGCGGAAAATCGCCATCTTCAAATCGGCGGAACATAAAAAAGTAATCCAATACCTGTATTTAACAATTAAAAGTAATGAAAATGTTACTTTCGAGAGAAATTCAAATGATGCAGCCGTTTTCAAATATTTCAAAAATCTTCGCGGAGTAATAACGCCATTTTTTAAATCCGGCGGAATTTCGCCGCGGCGATTTAACGGCGACACAAAAACGCCGAGGCGTTTTCAAAATCGGTCAATGGCCGAAACGTTTTGAAATAAACGAGTTTTAATAAATCAGATAATGTATTCCTTATCCCTTTTTGGATAAAAGAAAAACATATTACGGCAGAAAATAAAAGCCTTTAGACGGATTTTCTGAGCTAAAAGCATCTTTCAACAGTATTTTTCAAAGTGTTAACTAATCAAAACAGGATTGTTACATAAAGCCAGTTCAGACAAAACCAGCTATACAAAAGTGGACCAAAGCATCATGTGCATGATATCTAAGCAGAAATAGATATCTCTTGCTTTTGCAAGTAACTAAACAAAAACAATATGCTATCTCTTGAAAAGATTGGCTTTGAAGACATCTTTTCGATTATATATTATAGACGCAAAGGTCTTATGCAAGATGCTATCTATTTGTTATTTCGGTCGAGAATTATGCAGAAAATAATTTTGAGGACACATGTCTAACGCAAAATGGCAGAAAATGATATCATGGTTAGATGCACTTGCTTGATGGAAAATGTGGCTTTGCGGCTCGGACAGTAATATGCATTAAATCTTGTGAACATGCTCAGTCAAACCTAGCCTTCACTAGTTGCTATGTTCGATTGTTTCAATGTTCCTTTTCCATCTCATTCAATCATTACAATAATTTCTCCAATACTGACTATGTGTTCTATGAACGAAATGTGACCTCAATCAATGACATTATAATACTGTTAAAATACTAACTGTGTGTTCTATTTACAATTGTGACTACCAATCATTGTAATACTGTTAGAAAACTGACTGTGTGTCCTATGTACAAAATGTGACCTCAATAATTTATATACATATAATAATACTGTTAAAATAATGACTGTGCGTTCTATGTATGTACAAAATTTGACCTCGATTATTATAATACTGTTAGAATACTGACTGTGTGTTCTATGTACAAAATGTGACTACCAATCAATATAATACTGTTAAATATTGACTGTGTGATCTATGAACGTAATCACTGTATATAAACCGATTGTATCATCTACCGGATATAGCGAACTGATTGTCACAAATTATAGTAAACAGTTCAAAAATGAGGAGATTTTGTATGTATTGTAATGAGGCGATGCTCGTCGCACTTGTTATGAAAGACGTTGTTTACCTTTTTATTCAATATACTTTTAAAAAATCGCTTAAATCACTCACACAAAGTACCGTTTGCACTGTGTACTGTTATAAAATCAGCGTAAATGTCTATGTTTTAACAGGTTTTGAGAGGTATTCTCATGCTAGCGATGATGAAACATATCATTTTTATTCTTACAATAATAAGAATACCATAGCTGATCAATTAAACATCAAAACATTGGACAAAACATGCATGTAGCTTCGACCCAGACTGTATCATTTATTAAACATGTTAACTCAATCATTTGTATGTTTCTAGTGTTCTATGTGTATCAGTTATGGCGATTTTTTAAAGATGATTTTAGTATATATTTCGGATTTAAAAACAGCGGCTTGATGTAAAAACATGTATTAAAGGTGCTTCGTACAGAAATATGATACGTTATGAAATATAAGGGCCTCGGTGCCTTTATATACTGCGGCGACACGAAACAATTGGATCTACCTGACTTCATTAGCAAACACCCAGGCCGCTCTGAGAACTACAATTTACAACAAGCGATAATTTATGTCGTCCCAAAATGTAGGCGCAGGTAGGCGTGACATACAAATTATGAGAAAAAGCAAGTTATTTAAATACTGATATTTTAAGCTGATGATAAATCCTTCACTCAATGTACGACCAATGTAGATCATCGTCAGCCGAAACATCCATGTCTTTTGATCGGAATATACGTGGTCACTTGTTTTCAGAAATATTCTAATAAATGTAATAGCAAACAGTGTACAGCAAAAACAACGTATTCCATATCCCATGGAGTAAAGGGTCAAATGGAACTTTAGCAAAGGAATCAATGTCTTGTTTTCCGCCCAAAATTGACTATCACAAAGGTCTTCTCTTGAGTCAGGTATGTTCCCATGCTGATTTCAGTTAAAGAAATTAACGAATTCGCTTTCTAACATATAATCAATAATATACAATCATTATAATACTGTTAAAATACTGACTGTGTGATCTATGTACAAAATGTGACCTCAATCATTATAATATTGTTAGACACTTACTGTGTGATCTATGTACGAATTGTGACCTTGATTATTATAATACTGTTAAAAAAACTGACTGTGTGACCGTTGTACAAAATGTGATTTCTACCATTATAATACTGTTAAAACACCGACTGTGTGATCTTTGTACAACATGTGACCTCAATCATTATAATACTGTTAAATACTGAATGTGTGATCTATGTACAAAATGTGACCTCAATCTTTATACTGTTCAATACTTACTACAACTGTGAGCTATGTACAAAATGTGACCTCAATCATTATAATACTGTTAAAATACTGACTGTGTGATCTATGTACAAAATGTGACCTCAATCATTATAATATTGTTAGACACTTACTGTGTGATCTATGTACGAATTGTGACCTTGATTATTATAATACTGTTAAAAAACTGACTGTGTGACCGTTGTTCAAAATGTGATTTCTACCATAATAATACTGTTAAAACACCGACTGTGTGATCTTTGTACAACATGTGACCTCAATCATTATAATACTGTTCAATACTGAATGTGTGATCTATGTACAAAATGTGACCTCAATCATTATACTGTTCAATACTTACTGTGTGATCTATGTACAAAATGTGACCTCAATCATTGTAATACTGTTAAATACTGAATGTGTGATCTATGTACAAAATGTGACCTCAATCATAACTGTTCAATACTTACTGTGTGATCTATGTACAAAATGTGACCTCAATCATTATAATACTGTTAGATACTGACTGTGTGATCTATGTACAAAATGTGACCTCAATCATTATAATACTGTTAAATACTGACTGTGATCTATGTACAAAATGTGACCTCAATCATTATAATACTGTTAAATACTTACTGTGTGATCTATGTACAAAATGTGACCTCAATCATTATAATACTGTTAAATACTTACTGTGTGAACTATGTACAAAATGTGACCTCAATCATTATAATACTGTTAAATACTTACTGTGTGAACTATGTACAAATGTGACCTCAATCATTATAATACTGTTAAATTACTGACTGTGTGATCTATGTACAAAATGTGATCTCAATCATTATAATGCTGTTAAAATACTGACTGTGTGATCTATGTACAAAATGTGACTTCAACCATTATAATAATGTTTAAATACTGACTGTGTGATATATGTACAAAATTTGATGTCAATCATTATAATACTGGTAAAATACTGACTGTGCGTTCTATGTATGTACAAAATGTGACCTCAATCATTATAATACTGTTAAAATACTGATTGTGTGATCTTTGTACGAACTATGACTTCGATCATCATCAGGGTGGCTAATATGACTGCCCGAGGCCCAATTACATGGCCAATATGAATTCACTTGATTAGTTACAATTTTATTAATTATTAATTTACAGAATAAAATCATCGAATTCATATGAAGACTAAACTAGCTGCGCCAATACAAGAATTGCTGGGCCAATATGAGATAATTAATTAATATTATTAATTAAGTGAACATATGGCCTTGTTTTGGGGCAGAGGGTATTCATATTACCCCGAGGCCGAGGGCTTATGTGACTGCCCGAGGCCCAATAACATGGCCGATGTGAATTCACTTGATTAATGACAATTTTATTAAAATTGACTAAAATAATCTAACTCATATGAATACTTAACAGGGCAGTACGGGAATTGCTGGGCCAATATGAGAATTGCTAGGTCAATATGAGGTAGTTAATTAATAATTGCATATATTTGATTAAAAAAAGTCGCCAGTGGCAGATTTATGATATGATGTTAGAGATGCGTTGAGCTCACGTGGAAAATGTTGTGTTATACAGCACGGCTCCTTAAAAAAACCACAGAAAATTTACAAGTACAGGTACATGAACTCTCACCCCAAGTTTTAATTGGTCATCTAATTGTGTATATTTACCATATATGCTAGTTATGTTTCTTCCCTATGTTAAGAGAGGTTGAGAAAAGAACTGTTGTTTGTTTTTTTGAATCAATTATTAAATGTATTTTTAATCTTTATTGATAATTTTCTTAAATGAATCCAAAACCATTTAGTTTCTTCGCTGGGTCAAAATTAGAACAATCTTTAATTGAAAGGGAGGTAATTACAAAATTGGGTACTTTCAGTGGACTTTGAGGAGGCTTTATTTAAACAACAGTGCTTTTGATAAATAAGGTTTTCATCTAACGCGGGGTCTTATTAATACAAAGCAAGCAATTTAATCAAATTTCTGGAAGCTTGACCTTTAACTGCATAAAATGCATTTCATTGCAAAATTTAGGATAACTCTCGCCAAACTATTCCATAATCAATATTTACAAGATTCAAGTTTAAATTGAAGATTGTTCTTGGCAACTGATCACAAATAAAGTGTTAAATCAATGTTTTCCTAATTAAAATTAATAGACAAAAAGTGACCAACTGGAACTTTGGGTGAGTGCATATTTAATTGGTTTTATGGACACTTGAGCATGTTGAGGTTGTTCCGAAAGCAGCACTTATCTAATTTATTCTAAAATAGATTCATTCAAATTTGTTGTATTCATTTATCTTCTCTTAATTGACATTTAAATTAACTTGGACATATTTAGAGGATTTGGAGGAAACACACGCTCGATGCGGCCCGAATAAATCCGCTAGTGATCCCTGGATTAAATATTTAAATCCGTTAAAATGTACTGATTATAATTATGTAGTTTATTTAAATACTCCCCTTTCGAAACCGCTACTCACTCTCTTACACTATCGACTAATTACATTCACCACTGTTATAGGCTGGGACTACTTTCAACTATTTTTACTCTAACTCAAAGAAATAGTTCACCAATTACATTACAATAGCTTGGGTTTCTTCGGTTTTAATGAAAGATAGTGAAGATTTCAGTCATTTGTTTTACCTCAAGCTTTCAAATTCATAATTTATTACTGTATAAAATAAGGCTGTCGAGTTTGTCAAAATCTTGACATTGAACCTTTCGCAGAGATTTAAAGTGAGTGTAAGGAACGACAACTATGCGAAGTGTGAAGATTTTCAGACCTGAGCTACGCGTAAAACTGTCGTCACAAATCACTAAATGCCGCCGGTCGCCGTTGTAAATGCCAGATTTCACTAAATATCGGCTGGTGGCAGGACTGCGGCAGTTACGATCGGCCGGCGGCAGTCGGCATTTTAGACCTTGCCAGCAAGCAGCTGAGATTTTAAGAAAAAGTTAAATTTCTGGCGACGTCGTGGCGATTTTTTCTATTTTCAAATCGGCAGGTGGCAGAGCGGGCGCATTTTTTGTTCGCGCGGTGGCAGGCAAGTGGCAGGCGGGGCGCAGGGCGATTTTTTCCTCCGCGATCGAGACCTCAAAGCCTACAAAAATCGGCCGGTGAATGCTAGAAACCTACTGCCACTCTCCAGCACCTGGCCTGCCACCGCTCTGCAACCGACATGATTTCAATAAATCGGCCGGTGGCAGCGCGGAGGCTGGGAGGCGGCAGTCAATGTCGGTAGGTGGCAGGACTGCGATCTGCCGATTTCAGACTACCAGATATTAGTTTATAAGAATTGACTATTACCATACATAACAGTTCCCATGGCGTTCTTAACTGCACCAGATCGACTAAGAGACTTAAGAATAGCGGAGTTAAGATGGCGGCTTCGAAGAAATGAACGAAGACAGCAGTTTGTTCTTGCTGTTCTTCTGCATGAAGAAGAACAGCGTGCCCAACAGCAGCGACGAGCGATGGCAGCTAGATCGCTCAATCGCCGACCGGCGGCAGTTGTAAATGGGCTGTCCCCCGCCAGGTCGCAGGGCGGTGTCAGTTTAATTCTAGCTGCCGCCGCCCTGCCACCTAACTGCCACTTGCCGGATATTTTGGGGTGTCACGTTTCCCGTGAGCCTTTGAAACCAACTGCCGCCGACAGGCGGCATTTTGTTGGCAGTCGATTTTTTTGGCGCCAATATATTACAAGGTGTGAAGCATCGGGTTTATAATTTAAGATCTTAAGCTACAATTTTATTTCCGAAGTTGAAACTGTATGATTAAGACTCTTCAACCCTAGGTTTAAGTCTGTTAAACTATGGGTTGTAACTATCATACATATGGTTCAAAGTAATTATTGTGCTAACCGCATGCCATGTTGAAGGCATACTTAAAACTAGAGAGGTAGCTATTGCCATAAAATAAAAAAAAATATCTTCATAAAATGACAGTTTTTGTAAAGATTGTCAAATATTCTATAGTATCATGGAATAATTTAAAAATTAAAAAAAAAAGAACCCTCTTTCTTGAAATATTGCACCCAACCCTCAACGTCCAGGCTTAAAGGTAAGAAAAAATCAGAATGGAAACCAGTCTCCATCTCAATCTTCTCATTGGTCAGTTTTGAGATTGTTCTCCAATTCAACCAATCAGAAAACTGAGATCTGAAGATGGTTTCCAAAAATAAGGTGAAATATGCATATCAGGAATCGCCACATTCAGAAAAAAACAGCCTCCCCACAGTCAAGAAGAAGAGAGAGGGAGAGAGCATGGTTAATAAAATGATCAGTTTCAAAAAAGACACCACTAACAATAAACAAAAATGAGAACCCGAGGGGTTACCGCCTTGGAACGGTCAGTGGCAAATCAAATTGCCACTGGGGGGTTTAAACCAGGTTCTAGGGTGCACCAACCTCACACTTGCCCCAACAGGTTCTCATATCACAAAACAAGTACAAGTAGTCTTGGTGAAAAAACTCCAACCCACTTATCGGCTTAACAATGTTTCATGCAAAAGCACACAAACATATAAAACATAAGAAGCTAAGAGCATTGAAAAGCCGAAGGGGCGGGTACTCAATGATCTTACCGAGACCAGAGCTCCTGGAGTAAAATCAGCAAGAACACGATGACAGGGATAAAAGAAACAAATCGAGCTTCTAGGTTCTTTTAAGAAAAGATTTCCCCATAAACCTTCATAAACTCTTAAACCCCTGCCACCGTCGTGCATCCAAAAAGGTTAGCATGTCAGTTTTATAACCTTGAGGCCAGATGGCTCTAGTTTTGAAACGTCTCTGCTCTTAACTCTTTACGCCATATGTACTCGTTTTAATGCACATGTGACTATTGTAGATCCAGTATTACAGCCTAACAAGAATTTGTCATTTGATGGTTTTCACAAAAAAATCATAGTACAGTATAGTGTTATGATAATAAAATAAAATCTAGGTAGCATGTCGAATTTATTTGTATCAAAGTAGAATGAATATATGGCACAATAGATATGTAATGTATAAAAATAATATAAAATGGAACTAAAAATTTAACTAAGTCTACACAATGAAATAAAATCACTATCACAAATACCCTATCTTTGAAATTACATAATTCACTGCAATTTAAAGAGTATTTTTAATCTAGCTCTTTGTTTCATTCATATAAATGTTAATACATATTATTTATATACAAATTATTTTTTATTGTCATGGAAGCAATGGATGTCAATAAGGGAGTTCTAAACTGGACTGACTTAAAGTGAACATGTACCATGCCACAGTGTTAACTTGATATATCCAGTGCATAAACCATTAAATAGCATTTATATTTTCTTCAATCAATAGGCCAGTACAACAGCATGTAAAATATAATTTTCAGATTCAATTCTTTTTTTAACATTGATTCATCAGTCTCCAGGAATGTTAGAAAACAGAGACAAGTCTCTATTTTGTAGCAGCTTAATGACTAATTTTGAGCACTGTCTCTTAAATGACAGGGGTGCATCCAGGGGATTCTAACCACTTTTTAGGGCAGCAATATTTAATTTTCAGGAGGCTTTTGGCCAGGAGGTTGGAAATATCATGCAGCTACCATTAAACTTCCCCAAACGAAACCCCTTTCTGGAAAATGTGAATGGCCAAGTTGAAAGGTTATAAACAGAGAAAGGTAACAAATGGTCTCCAAATAATTGTTCAAGATTGTTCTCAAAATCAACCAATCAGATCACTGAGATCTGAAGCTGGTCTCTAATATCCGTTTTATAACCTTGATGCCAGTTTTGAAATGTTTCTACTCTTAAGTCTATGATCTGAAGTCCAGATAACTTTATGCAAAATTTGTGATCTGCCAGTTGGCTGTAAGGTGAAAATAAAAGACCAAAAAAAGGTCAATTAATCTATACTCAAATGATACAGAAACACAGGGTAATTTTTGAAGATGATTCATCTCGATCAACCCCTCCCTGTCCCCCTTTCCCCCAGGAGACCATGTTTTGCAATCCGATTACATGTAGGTGAAATTTGATACAGTACCACATGCACTGTAACCACAGGAACCTGGATTTCTTTCAATAATCACCCCGATCTAACATATATAAACACAAGGAATGACTGCCGATTCCAGAATGACTTTTATTGAAGTGCTATGATTGCTAATAATGGATTTGATTTTTGTTTCAAATTTTTGACCAGCGGAAACTCCGTTTCAAGGCTGTAGCTGGAAAATTCTTATAACGGGTTAGTGGGTGGGGTACGAATCCATGCATTCCTTGTGTTTATTATATATGTATATAGGGTCAAACGTCATATATGTTGGATCGGGGTGATTTTTTAAAGAAATTCAGGTTCCTGTACTGTAACATAGAGAGTTCCTTGGCGGAATTTCATTGCTTTTGACATGTTTGATCAAGGTGTTTGCAAGATATAATATTATTGCTTATAATGTCACTCTGCGTTTCTTTACCTCTTGAGAATATTACAGTAGGCCTATTTTAAGAAAACCTTTCTTCAAAAGCTCCAAACTCTAGTTGGCAAGTTCAGTTTATTTTCTATATTGAGTACACATAAAATCTAAAGCACAAAAATTGTATAAAATAATAATTTGGAAAAAGCTTAATAAGTGAAAAAATAAAAACAATAATATCCATCAAATTGTAAACAAAAGTATCTCCATCATTAATTATAATATTATAATAAATTTCCAGATTCCTTACAAGCAAATGTGTGTGAAAAGAAATGTTGTCATTTTGTAAATTTACATTGTGATGCTAGGTTTTTGCACTTTATATATTTGACTCAACATCAAAAAAATATTTTTCGAAAGAAATTTTAGTATGAAATATCCTACATATCAACAGGAAATATTTATTTGCTTGAAGCAGCTCAAATTAAGGATTGAATGGATATTTGATGGTTTTCATTTGTTTATGGAAAACAGTTGGGTTGTTTAAAGTGTGTGTAGCCAAGAGGTCTTCATGCTAACTTTAAACAATTCAATTCAAATGTTTTTCATACCGAGATAAAACCATCAAATAATAATTCAATCCTTAAGTTTACATGCAAAATCTTTAATACAGAAATCATGAGAAAACTTCATGATAATTACGTTTTTTCTGAATGACAGCCACATGGTCAACAAAGCAAAATGTAGCCCACTTATTCGCAGCAAATCTTGGAAGATCATGTCTTCTAGTCTACATGTAGGTCAAAATACTGTGCAGAGTCCAATATATTTTGAGCAGCCATTTCTGTATCCTTGCCCTTTAACCCATTCCTGTACAGACACACCTTTATTGCTAGGGCGAACAGTTTAGATCCAGATCAGCCGGCACATCCGTGCCGTCTGATCAGGATCTAAACTGTTCGCTTTTTGATTCATTAGGTTATTTCTGACCAAAATGCGACCAGTGCAGATCCTGATCAGACGGCACGAATGTGCCGGCTGATCTGGATCTACACTGGTCGCACACGTGTAAAAATGCGTATATATCCAGGAAAGGGTTAAAGTAATATGTCACAGTGCATATCATCATTAATTATGTGAATCATTATAAAGTTTCATCAAAGATAATGAAATGGAAGTGTAAATATTGTTAACTGGTTTACTTAGAGCTTGATAAAAACCAAAACTGTGTGGAAATATTAGATATCATGTCGATCTACAACATAATATCATATTCCCTATGAATTTAAAGCATTCTGATTGGTCGAGAGCTCCGTACTCGCGAGTCCGAAAAAAGGGATAACTACCCCGGGAATTAATAACTACCTTTGCTATCATCATCATCATCATCATCATCATCTGAATGCTTTAAATTCATAGGTTATATGATATAACGAGTAAATACTAAATGCTGAGGTCGATATGTAGTTTTGCGGACCTGGGTAGTGTGATATCGACCTCGGACTTCGTCCTCGGTCGATATCACACTACCAAGGTCCGCAAAACTAAATATCGACCTCAACATTAGTATTTATTTGTATAATAACATCTACTTCATCAATAAACAAGAAATAAAGAAAAAAATATTGTCAAAGGTTGTAATTATAGGTTTCCATTTTTATGCAAATTAAGAAAAATTATTCTGACAGTTAATATATCAATAAAACACAAGAAAAACAAAATTCAATTATTTAACAATTTTTTAATTAAATATTAAATTGAGAAAACAATGCAGATCTTCAATATATATGTATATAAACCCTTGTGCAACAATGCTCCAAAAATGATGTTTGCAAAATATTATTTTTTTCACAAAGGAATGGAAAATACTGTATAACTATAAGAGAAATTGTTCAATACAAGATCATTCATTATAATGTGAAATGAATTGTTTATTTTTATAAATATAATGTTAGTAATAATAAGTTAATCTTACTAGTACTGAAAAATATGTGTGTGAAAACTGTCCGAAAATTTTTTTAAAGGCATTTTTAACCACCAGTGTAAATCCAGATCACCTGGCACATCTATTGTGTCTTATCTGGATCTTAATTAGTCACTTCTTGGTCAGAAATAATCATAAACAACGACCAATACATGCAATAAAAACACATTTTACACATGTATTTATTCAGTATTCTTTTAAATATAAACATATAAAAATGAATTTAAGTTGATGTCCTTAAATATTATATCAAAGTCCCCACCCAAAATATAGTGAGTCACAAAAAAAAGATGTCGGGAACCAGTATACACTAATATACAAGCCAAAAAGTCCGAAAAAATAGGTTTCCACAGCTCAGTCAATCTCATACGGAGGCTATCATTCAAAACCGGAGTATGAGATGTCAATATATATTGGAAGCTTTAATGCAGAGGGGAGCAAACTTGTTGTGTTTTTTTTTTTTATTTTAGTATGCTATTTGGATTCCATGTTTAACCCTTTCCTCTATAGATACAACTTTATTGCGAGGGCGAACAGTTTATATCCAGATCAGCCGGCACATCCATACCATATGATCAGGATCTAAACTGTTCGCTTTTTGATTCCTTAAGTTATTTCTGACCAAAATGCAACCAGTGCAGATCCTGATCAGACGGCTGATCTGGATCTACACTGGTCGCACACGTGCAAAAAGGCGTATATATGGAGGAAAAGGTTAAGGTCAATTAGAAAATGGAAACCCATTTCCATTATAAATTTATATTCAAAGATACCTAAATAGTCATCTTAAAAAATGCATATCATGACACCCAGCTAATAAAATGCATTAAAATTGTCAAAACTTTAAACTAAAAATTGCGAACCATAAATGATGCAGTAACTTTTCCTTTACTGCCAGTTTATATTTTAATTTATATTATTAGTAAGTAATTATTAAACATTTTCAATACAACTGTTTTAAGCAATTGTAAATAAGGCCAACATACATGAAACTTACTTCTCACCACAGTGTACATGTTAGAAATGGCATACTGGCCAAACTAAACATCTAAATTAAATTAAGTCAAATGCAAGTTATCCAACTGTTAGACAATCATATTTCACTTTTTTACATCACAAAACTCATGTATTTACTTTCTCCATTTTTAGCCAATGCTTGAGGTTTGAGACTGGTCTCCAGTTTAAGTTTTACGAACTTGGGTATTGGGGAATAAAGCACACTCTCACACGAACTTACTTAAAGTACATTTTTAATTCAAATAAAAAATTAGTATTACAAATTATCATATGTAGTACATGTCAGTGAATGTATAAAATAAACAAACCTTCAGTGTTTCTAAGAAAATCTGTGTCTGGCATCTTCATTAAAGATTGGATTTAATACATATGAATGAAAAAAACAACAAAAGATTTGTTGATTTTTGGAGATTTTTTTACTTTTCTCAGGTAAAATATATTTTATCAACATTGTTATTTTGTTATAAACAATGTCCAATTTTGGCATAAAAAATATGATGTTATTTTTATTTACAAAATAATGTCATTGTTTATACTGAGTGGAAAATATGCTCATTGATAAGGTAAATTATGTTGGGTAATGGTGAAATAACATGTCTGAAATTATCCAATTTCTATAAAAAATATAGAATTCTATTAAATATATATACGATTAATTTCATGGGCTATAATTTCAATTTTACTGGGTAGATCTTGCTGTCAACTACATTTTCTGATATTTGTTGGACGCGGTGAAAACAACATGAATACAAACAAAAGTGCATATGTTAGCACTTATTTAATTATAAAATGGATATCAACAACCCTGAGAAAAACTCTCTTATGAAAATTGTATGAAACAATAACATTTATATAGTTTCAATCTCATTACTCTTTCCTCCATAAATACCCATTTTTACACATGTGCGACCAATGTAGATCCAGATCAGCCACCACATCTGTGCTGTCTGATCAGGATCTGCACTGGTCGCATTTTGGTCAGATCAAAAAGCCAACAGTGCTGATCAGCATCATAGGTGTGCCGGCTGATCAGAATCTACACTGTTCGCCCCCACACTTAAAGGTGTGCCTATAGAGGAATATAAGTATCATGCATGACTGTGAGGTGAAGATGGAAAAATCTGTCACCGAGGGTGAACTGTTTTGCGGGAACGAGGCTCTGCCGAGTTCCCGCCAAAACAGTTCACCTGAGGTGACAAATTTTTCTAATTTTACCGAATGTCTTGTGCAAGATACTTTTTCTTGCATACCTTTTATTATTTATAACATTTCTGTGTAAGTATACACACTTATTTATTTTCATTATGCTGAAATATTGACGTTAACGCAAACTTTTTTTTATAAATGACGTCACTAACTAGAATATATTATGTCAGATACTTGAAGACGTGACGTCACTCACTGGCTCATTCTACATGGGGTGTAGGATCAAAATTTCCTACACGGGTGAAAACACCGGATAACCTGATCTGGTATGCAAGAAAGGGTTATACAGAATGTTAATGAAATGATATATATTTAAAAGTTTTGTTTTGATATGTTATCAAATCACAAGTTATGGATTCATGATCTACAACAACAAAAACACATGAAACAAAAGGACTCTTAACCCAAGACTCTATAAATATGGCTTATATCCCATGCCTGACCATTCTAGATCCAGATCAGATTGCAAATCCATCCAGTCTTATCAGGATCTGCACCGCTTGTTGTTTTTTTTTTTGGAATGAAATAACCTAATATATAAAAAGACTAACAGTGCAGATCCTGGCCAGATGGCATAGATGAGTTTGCTGATCTGGATCTAAACAATTCACCAAAGCCATAAAGAAATACGGCTATATTTCAGAGGATCTACATTGTTTACTTCTTGGTCAGAAATAACCTAAGAATTTATAGCTAATAGTGTATATCTGAATCAGACTGCATGGATTTTCAGGCTGATTTGGATCTAATCTGGTTGCATATGGGCTATAAGCTGTATTCATGATTCCATGGGGTAAATGGTTAATTATTTGGAGTTATAGTCTTTCAGTTTTCTGTTCACAATGAAGTTTTACCCTTTCCTATATAGACACACCTTTATTGCATGGGCGAACAGTGTAGATCCAGATCAGCCAGCACATCTGAGCCGTCTGATCAGGATATGCACAGTTCACTTTTTGATTTGTTTGGTTATTTCTGATCATAATGCGACCAGTGCAGATCCTGATCTAAACTGGTCGCACATGCGTAAAAATGTGTATATGGAGGAAAGGGTAAAAATGTTAGTTAAATCTCACAAAATGGACAGATAATAGTATGAAGCACTATGTGCCTTAAATGAAACAAATTTTAAACAATACAACCTTTAAGGTTAAGTATTTACAACAGTATTATACACAAAAAATCATGCCCTTTAATCCTTATATTTGATTCATTCATGAATCTGTTTGCTTATGACCATGTGTGAAATGCAAATATTTGGAACACATGAACAGAAATATGCGTACAATATTTGTTGTATGATCAACTTTGATATAAATGTATATAATTATGTATATCTATGTAGCACATTTTCATATCTTTATGTACATAATAGATACATGTATACTTAGACTCATCTATCTTAATAACATAATTGATTTACACATCAACAACTGCCAAAAAAAATGGCAAACAATTGCTATTATGATATTTATCCATTAGAAGTATGCACAACTCCAACTTATTTTATTAACAAAAAAAATAAACAAGTTGAAGTTCTATAAATAACTTTTTTTATCTGTATTCATAAAAAAAAATTACCAGAATTGTTCAAAATCTGGCACTGCACAAATTTCCAGTAGTTTTAGATTTCTAAATGTTCACTGTTTTCACTTTTCTGTAATAAAGCTAAAGACTTAGTTAAAAAAAACATTTTGTACTAATAGTCATATTTTGACACTTATCAGCTTGCTTTGTCTCTTTATGTGTACTTACGATGTCGTATAGTTTGTACTTGTCATATTTTAACCGTGCATAATTTTGCATTATACATTGTATCAGTATTGTGAATCTTTATGTGTTCCTATATACATTGTAATATCATAAGTACGCCAAACATCATTATTTATTTTGACGTCAATGTCGTTTGACGTCGACTTCATTTCCTTTTATGACAAACAATCCTAAAGAAGGCATTATGGCCAAAACGTCGATGTAATAAAATGTTGAAAATTTGACCTCTATTTGTGATTTATTTAAAAACATGGATAACTAAGGCTCAAACATTTTGCAGAATCAAATCAATGCTTAAAGGTTGTGCTTGTATATTTCACATACACGTTCATAAAAATGTTTCAATTTTTTGCAATTGGGCCTGGAGCATTTTAAATTGGGATAAAATGTTGAACCTAATTTGGGAAACCCTCCTTTAACCCTTTCCTCCATAGATACACCTATATTGCGTGGGTGAACAATTTAGATCCAGATCAGCCGGCACATCTGTGCTGTTGGCTTTTTAAATGATCAGGTTTTTCTGACCAAAATGTGAACAGTGCAGATTCTGATCAGACAGTACGGATGTGCTGGCTGATCTGGATCTACAATGGTCACACATGCGTCAAAATGCGTATATATGGAGGAAAGGGTTAAACAGGAAAAATTAAAAAAAAAAAACACTAAGAAATAAATTTAAAAACTGTTGTCATTTGCATAATAAAAACTTATTATTTTTCACAAAATTAGTATCAGTAGGTCAGACTGAAAAACATTTCTTTTATTTCTCATTATAACTTTCCTAAACATAGAAATTGGGAATTAAAACTTTGATTTGGGGTAATAAGTATATATGTTGGCATTGGATGCGGAGCCTTAATTCAGCCCAAATTAAAATCTAAAAATAAAAACACTGTGCCTATACTATATGGAACAAAATACATCCAATATCTAACATCACTAACACAAGACTCTAAACAAACAAGCAAGTCAAAACTAGACATGGAACTACTCATTTTGGTATATAAAGGAAAAAAATATCTTCAAACAATCATATCTGGTTATTATTTACTCCATAGTTACACATTCAATCAAATGGGTGACCAGTGTAGATCCAGATCAGCCAGCACAATAAGCCATCTATTCTAGATATACACTGTTTGCTTATTAGTCAGAAATAAAATAATGAATCTTAAAACAAAATGGTGTAGATCTATATCTACACTGCTTTCTCATGTGATAAATGTTGTCTCTATGAGGTTAAGGAAAAAGGCATAAACATAAATTCATAAATCTATCTCCTTCGACTTCCAGTGCTATACGACCTAGTCCTTTGTGAGCTGGATCTTGGATCACCACGACGCTCATCATGATCTTCAATAAATCTCTCTCGACTGTTATGACGATCTCTCCTCCTTCGATCATCATAATCACTACTATCTCTTTCATCATAATAATCATGTTCCCGTTTACGACGGGAATTAGACCCTGTGGATGACGCCCTTTGTGCACGCCCACTCTGGCTGCGAGTCCTGGTCCTACTTCTGTCTCTATGATTTGTGTCACTATGAACATCAGAGTAATTATAATCCGAGTCTGCACGACCCCCGTGATAAGTAGGCACACTTCTGGCTGGAGAATGGTGAGACCTTTGTTTTGATCTACCACTTCTCGTAGATCCCCTATGAGAATTTAAATCATCAAAAGACCTCCCTCTGTTTCTTGCCTCTCGCAAGGATTGTCTAATATTAGCGTCAGTTAAACGCAAATCATCTTTTTGTGTCCGACTGGGTCTACCAAACCCTCGTTGAGATTCCAACCTGCTTTGTCTATCAGCTCGCTGGTGCTCGTGCCAGCGGGCCTCTTGCCTCTGTAGGTCCTCTTCCTCACGTGCTTTCTTATAACTCTCCCTTGCTAAACCCCTTCTCATAGAGTCAAACTCGTGGCTCACATTTTTTACAGGTTTTGGATTTTTTGGATTTGTTTCAACCCTATTGTCCACCTGATCAGTGTCAACACTGCCGGTATCTATAGAGTTACACTTAGCATGTTTTTCGGAGATTGTAGTTCTGAAGGCGGGATACAAACTGTGTTTTACACTAGCTACACTGTTGTGGGCACTACTATGAACACTCCCGTGTGCTGAACCATCATGCACTGTACCTGCAAATCATAAAGAAATTTTCAATAGGTGAAATCATGTGCCATGTCATAATGGGGATAATGACCTATTCTACCAGTGTAGAACTAACATATCCACTCAGTCTGATCAAGACTTTGAATGAAAACAGCATATAGTTCTAAGCTAATGAATGCCAACAGTGTTTGTTGTGTGGTAACAGTTTGCATTATTTAGCTATTTTTTTAAGTCCACTCATTTCAATTTCAGAGCAATAGCCAACCTAAGTGAGCAATAATTATTCAACATCTGTCGGTTCCAAACATGTTGCATAGATACCAAGAAATCTTTAATTTTCATAAGGTTTTAAATTTCACAGATGTCTTGGACAGAGCAATTCTGGAATGCAAAACATAGAATTATGAAACATACAACAGAAGTTAATTCATTTAAGAAAATGGAAAACCACCAATGTAGGAACCTATGAAAATAATGCTTAACCGAAAACCACAGAATTTTATGCCTATGAATATATTAAGTGCATTAATAGTATGCCTAATTGGTGAGGTCAATATTCTTTTACTGAACATTCTCAAGGTCAGATGCAAGATTTCCAGATACTGGATTTGTTTGAGGCAATCTTCGTGAAGTTTCATGGTTATTTCCAACTTTCTGGCCAAAATCTCCATAAAAATTAAAATTTGCTGTCCAAAAAGGGGGTTTAAGGAACCCCACTGAACCCCCTCTGGATCTGTCCCTGCATTCTTACCGGAAGGAAACAGGATGGAGGTGCTGCGTGCGATAGCCTCTTTCTCTTCATGCTTCCTCCTAAAGGCAATGATCAGGTATATGGCCACTGCTATGATTACAACCAATATGAGCACACACGCTACAGCAATCCCAGCTATCACGCCTCCACTCATTCCCCCCGTGGCAACTGCTTGTGGCCCTCTGCCATCACCAATGTCTGGTCCTAAAATGAAGAACATTGATAAACCATGTTTATTTTGTTAGGCTCAGCCTTTCTAACGAACAGTAACACATCTTAACCCTTGCATCCATAGATACACCTTTATTGCAAGGGCGAACAGTTTAGATCCAGATCAGCTGATCTGATCAGGATTTGCACTGTTCGCTTTTAAGTTTTTGATTCCTCAGGTTATTTCTGACCAAAATGCGACCAGTGCAGATCCTGATCAGATGGCATGGATGAGCCGGCTGATCTGGATCTACACTGGTTGCACATGCATAAAAATGCGTACATATGGCAAGAGGGTTAAGGCATTTTGTCTAAAACATTTTTGATTTTCTACCATCTTTACTAAGTAACTAATATGTATAGGCCCCATTTATCCCTTTACTAAATATATATACAGTTTAATACAATGTCCTAACAGTGTTAGATTCATATACGGCAGTACATCTGTGACATTGAATAATGATCTACACTGTTGGCTTCTTGGTCGGAAATAATCTAATAAATCAAAAGGCTAACAGTGTAGATCCTGATCAGGTTGCATGAATGTGCTGGCTGATCCAGATCTACATAGATTGTTCTGAAGTCCATGATCTGGAACTGCACTTGTTACATCTTGGTCAGGAAAAAACCTTATAAATCTTAAACAAAAAAATGCAGTTCCTGATCAGATTGTACAGATGTGCTGGCAGATCTAGATCAACACTGTACACCCATGCAATGAAAGTGTACAAAGGGAGCAAAGGGTTAATCTTACCATCTTTCAGTACCTAAATTTATGTAGAACTTGTAACCTGTGGTGGTAGAATCGATAAAAGTGTACCAAATGAGTAAAGAATCAATAAATGTGTACCTAATGAGTGAAGAATCAATAAATGTGTACCTAATGAGTGAAGAATCAATAAAGGTGTACCTAATGAGTAAAGGATCAATAAATGTGTACCTAATTAGTGAAGAATCAATAAAGGTGTACCTAATGAGTGAAGAATCAATAAAGGTGTACCTAATGAGTGATGAATCAATAAAGGTGTACCTAATGAGTAAAGAATCAATAAATGTGTACCTAATGAGTAAAGAATCAACAAAAATGTACCTAATGAGTGAAAAATCAATAAAGGTGTACTAATGAGTAAAGAATCAATAAAGGTGTACCTAATGAGTGAAGAATCAATAAAGGTATACCTAATGAGTGAAAGGTTAATCTTACCATCTTCAGTAGCCAACTTAATGTAGAACTTGTAGCCTGTGGTGGTAGAATCAGGTTTCTGCAGGCTGATTGCTATATCATCCGAGTAAGTAGGGTATGCTGATCCTGTTCCAGAGTTACAACCAAATTTGTACTGAAATGATAAGATATTATTTTACTTTTTTCATATGACTAGCCCCTGGATTTATGGTCTCAAACAGTAATGTTTTTTTTTCCAATATTTAATGTAGATTGAGGACAACAACAAAGTCTCACCCCTGTACTGGGAACTTCTGACATCACAGGGGCAATAACACAGAATTTTGGGTCCAGCTGTTTGAAACTTGAAACAGCACATGCTAAAGTGGAGTACAGATGCCCAAAACCAGTTCATGCTACTTATTTCCCATTGCAACAAAAAAGAATATCAACCATTAAATTATTTTATCGGAAAGAGATTCAGTACAATTCCAATAAAATTCCTGAATCCATAAAGGCACTGACAATGTCATTCACAGATTTTGTGCAGTTTTCACCTTGTAATTTAATGATACCACAGTATTTCAAATATTACTTAACCTTAACTCCGTATATACACATTTAAGCATGTGTGCAACAAGTGTAGATTCAGATCAGCCAGCACATCCTTGCCATCTGATCTTGATCTGCACTGGTCACATCTATGTCAGAAACAACCTAATGAATCTAAAAGCAAAGAGTCTAGATCCTGATCACAGAGCACTGATGTGCAGGCTGATTTAGATATACACTGTTTGCCCATACAATAATGGTGTATCTATTGAGTAAAGGGTTAAGTATTGTAGACTTACCCTCGGGTTGTTTAGTGATACTGCCTCCACTGGTCCTTCAAACACTTTGATGAAAATTTGACATTCTCGAAAAATAAGGTCTCGTACAAAAATCTTGAATTTACGTCCTTCAAGACCTTGAAATCGAACAGTGCACTTGTCTCGTATTCCTGAAATAATCATAAAGCTGCGTAACTATGTATTATTGAAGTTTCAAACTTAATCCTTTACTTCGTAGATACATTTTTATTGCTTGGGCAAATAGTGTAGATCCTCATCAGACTACACATTAAGTGCCATCTTATCAGGATCCACACTGTTTGCTTTTTTATTCATTACTAGGTTATTTCTAATCAAAATGTGACCAGTGCAGATCCAGATCTAATGGCACTGATGTGTCAGCTTATCTGGATCTGCACTGGTTGCATATGCGTAAAAATGTGTGTTATGGAGTAATGAGTTAATTTTATTTTAGTTTATTTTCAAGGTCAAAAAAGGGCTTACTTAATTTTTTACTGTTAATAATTATATGAAGGGTATGAAAATCAACTTTTCTTTAAACCTTGTACTAGACTATAGATACTACTTATAATACCCCATGAACAATAAATAAAGATCAAGATCATCCTGCACATCATATTCCTATCAAGAGTCAAAAGTTAAGTAAGAAACTCTCAGTAATAAAACAATTTAGAACACCAGTCGTAAAACTTACCGAACAACAATCGTAAGTCGGAAAAGTAAATTATGAACAACAAAGACAAGTGCGACTGCCCGGCTACTTTTAGCAGGAGGGGTTTTATCATAACCAGAAATTAAAGGGGTCGATATAATGATATTTTATGATTTACTACCATCAACATTTTACTCATGAATGTAATTACCATACTGTAATTTCCTGTTTATATAAGGTGGAAATTCTACTAGTCATAAATGATTTTTTTTTAAGATTAAATCAAGAATAAAAACTCTGTTCAAGGGTCAAATGAAACCCCTGAATTACACAGTGTCCCATTTCAGGGTCTGAGATGCAAGATTTACAGAAAGGGCTTTTGTTTGGGGCAGTTTTAGAGAAGATACATGATAATTTCCATCTTCCTGGCTAAAATTCATATGAAACTAATATTACTGTCTAGAAAAGGGGGGTTTGAGAAACCCCACCAAATCCCTCTGGACCCATCCCTGCCTATTTGTAGTTTATCTAACCTTTATGATCCTGTAGGGGCTCAGCATATATATTGTAGACATCTTGAGGTCTAACAATCACTGGCCCACTTGTGGTGCACACACCTGTATTTTCCATGTCAACTGAAAAATTAAATAATAATATTGCCATTCTTTCGATAAACAATACATACATGTACTTAAAGGCCTGTTTTAATGTGCCTTCATACGATGTCTGTATGTCTGAAGGATTACAAATTTATTTTCATTTGATCTTTTTTCCGCCAAAATAAGACCTTGTTTATAACAGATGTTGATATAATGACATTCACCTTAAGAAGAGTCAAATAAACTCGAAACATGTAGTGAATTATTGGAGTTTGTCTTCCTTTATTTATTTAATTTCAGAAACCCAAAAACACACAGCACTTTGCCAATATGTCCGACATTGCCAAACACAAAAATTTGTATGCATGAATTGGTTTCAGTTACCACTTTCGGCACACTGTGGTGATACTGTACCATCATACACTTTGTATTAACTTCCTCTGGAAATTATGAGTGCTGTACAAAATATGAAAAATCAGACTGTATACAGACACCTTTTGTAACATAACCTTGGTGGTGTTCCGAGAGTGAACTTAGCCAACATGACAGCAGAAACTGTGTTATTTCATTGTTTTCCTTTCTGTAACATGACATTTAACCCTTTCCTCCACAGACACACCTTTATTGCATGGGAAAACAGTGTAGATCTAGATCAGTCGGCATATCCATGACGTCTGATCAGGATCTACACAGTTTGCTATTTGATTTGTTAAGTTATTTCTGACCAAAAAGCAACCAGTGCAGATCTTGATTAGATGGCACAGATGTGCCAGCTGATCTGGATCTACACTGGTTGCACATGCGTAAAAATGCGTACATATGGAGGAGAGGGTTAAACACAGGCTTGAACCTGAGCTGATGTGAACATTCACAATTCCAACTCCTACCCAGCAGGAACATCTTACCATTAAATATATCTGCGTTGACAAGATGCCCATTCAATGACAGGGAGATTAACAACAACAACATCCAGAACTTCATTATGCTGTCAGATCACTTGCTGTGTAGGGATGCATGTACATATCCTGAAAAAATATTGTTTTTAAATATATTAACATATATAATTAGTTATAAGGCAGTCCGTTTCTAAGACTCAATTGCACAATATTCACTGTCAGTCACCAGGTTATATTGATAAATATGTGATTAGTTAATGAATCAACAGAAACTATTAGTTGGGGCCATTTATGAGTGACTTCCCCTCAGAAAATTTCTTTGAAATCATTTAGTTTTCCACAAAAAGTAACATTACGTTAGGGTTTTTCATTCCCCTTCGGTGAAAAAATCACGCTATTTTCCCCAAAATTATAGAGCATGGGCCCCTTCCCCTGGCAGTGAAAAAAAGCCCTGCAAGCACAAAAGCATTATGAAAAGATGTACAATCAGGGGTTACATTTGACCTGGGAGATGACCGTTTGACTTTAAATTTCCAAAAAGTTTCATATTGACCCATAGTCCCATACAATTTTAAATGAAGAGTCATTTTTCCTTGATATATAAATATTATGGGTAATTTGGTTATTAATTCGCTGAATTCTCTAAATTCAGTAGCTAGTGGAACCCCTGACAATCTCCATATGCAAACATTTTTAATCAGGTCTGTTTAAATGATAAACTGGTTGAGACTTTAAGGGCGGACATCCCAAAAGACGTTATTTTGTATAACAGGTCAGTGGTTCGAGTCGAATTATTGAAACTACTAATATCCCCGTTTTCCCCCAAAAAAATTTCTTGTTATATGAAATAACTAAAGATAATCCAGGGGTTTTCCTAGCCTTTCTGGGGGTCCGGAAAACGGACCCTTTCCCAAAGCAAACGGACCCTTTCCCAATCCGAAATTTCTTCCATTTTTCCCAATTGAATTCACAGACAATTTTCAAAACATAAGAAACAGTGTTAACTTTCGCTTTACGTTGTAAACAACAACTGACTGCTTTATCTCGCACTATGCATGTGACGTCACAACCAGGTGTAAAATTCGCTAATCCTGGATAAATTTACATAACTCTAGAAACGCCTATATTTTACAACAATCGGTACAATCTTTATCGCGAGATATTTTAATTCTCGCGAGTATATGCGACAGCATGATTACACAAACTTTCAAAACTGTCAAAATTGTGTCTTTGAGAATTAAAAAGGTGCCGTTTGTCGGCGCTTAATTAATTTTTGACGATAAGTGATTAGGTAAGTTGATTGCCAATGATTGAATCAATTAGTTCACAGTTGTTACTTTAATCGCGTTATTCGAAATTACTGTATATATCTTACAGTACTGACTAATCCTTTCATTCTACGGAAAATTCCTCAGTTGAATTTTAAAATAATGCTTTAATTAATTGATGTATCTGCTTAACTTTGTTCAGTAATTATGAATAGATTTTAGAATGGATCATTTTGTGATACGAAGGTAAATATTAAAGTGTTTTGCGATATTTTGTCTAAAGCAAAAAGGGAGATAATAAGTTTGATTATTAAATTGAATAAAATACAAAATCTCCGCAAATTATTTCGTATTCGCTAAAATGTTGCTAAATAAATATTATGTGAACAAATGAGATGAAAAACAGCAAACATTTTTACAGATTTTCAGTCCACTATTGTAAAATTAAAAATTATATATATACTATCTAATCATAATATAATGCCAATGTAAATCATATATCACAAGAACTGAAACATGATAGTTTGTGTGTTCTGGGCATATGGTTCTAGTAGCAAAAAAAAAACAAAAAACAAACCCTTATTTTTTCAAACTACATCTGTATTTGCATTTTAGACGGATATTGCCATTTATATACACAACAAAAGTAAAACAAATGGGACATTCAAGTGCAAGTTTTGTTTGTGCTATATATAATATAATGATTTCAAAATTCCCAAAACTTGTATTTTTGCCGATAAATATTCCCAAAATGAAACATTTCACGCGCTAAAATTTTCCCAATTCTGGCCAGGGTCCTTTTCCCAAAATGGCTAGGAAAACCCCTGCAGATAACAAATTAAACAGATCTCTGAAAAAAAACATCATCCCAGTTCCACGCCAATTTCAAAGACAAAAACGTCACTTACCGAACAGATATTGTTGATGTTGGTCGATAAATAATTTATCTTTCCGATGACACCAGAAACTAAACATAAATCCGTATATTAGCAGAGAAAATCCAAATTAATTATCAAAATATCTGAATTTTTCACATTTTTGTCCGCAGAATCTGTTCTTTTCCGAAAATTTTCCGGAAACGCCCAAAGTTTCAAAAACTGAGTAAATTAAAAAAAAATGAAGAAATTATTTGACAATTGTTTGAAACAAACCTTGAAAATAACAAGCGATCTCGGTAAGTCGCTGTTGTTTTGATGGTCAACATTCTATTTACTTGATTTTTATTTAAATTACACATTGTACGTACAGGAAACATACCGACATTTTGCGGACTTTCAGAATTTTCCACCAAATTTAACGGTTTTTTTTAACCTGGCTCTAATGCGCAGCCAAGTTGTTTTTCAAATAAACCAGGCTTAATCGGAAAAGAAGAGATTCCGAGTGAAAACTTCCATAAATTTTGATAATAAATTTGGATTTTCTCCACCAATAGACGAATTTATGTTTAGTTACTAGTGTCATAGGAAAGATTAATAAAGAATCTATCAACGGGAATCAACATTTGTTCGGTAAGTTACCATTTTGTCTTTGAAATTAATGTGCAAGTGGGATCATGAATTTTTTCTCAATCTGTTACTTTGTTATCTTTAGATAATTTAGGATAGAGAGAAATATGTTGTTTTTTTTCAAAAACGGGGATATTTTGTGTTCTGGGTGATTGTTGTTACATTTCTTGATACAGATCGTCCATTTATTAGCTAAAATTGACCAAACTTGATACTAGAGCTCTTTTTTAAGCCTATATAGCTCTACTGACATACTGGCCAGAAAAGGACCTATAAACAGGTGTCTGTGGTGGTGTGTAGAAAATTTTCTATGAATCTGTTTTGTTTTCATAGTCAAAATTGCAGTTCATGTGCTTTGTGATTATGCTTTGTGCCTCATGTGCTTTGCTCACCCGAGAAGTCAGTGCTAATCATTTTCGTAATCAGTATCTTGTATCTAGAATGACCGAAGCTTTCCATTGACACCAAATAATGGCAGCTTCATTACATTTTTGGTACCATTTTAAAATTGACTCAGTGATTATTTTAATCCTCGAACATTTCTGTTTGATTTTATGATTTACCTTGATTTTCACCTGTCAATTTTAATATTTGTAAACTTCCGTAAACACGAGCGCCATCTGCAATGTGCAAAAGTAATTTCCCCCTATCAGTCCCAGACCAGACGATTTATGATGTAATAAAACCCTGACCAGACCCAGACCGAACTCTCGAAAGTAGCGATTGAGTACGGAAATCTTCGTTCTTTTTCGACAATCGTCTAAAACAATTTAACGAGTTTGTGACAATGTCTCGAATCAAAATATAATAATGGCAAAAAGCAGTACATATCCATAATATCAAGAAATGTAAACACTACAGATTCATACGTAAGCCGGAACCCTGACATGGCTACAAATATATCATCGATATTTTATTACGAAGTAAAGATATCACAAATGTGTGATAAAAATTTTATGATCAAAATATAACAATTGATAAATAAATAGCAGAAATTTCAGACGCCAAGAATTACGTGTCTTGTCAAGCTCATACAAAGTCATAATAGTGGATTCTTCAGCTCTCAATATATCGACATTCGAAGTTTTTGAACTATTTTCAAACAAGAGATGTCGTTGTAAACAGACATATGCCCCCGAAGTCGTTCCAGTAGAGCAACCCAGAAAACAGACATAAGTTGGCCCAAAGTTGGCCCAACAAAGATGTTTGCATTGGCCCAACCATGCTTGCCAAAGTTGGCCCAACACCTTTGCTAATTGGGGCAACGTTGGCCCAACGGTTGTATCGACGTTGGCCCAACGCCTGACTTTTCATATATGTCGGTTGGCCCAACGTTGGCCCATCATATGTTTTTCTCTGCATACAGTTGGCCAAACAAGGGCCCAACACAAGTTCCACGAATTTGGTGGGATAACAAATGAAATTAATTAAAATCAAAATACATGTACATTGACAAATTTTAATTCTACACCAATGAGTGTGTACACAGTATTCCAACAAAATGTCATATTCCCTCTCATTATGACTGCCGCTTGGCTCTTGACCACTTCCATCGTTTTCTGTTCGCTTTCTTCTCCTTAACATTATTACTTATCTCACACAGTCATTCCTTGTCATTTCAAAATCTAAAATGAAAAACGTAGAGTTATCGGAAAATGAATGAACACCCAGATTTAACTAAATTTCATTTGTTTGAAAATACGTACATACATGTTTTAAAGATTATTTTTTACAAGTAGATTATTTTTTAAATATATATCGTAAATATATCTTAACAACTTTAAAAAATAAGCTATTAGACATAATTTTTTCTATTTAAACAAAAACTGTTAAGTTCAACTTACATTTTAAAAGTGAAGCTGAAAAACAGCATTGTTCAGTGTCTATGCAAGGCTTGAAGCTGCAATCTGATACACCGTGAAACGGTCTATGATCTCTAAATTAGAACTCCCTTACTTATTAAGGGTGAAACTCAGGTCAAATACTGCATTATAAATAAAAAAACTTAGCAATGTATTGGCTTTCATGCATGTACATAGAATAAGATTTCTCTCTAGTTATACAATTCGGGACCATATTGAATTTTAATAAAATCAAAATAAAGCACTGTTTTTCTATAAACCATACACTTTTTAACGTATTTACATAAAATCATAGCAAAACAGATGCATGCATTAAAATTTATGTTTAAAGTATGTTAAATTCATGATCACATCGATTTAAAAATTATAATATGCTGATTTAAATATTAAACTCGCTATATGTTTTCCCGAACATGAATATAACGTTATTAAATCTCTGGCACGTAATACAATTAAATATGAGCTCCTTTTTTAAAAAAAAATTATCTGTTTATTTTAATATTTAAAAAAGACATCGGCCCAACTTTGGGCCATTCTTACAATTTATCTCATGCATAAATACAACGAAGAATCTTTGTTGGGCCACCACCGGAGATCAATGTACAAAAATTCAATGGTTGGCCTAACATTGGGCCAACGCAGGTTACATTGGGCTTGGTTCACATAGCTGGGTCACCGTTGGCCCAAGATAGAAATTTCGTTAACTAGTTTCAGTTGTTGGGCACACCACATGATGTTATCTGGGAAATTGAGTTTACTTTGAAAATCAATTTTAGCTCCTGTGATCTAAATACACAAAGGACTAACACCATTTGAACAACTATCACAGAGGATCTCCCAAGGATCATTCCTGTAAGGTTTCCTGAAAATCTGTCAAACGGAGGAGAAAAAAAATTATGATCCATCAGTGTGATCTTGACACTAGAACCATCAACCTGGCTCTTGTTTACAAGCGACAACGTCTTCAACTGTTTGACATTTCTGCCAGTTTTTTTAAATCCCTCAAAGAATGACATAGTTAATTAGTTAATTATGACTTTGACCTCTAAGTGTGACCTTGACCTTTAAGCAACTGACCTAAGTCTTGTGCGCGACACGTTGTTTTCATGTGTTTGACATTTTTGCTTTGTTATTTTAAAATCCATCAAGAAATGACAGAGTAACTGAGCGGACACGACCACCACTGCGCTATTAGGGATTATGACTTTGACCTCTGTGACCTTGACCTTCAAGCAACCGACCTGGGTTTTGCTCACGACACGTTGACAAACAGAGATACGGTTCGACTACTATATGCCTCATCATTAATTGATCGGTATGGAACCTTAGTGGTTTTCATTGCGGTGTTTTCTAATACACGGATCTTCAGCTTTAAATATAACGGCTCTCGAAGTGTCTGCATTATTTAAAAAAAAAAACAACCCTTTTCTTATTAAATTTGTTCGTCGTCTATTGGTGAGAGAAACGCCTGGTGAAAAGCTGTACCACTGTGGCCATACTCAAAGACTTGTTTACACTATGTACACAATCTATCCCTTTTTCAGTATAACCAGTGCGTACTTCTTTCAAAATTGATGGGCAAGTGCGCGTAAATGCAATCTTGTCATTTGTTTTTATTACCATGGGCAAGAGGCTCGTACATCTGATCTTTACCAAAATAATAAATTAATACACAGGGATAATCCGAATTATCTCTTTACATAAATGCCCTTCTCTGGAAATTTTGGCTACCTTTATTATCGATCACGCCTGTTGATATTTTACATAATTTTGCCCTAAAAGATTAAGGGCAACCATACCCTCAATAATTTATCTGTATATATCGGTCCGTTTTCCAATCATCTATTTTGTTCTGATCTCCTCCTGTTGAAAACACATAAACCTCAGCAACCTTTGTTTCTTTTGGTTTTAGTATGTGCTTCGTAAATAGAACATGAATTAGTCTAAATTGAGCTTGCAAACATTAACAACATTGTTAGCTAAATACATTTCTTTACTAAAATCTAAGTGGCAATAAGTATTTCCTCCAAACTTTATTTTTGAAATTTTAGCCAGTTTTCGCCATTTGCAATGTTTAAGACCCCTTAAGTAGCTGGGTCTTTAAATTTATTAATGTCGTCATAACATGGTGCAATGTTAAAAAAACCAAAGAAGTTACTTACCTTGCAAATCGTTCCTTCTAATTTTTACAGTCGATTGCTTTTTCAAAAACTTCATCGTTAGATATCTCATAAAAGTGTATTGCATTACACTGATTACATAGTAACACTCATTCCCAAAAGATGTTCCTTTCTCTTATGAGTCTTTGATTATTATGTAAGGCTTTTTGTTAGAAAATAGTAGAATATGCATGTCATGAATTGCCACACTCAGAGAACATATAGCCTCTCCACGCAGCAAAATGTAGCTAGGGAGGAAAAGAGAGCAGGGGTTTATTAGAACATCAATTTTCAATAAGACAGTGCAAAAAAATTACGAAAAAGAGAACCTATGGGGTTACCGCATTAGAACGGTCAGTGGCAAAACAATTTGCGATTTGGGATATAAACCATGTTCTAGTATGCACCAGCCTCACACTTGCCCCAACATGTTCTCATATGAACAAATTAGTACATGTTGTCTTGGTGAAATAACTTCAACCTTCCTATCAACTCAACAATGTTGCGTTTAAAAGAACACAAAAATACAAAACACAAGAAGCTAACAACATTGTTAAGTAAAAGGCCAGGTACTCAATTACCTTACTGAGACCAGAGCCATGGAGAAAAATCAGCAAGAACCCGTACGATGACAGGCATAAAAGAAACAGATCGAGCTTCTAGGTTCTTTAACAAGTTTTTCCACATAAACCTCCATAAACTCTTAAACTCCTACAACCGTCGTACAACTAAAGAGGTAAGCATAACAATCGACTTTAGATGGGTTTATCACCAGGAATGCAGAGCGCTATAGAATATCATGTTGGAAAATACTAGTTAGTTAGCCAAGTTGTTCTTAAATCTAAGATTTACATACGATCTGAAAGAGGTATATTACATATCGCAGATAAACTCATGAGCTAGTGCTTTTTGGTCACCTTATGCGGTAATATAAAGGCTCACCATTAACTTTACCTACCATCTACCGCAACACACTTTTGGACCCTTGTTAACGGGAGTCTACAAGTCAATCTTTTACCAGCTAATCGATTCAGCTACCTGTGGCAAGGTTTGAATTCCTACTCTACGCTAAATAGCCCCCATTTTTGGCATTGATCGGAATTACAAGGTTAAGATGGCCTTAAAGGGAATGCTGGTAAAATACTTTGAATATGCATGCGTTTTTTTAGTTCACACAGAACTCGAAAAAGTGCACCAGTTTATGACGTCACACCTCCCTTAATTGACACATGTCCTTTAATTCCATGCTGGAAATACGCATTACAAACATTTTGCATTAAAATCATTTAAAGTAGCCCATTAACAAAGTTCCAGCTATGACTGTCAGCCTGTATTGAAAAATGCAATGTTTACGTCAGTTTATATAGGGGACTTACACCTAAGCGGTAATATTATGTAGGTCTTACACCTAAGGAATTGATTGGTCAATATTTCGCACACCCTTCATTTTCGTTATGTCAAGGTCGTCAAAATGGCGACCTACGCTTATAACACTGTTCGAATAAGTCGACCTTTTCACTCATATATAGGGAATATATTGAAAACTCGTAATGGTGGATTGATTAAACATCAAAGACGCTATTTGAAAACACAGGTGACTTTATCTTTGATTGATTAACCTTTTCAAAATAGTCCTAAATAAAGTTTATGACAGTGAGGGAGTGTTCACGGTTCAGTGAATTTTGACAGTAAACAGCTGAGCGTCCGTAATCCAATTACGAATGTTGTTTTGTTTTCTAAAATAAAGCCGGGATCTTAAGAAATACTTTTTAATGTACACCAGATTTATGTCAGTTATTTGTACACAATTTCCAAGTCATTCCAAGCAGTTCTGTTATTTCTTATCAGGCAAAAACAGGATTCTGCTGGATTTCCCAAAGCTTGCATGTAAATATAGATGTATCAAGTTACCTAAAAATAGCAAAAAATGTAAATGTCAAATATTTTTTAAAAAGTGACATTTTTGCCAAAGGGGTGGAATATGTAAATAAAACATAAAGTAGCTGTTAAAAAAAACATACTATCTTTGAACTTCTTCAAATTATAGTAATTTATACTGCGCTCTTCAAACTTAAGTTAAGGTAATTCATACTTGCTCATAAAACAGTTTTACTGATAATGAGCTGTGAAAATAAATGATCATTTTTTTACAGTTTCAAAAAATACTATTATTATATTGTTATAAACAGATGAATATTGATAATAACAGAAGAAAATTGTTGAAAATGAAAAACATGAATTTTGTTAGAATTGTAATAAAATGTGGTACCTTCACATCATCCTTTGTCCCATGAGGTCACTCACCCATGCAAAAAGCATGCAAATCATGCGCACTTGTGAATGCAAAAAGCATGCAAATCATGCGCACTTGTGATTACCTATAGTACAGTTTAATCTGTACATGTATAACAATGTAAATCTTGTGTAATTGTAATAACATAATGAATTACTTTTCCAAAACATCTCATGAATGGTTGAGTTTGGAGTGATTTCAATTTTGTCAGTGATAATTTATTGGTAACAATCTCACACCTGCTTCACATACACACTCACGCTCACATATTCGTATGTGCAATGAACAGGGGTTCCATTTGACCAGGAGATGACCCTTTGACTCTTGAAATTTCCAAAAAGCCTCATTTTGACCCCTATGAGTTTTAGCTGAACGGTCATTTTTTTTTTAATTAGGGGTAGACTAGACTAATTACCATGCTTTAATTGCCTTTTTTTTGCAAAATTCTTGTCAGTAAATTTAATTGTACAATCATAATTTGATAAGCATGTTTTGCTAATTAATGGAATTTGAATTTGACCATTTTTTTGTCGAATCTTTCCTGTCCTGAAAATTGAGCTTGTCCATCTAAAAGGGATTTAGAAGTTTAGAATTGTCTAATTTGATTTTCAACTGGTCCTGGGCATTGGGCTAGTGGGTTTGTCCAGTGCTGGCTATACATACTGACCGATCGCATATTTTAATTAAGCCTTTACTCCTTGAGTTAGGGCTGTTAAGCATTTGGAAAGCAGTGTAGATCCAGATCGGCGAGCACATCCGTGCCATCTGATCATGGTCTACACTGTTTGCTTTTAGTAAAACTTTGATTCATTTGGTTATAAGGACCCGAAGGTGACCTGAATGTATAAAGTAGGTTAAGATCAGCATGGATGTGCCAGCAGATCTACTGGGTTGATCTTCATGTGTGAAGAAACTGTATAACCCTTTCCTCCATATATATGCATTTTTACACTTATGTGGCCAGTGTAGATCCAGATCAGCAGGCACATCTGTGCCATCTGATCAGGATCTGCACTGGTCACATTTTGGTCAGAAATAACCCAACAAATTAAAAAGGGAACTGTGCCGGCTGATCTGGATCTAAACTGTTCGCCAATGTAATAAAAGTGTGTCGATGGTAACAGGTTTTGTAAAGTTTTGTCTCATTTATGCATGTATTTATAATGTAGTTTACCAATCAGAAATGACACTAAATAACAAGTTGGTTTTAAGGCACAAACTGCAAGTTGACAATGTGGTATTCAAAACATTTAAAAAGAAAATAAATTTCACTTCAAGGCTTCAAGCAACCATCAAATTAACATATGTCATCTTCATAGTGCAAAAATAGTGTAACTGATGTTCCGGCTGATCTGGATCTAAACTGTTCACGGATGTGCCGGCTGATCTGGATCTAAACTGTTTGCCTATGCAATAATGGTGTGTCTATGGAGGAAAGGGTTTAAAGGGTGGAGGAAATGGTTAAACCATTTTTATACTTTGATGATTTTTAAGGAAAGTTGATGTACTATCAAGATAAACATGTACCTCAAAGTATACATGGCATATTAAGGAAGTTAAGAATGTCTTTGAACATAAATGATAAACTTAAAAATAGCTACCAATAATAATTATAATTGTAAAACTTTTTAATATTTTATTCAACTCTTCTAGGAAGTACAATGTAAGTTTTTTTGTATTTATAATCAATTGTGACTCATCATAATAAAATTGGGCTTATGGCCTACATGTATGTGACCAGTACCCAAGGTAATAAAACTGAGCATGGAAACCAGTCTGAAATCTCAAGCATCTGATTGGCTGAAATGGCGACTAGTTTTCAAGCTCAGTTTTATAACCTTTGGACCAGTGTAGACCCTGGTTAATATCCTGCGATCTTGCATATAGAGTTGCTCTCGTCCGTCCGTACGTCCGTACGTCCGTCCATACGTACATCCCCAAATCTTGTGGCATCAACTCCTCCTAAACTATAAGGCGGATATCTTTCAAACTTGCACAGATGATCAAGCGGGATGTGTGGATGATTGTAAAGAAAGGATTTTTTCCTGTGACCATTTTTTGGCACTTTGTTATTAAAAATAATGTTGCAGCAGTGGGGGCATCAGTGTCTGAGGACACATTCTAGTTAACCCTTTATTCCATGGGATATGGCTATTATCCATTGCGAACAGTTTAGGTCCAGATCAGGATCTACACTGTTGTCTTTTAGATACATGTACATTACTGATTACTTGTTTGTGCTTTTAGATACATGTACATTAGCTTGTTTCTGACCAAGAGGCAATCAGTGTAGATCCAGATCAGACAGATGTGCACTCTGTTCAGGATCTATACTGTTCCCTTTTAGATATATGTTCATTGGGTTGTTTCTGACCAAAAGGCAACCAGTGTAAATCTAGGTCTAGATCCAGATCACAAATGTGCCAGCTGTTCTAGATATACAATGGTATGACATGCAATATAAGTATAAACGAATAAAGGAAGACAAACTCCAATATTTCACTACGCGTTTCGAGTTTATTTGACTCTTCTTCAGGTGAATGTTATTGTATCCACATCTCTTACAAACAAATGCAATATAAGTGGTATTTATTATGGAGTAAAAGGTTAACGCATTAGGTTCTAGGAAAAAGTTTATGTTCTTTGGCCGAAAAAATTTCACTTTTTGATATGGGTTTACACTTATTGCAAAGAAAATTCAGTCATGGTGCATAAAAATTGATAGTCTTTTATTTTGCAGGATGGAAAGAAGGTGGACTTCGGTTTCTTATTTGATATAGATGGCGTAATTGTACGAGGCAAGAAACTCCTTCCTTCAGCCAAAGATGCATTTAGATTACTGGTCGACAAGAACGGCAAGTTCAAAGTACCGGTCTTGTTTGTAACAAATGCTGGAAATACTCTACGACAGAACAAAGCCAAAGCACTCTCCGACTGGCTAGATATAGAGGTACTGTTGTTAAATTTACTGTTTTATAGCAGATAAGGCCTTTTTTGGGGGGGGGGGTCATGTACATTACACATGCCTGCGAGAATAACATTTTAGGTTAAAACTGGTTCACCTACAGTTTTCATTTAGTAATTAATTATTACATTCTGTTAATTGATGGCCACAACCCACCCTTAAGCAATCCACCCCTTGACTTTAAAGTGATCTATGTTTAAAAAAAGCTGAAAATAATGTTCGATAATCAGTTTTAGGTTAATGTACAACATAAGTGTAGAATGTGCTGTACACACGAATGCCAAGTAAAATGTTTGAGGAATAATAAAATATAAATGAAGAAAATTTAATACAGCTGATCTGGATCTAAACTGGTCACACATGCATAAAAATTTGTATATATGACGGAAAGGGTTAAGTTAATAAAGTTAAAAAGATAATTTGTTGAAATTAAATTTTTGTAAAAAACTTTCATTGAGCAGAATTGTTGAATATCAAAAAGCTATTGAAGAATTAGAGCAAAATCCATAAATTTGGCAATGATTTCTTAATTAATTCAGGTTAGTTATGCAACTACATTTAATGCAAAGGCTTGTGGCCAGAAATTAGAGCAGAGGTTAATTGTTAGTACATCTGAACTGTAGTATCCTTTTCTATCAGTTAGTGTTATTGTATACACTAATTTTTATGCCCTTGATCAGGTGAGGGTCAACAAAAAGTTAAAGACTGGTTAACTATGTTAAGTCCAGGGCAGGTACAGGTTACACATGTGGCCTATGTAGTCATTGATAGTGAATAAATCTTAGATTGGCAGATGAGAAAGAAAAAAATACAAATCTTACTATAATTTATAGTATAAATAAAGTGATTTTCTTGAGATTTTTTGACATTTTCACATACTGACTTTTTTATTCCATGTATCATTAACCCTTCACACCATATATACAGGTTTTATTGCATGTGCAATCAGTGTAGATCCTGATCAGCTGACATATCAGTGGTATTGGATCTAGATCTACACTGTTTGCTTCTTAGTAAGAAATAACCAAATAAGTCTAACAAGGAACAGTGTAAATCATGATCATATAGTGTTGATGTTCCAAAGGTAACTAAACAATTTACAATTATAAACAGATCATTTTTGAAATGCAAAGTAAATACAATGTAGTATCTTCAATACAAAAATGTTGTTAACATTCAATCAAACAATACTATTGTCAGTTAAAAGGTCACTGACATTTGAGATCTAGTATTTGGATTAGGCAAGTGCTTTCACATTAATATGTTTATTTTTTTTTCTATTTTTAGATTGTGGCAGATCAGGTTGTTATGTCCCACAGTCCACTGAGGATGTTTAAACAGTTCCATGACAAGCATATCCTGGTATCAGGACAGGGACCTGTCGTAGATATAGCCAAGGGGCTCGGCTTTACCAACATAACAACCATAGACACTTTACGACAATGTTTCCCCCATCTGGATATGGTGGACCATGTCAGAAGAAAACCTGCAGTATGAATAAGTTATCCCTTTTCTTCATAGATACACCTTAACCCATTCCTGTATATATACGCATTTTTACGCATGTGCGACCAGTGTAGATCCAGATCAGCCGGCACATCCGTGCCGTCTGATCAGGATCTGCACTGGTCGCATTTTGGTCAGAAATAACCTAATGAATCAAAAAGCGAACAGTTTAGATCCTGATCAGACGGCACAGATGTGCCGGCTGATCTGGATCTAAACTGTTCGCCCTAGCAATAAAGGTGTATCTGTACGGGAAAGGGTTAATTGTTTGGGCAAACAGTGTAGATCCAGATCAGCCATCACATCTGTGATGTTTGATCAGGATCTAAACTGCTTTTTGATTTGTTTGTTGTTGTTTTTTTCACCAAAAGGGGAATAGACTAGTGCAGACCCTGGTCAGATGGCACAGATGTGCAAGATGATCTGGATCTACACTGGTTGCACATGTGATAATATGAGTATATGTGAATTATAGGGTTATATTTAGTTAGTTAGTGTAAGGTGTGACTTAACATTTATAAACAAATGTAAATCGTGAATAATGAGCAAATTACTTTTTTGTGTCTCCAAATAAAAACAACCTAGGCCGTCCTGAAAGAATTGTTTGTGGTTTTCCAACCAACCCAGTGAATTAATCCCAAACAAAAACATTTTTAGTTGTCAATTTTTTCTTCTCATTATAATTTTTCTTATAATTTAATATTTAAATTTCTCTGTGGGGTTTAAATATGCGAAATTGCCAGTGTGTAAAATATGCTAAATAAAACAATTGCCAAATAAAATGATACCAGAGTATATTAATTGAGCATTTGAATGGTATGAAGCAGACGCTGCCTCATACCTGCCTCATAAATAATTATCATGTTTGTGTAATAAATCGATATTGCTGACATTCCTTTATGCATTTTATTTATTCACTTTAATCTTAATAGTAAAGTTTGTCATTGCAGTTTTGTAATAAGAGTTGTGAATGTTGCAGTGTAGGTCTATTAAATATGCAGAAATGATAATTTTATTGATATTTAAAATTTCAGATAAATATTTCATGAAACTTACTGATATATTTTATCTTTGGTTTGTTTTTTCTTCCAGCCGTGTGCTTTTGAACAGTATTTTCCAAGAATAGAGGGTAAGTTTATAGGTTTTGTCTCGGAACCCTTTCAAGATTGTTTGCATTATAAGTAATACTCCAAATATATGGGTTTCATCATGTGTGAAATGTTTGTACCGTTAGATCTATATAAGCCTGCACATCAGTTCCATTAGATCTGGATCTATGCTGTATGCTTCTTGGTCAGAAATAACCTAATGAAACAAAAAGAGAACGGTGAAGATCCTGTTCAGAGGGCATGGATATGCTGGCTGATCTGGATCTACACCATACATCCATGGAAAAACAGCCATATTCCATAGAGTAAAGGTTTATTTAACCCTTTCCTCCATAGATACACCTTTATTGCGTAGATGAACAGTTTAGATCCAGATCAGCCAGCACATCCATGCCGTCTGCTCAGGATCTAAACTGTTCGCTATTTAATTTATTAGGTTATTTCTGACCAAAAAGCAACCAGTGCAGATCCTGATCAGACTGCACAGATGTGCCGGCTGATCTGGATCTACACTGGTCGCACATGTGTAAATATGGAGGAAAAGGTTATTTTTTTGTGTATTTGCATTACACCTTATTTTAATGGTACATGTACTTGATTGAACCCTTTACTCTATAGATATGCCTCACATGGGCAAACAGTGTAGATTCAGATCAGCCGACATATCTATGCCTTCTGATCACGATCTACTCTGTTTTCTTTTTTGATTCATTAGGTTATATCAGACCAAGATGCTAGCAGTGCAGATCTAGATCAATTGCATGGATGTGCCTGTACTGTACGCTATTTGCCCATGGGATGGCAGCCATATCTGATGGAGTAGAGAGTTACATGTAACTGAACTCTGTTGTTAGTCAATGCCATCTGACCAGGATCTAAACTGTTTGCTTCTTGGTCAGAAAAAACCTAATGAATCTAAAAATGAACAAGTCGATCTCAATCGGATGGCAGATTATTCCATCTTAATCCGGATCTCTACTATTCGCCCATGTGATTAAAGTTGTGTCTTTAGAGTAAATGATTAATCCTGATTATCCTCTATATTTACACTTCAACTTCATCTTCTACGATGAAGTCTAATGAGTCATAATTCCTGTTGGTACTCAGTGGGACGTATTTCTTTACGAAGTGGGACTACAGTTAAAGCTGCACAATGTTTTGACTTGTGACGCTGACGAGCATGCAAGTTGCTGCGAAAAAGCATGCCATCATTCACTTTGTCGTCAAACTGGCTGTTTCTTAGGGGCTTCACTTACATTGAACAACCCAACCTAACCTTTTTCCATACCCTAAATGAATAAAATAAGTCAAATTATTATCGATTCAATCCTTAGTATTCTGTTTCAGCTGTGATATTATTTGGTGAACCAGTGCGATGGGAGACCAACCTGCAGTTAGTTATAGATGTTCTGCTGTCTAATGGCAAACCTTGTGTAGCACCAAAAGAGATTCCCTACCCCCACTTGCCAGTTCTAGCCTGTAATATGGATCTGCTCTGGATGGCTGAAGCTTGTATGCCAAGGTATGTAACAGGGGTTCCTTTTGACCCCGGAGATGACCCATTGAAATTTCCAAAAAAACTCATTTTGACCCCTATTATTTTAACTGATGGGTCATTTCTTCCTTGAAAAAAGAGGTATATTGGCTATTAATTGGCTAAATCCCCCCAAAATGATGAAAATGACCCTTCAGATTCAGCAGCTAGTGAAGTCCCTGTCTTATGCTTTGTGGCACGTTATGTGAAAAGGGGTCTTCAAATATATTTTTGTGTTGCCCTTTTGAAGAAAAGACGATACAGAGATCACTTTGTCTGCTGTTGGTATTTTCGTCTTGAAAACTTAACATACATGTGGGCTAAAATTTCTTAATATTTATTCATCAAACTTTAAAATTATATTACTTATGACAATATGGTCGTGATGATGCCAAATTCTTTGGTCAAGGTCATCTTTGATGGAGTTAAGCCCCATTTTTACTTGGATATTCACAAGAAAACTTAAAATTGGCTATAACTGCAATTTCTTAATATTTCTTCATCAAATTCTTTAGGTCAAGGTCACATTTCATGTGATTCTCTTTTTGTGCATGGCTATTTTTGTGTGGCCTGTGATAGCAGGTAGACATATAAGGATCTTATAGTCCTGGAACATTTATTGAGTTATGCCCCTTTCAAATACAACTTTATCATGAAGCTTAATGATGCCTATCACTTGAAAATATGTGTCTTATTCACTTGGAATATATTGTCTGCATGGACAAAGCCATAGGCGACAACAGGAATGAGGAATATATCATCTGAATGAATGTTTCACTATTTTATGAGTAATGCCCTTTTCAAAAGCAACACAAAACTTAATGTTGCCTATATTTTGAAAGTACTTGTCCTATTTGTTTTATAAGTCTATTTGTATAATACTTTGAATATATCATCTGCATAAACAAAGGCATCTCTGACAACAAGAACGATAACACCTGTTTCACTACTTTATGTGTTATGCCCCTTTCAAATGCATTTTTAGGCAACTCATGTTTTCAGGAACACCAAATTCGAGTAATCTGAAAAACTGACAGAGGGTGACACAAGTGTTTACCCCTTTCCTCCATAGATAAACCTTTTATTGCTTGGGCAAACAGTTTAGATCCAGATCAGCCGGCAAATCCGTGCCATCTGATCAGGATCTAGACTGTTCACTTTTTGATTCATTAGGTTATTTCTGACCAAAATGCGACCAGTGCAGATCCTGATCGGACGGCATGGATGTGCCAGCTGATCTGGATCTACACTGGTCGCACAGGCGTAAAAATGCGTATATATGGAGGAAAGGGTTAACTGAACACCCAACTAGTTACTTATTCAGAATGTCATGGTGTCAGTTTTTTTGCCACTTACTAAGTGGGAGAGTGGCCGATTTTATTGATGCACAGATTAGGCAGTATGTTGAACAATGATCATTAAGAAAAGACTTTTCCCTGCAACCATTCTTACCAGAATTATGACCCTTTGTTCATTTTATTATTAACATCTATTAAATAAATTGGCTTAATACTTTTGAATATATGATTATCATCAAGAGAAGATAATTTTTATTTAATTTTAAAGTTGACGCTGATAAATAGGTAATGCCTGGATATTAACCACCTTCAGTGATAGCTCTTGTTTAACCCTTTCCTCCACATACGCCTTTTTACACATGTGTGACAAGTGTAGATCCAGATCAGCTGGCACATCCATGCCCTCTGATCGGGATCTGCACTGGTTGCATTTTGGTCAGAGATAACCTAACAAATAAAAAAGCGAGCAGTTTAGATCCTGATCAGACAGCAGCGACTGATCAGGATCTAAACTGTTCGCCCTTGCAATTAAGGTGTATCTATGGAGGAAAGGGGATAAGGTATTTTAATTACTCCTGCTGATGGTTTAGAAGATGTTTTATCATTCATGAAAATTTGTTTGTTTCAGATTTGGTCATGGTTGTTTTCTTGCTAGTCTTGAAAGTTTATACCAGGTAATTTAGTTATTAGAATCTTTTGCTGGAGTGTTTCTCTTTAATAATTATGATATTTTGCAGGGTCAGATGCAAGAAAGGGGGTTTGTTTGGGACATTATTAGGGAAGTAGTGTGATAATTTACATTTTTTTGGCCAAAAACCATCAAATTGAAATATTACTGCCCAAAATGGAGGTTTGAGCAAAATAACTAAACCTCATATCAATCAGACCCTGTTTTGGGTAAAAACATGAGTATGAATATGAGAGAAAGAAATTTATGACATTTTGTTTTAAAAATTTTGTAATGTGAGAAAAAATGCATTGCTTTGTAAACAGTTTTTTTTAGCATTATAAATTTATAAGTAATCTCCTGATCTCTTATTTTGAAATTGAAGTCTTAACTGTAAGCATAGAAAAAATTTAAAAATTGAATTTAAGGTAATGACATTAAGTTGAACTTCATGTAAACTACTTATATTGTTGCTTGTTTGTAGAAATCTGTGAAAATAAAAGTACTAAAAAAATATGAACATTTTTAAGTTTTGTTAGAGCAATTAAAAAGTTATATACCATTTATTACAATAAAATGTTCTAATCCTATAAACGCTGTTTGTGCCGATTGTACATACAGATCACCCTGCTCATTGATGCAGTCTGATCTGGATCTACAATGTTCACTTTTAGATTCAATAGGTTATTTCTGATGGAGAAGCAAACAGTTTAGATCCTGATCAGACTGCGCAGATGTGCACCATTGTTGAAAAGTTCTCAGTTTGTTAAGAACATTGGAAATTTTAATAGCTGTACCATTTTGAACCTAGCAAGGAAAATTATTTGTCTTTTTCCTTGTATTACAGAAAATTTCGGGTCGTGAGTTAAAGTACACGGCGTTGGTTGGAAAGCCGAGTGAGTTGACATACCGCCATGCGGACTTTCTATTGTATGAACAAGCTAGAGCAATGGGCATGAACGGAATCAAAACTATCTATTGTATAGGGTAAGTGTTATGATGTTGATTTTGTTTGTACTGTAATAGTAAAACCTAGTGATGTGCCGACGATCGGAAAATATCCATTAGCGGCATGTCAAAACTTCTCGATGCGGATAATCAATGTCATTCTTTTAAAATTGATTAACACATGTGTATGAATGCAACAGATTATTTACCAAACTTTTTGTTGATATGTGTATAGAAAATTTTAAAACTGTTAACTAGTACATATAAAAATATAAAAAGCATGAAAAAGTCTTATTTTGTCTTTGAAACACCCAATGATTTGTGGAAAGGGGCAGCAAGCACACTATAGCATGGAGTCATTATGTAAGCTACTTTTCAGAAACCATAATTGAACATAACACTGAGCTGATTTAGAAACCGATTATAATTGGTGAAATCACATCAAATGTGGCAACCGATTATCGATAATGATTGCATTAAATTGTATGTAAACATATTTAGAAAATTAAAAACAAACAATTTAAGAACCTACTAAATCCATTTTTAAAACTCCCCTAAGAGGATTTTGATCTATTTTTCGACATCTTATCAAGCATTTTGGGAAAATTCTCTGCCACAGTTGGGAAAAGATACTTTATTTTTGGATTGGGAAGAGGCCTATATAAGGCCTCTGTTAAATAAGGATGAAAAGCCCTGTGAAAATCATTGCAGTATAAGAGTATTTTATTCTACATCTAATAAATTCATTCAATTAGCGTCCTTTAATTGTACCGTCCAATATTTTCCCGTATTGGATCCAAAAAAGTCCGTATTTTTTTCATATTGGATGATTAAGTGCAAATGCACTTTACCATTGTTTTACAACAATAAAAGCCGTTGACCGTAAAAATGATCCGAATGAAAAAAAACAACTCGTGGTCGTGTAGGCGCTTGTCTTAAAATACACACTGAGACGAGTAAAGCGTCTGGTGACAGTGACTAATTATGACGCAACTTGTCAAGTAAGAGAAATGTAGAACTTAATAAAATATTGGACCGTACAATATGGAATATATATGGAATAGTCTTTAAACGCCTAACGGCTCGTCAAATATGACTTTTCAAGCTGTGTACTCGTCCAAATATATTTCCGTATTGTACAGTAAAACGTCTAATAACCTATAAATATTATTTATATTCACAGGGATAATCCAGAGTCAGATATCTATGGTGCAAACTTGTATGACAAGTATCTTCAGAAACGTGTGATTACATATATTAACTCCATGAAACGTATGCAACAGCAAACGTACGGATCTCAGGTTGTTGATGTTGCGGAAACTGTAGTGGAATCTGATTTCGATATGGAGAGCAGACAAATGAACACAGATAATGATGTTGAAATTTATGCTCAGAGTTGTCAGTCTATACTGGTATGTACAGGAGTGTACTGCGCGTCGAGGGACTATGTAACATACGGGCGACCTAGATCATCCAATCACAATCACCGAGATTTTGTGCTAGACCCCGTATTGACCCAACCAAAAGTAGTGACTCAGAATGTGTTTGAGGCGGTGAAATTTGTGTTTGAGAAAGAGCACGTGGCCATTAAAGCTAGTTGATGATAGCTAAGTCACTAGTCACTAGGCATGCTAAGTTCTTCTTTTATTTTGGTGTAGTCATACAAGAATCTGATACTATGGCTGTTTTTTAGCCTGTACTTTTACATACAGGAGTTTGCACATTTTTACATATACATATGTATAAAGTACAGCACGGTTTTAGTTTTTCGTTCCTGATACATGATATTACTGTTGTTTTTTTTGTTTATATTTATTCCAAAGTTGTGGTTATCAGTTGTTTTGCCTTTAAAAAACCTACTGTTAAACTTTTCCTCCTTATATACACATTTTTATACATGTACCACCAGTGTAGATCCAGATCAGCCGGCACATCTGTGCCGTCTGATCAGAATCTGCACTGGTTGCATTTTGATCAGAAATAGCCTAATGAATAAAAAAGCGAACAGTTTAGATCCTGATTAGACGGCATGGATGTGTTGGCTGATCTGGATTTAAACTGTTCGCCCATGCAATAAAAGTGTATCTATGGAGGAAAGGGTTAAATCAGAGTTATGTTAAAGTGAACCTTGGATATTGCTTTTGGTAAAAAAGTAGATGAATGTAGAAAGCATCCCGATTACCTAAATACACGTCAGTTACAAGTAGAAGAACCCTCAAACCACTATGCACAGCCTAAGTCACACCAAAAGCATACTGTAGATCCTGATAAGAAGGCACAACTGTGCTGGCAGATCTGGATCTACACTGTTTGCCTAGACAATAAACTTTATGGTTATGCACCCTTTACTCCATTATATATGTCCTTATTATGTCAGTAAACAGTTTACATCCAGATCAGCTTTTCTTGCATACCAGATCAGGTCATCCGGTGTTTTCACCCGGGTAGGAAATTTCGATCCTACACCCCCATGTAGAATGAGTCACGTGAGTGACGTACCGTCTTCAAATGTCTGACGTAATATATTCAAGTTAGTGACGTCATTTATAAAAAAGATTGCTTTAACGTCAATATTTCAGCATAATGAAAATAAATAAGTTTGTATACTTACACAAAAATGTTATAAATAATAAAAGGTATGCAAGAAAAAGTATCTTGCATGAGAAATTCGGTAAAGATAGAAAAATCTGTCACCTCGGGTGAACTGTTTTGGCGGGAACGAGGCTCTGCCGCGTTCCCGCAAAACAGTTAACTTTCGGTGACAGATTTTTCCATCTTTACCTCACACTCATGCATGATACTTATATTATGTCAGTAAACAGTTTACATCCAGATCAGCTTGTATATCCTTGTCATCTGATCAGGATCTACACTGAGTGTTATTGATTCACTACGTTACTTCTGACCAAGTTGCCAACACTCTTGTTCTAGATAAGACAGCATGGATGTGGTGGCTGATCTAGATCTACCCTTTTTGCTTAATATCCATGCAATAATGTTTACTAAGAATGAAGCTCGGCTATTCTCTTATGATAAATCAATATGGTGGGATGACTGCAATTAGTTGTAATTGTTAATGGAAAAAGGAGTCAGTTTAAGCTGTTTTGCACTCAACTCACAATCTGTGCTGAAAATAAACATATGAAATCCTGCAGTTTTGCAATTGTGTCAGTTTTCATCTGCTTTAGATTCTATTTGCTTTTGTTTCAGTAGCAAATGTTCATCAACATTACTGATTTATGTTTAGTTTATTATTAGGCAAAACTCATTTTTCTTGCATACCGGATAAGTATTTCCAAGTGATTTACCAGGGAAAGAAAATCTTATGTTTTCCCTAGGGAAAAGATAACGTAATGTTCGAGTGCTACATGAGTGAACGTCACATCTTCAAGTATCTGACATAATGTATTCAAGTTAGTGACGTCATTAAGAAAATAAGGTTTGCGTAAATATCAATATTTCAGCGTAAATAAACAAAATTAAGTTTGTATTTATTTGTACGAATGTAATGAACAGTAATACTAGGTATGCAAGAAAAAGTATCTTGCATGAGACATTCGGTTAAGATAGAAAAATCTGTCACCTTGGGTGAACTGTTTTGGCGGGAACTTGGCAGAGACTCGTTCCCACAAAACAGTTCCCCCTCAGTAACGGATTTTTCCATCTTCACCTCACACTCATGCAAGATACTTATAATCCATACCAGAAACTTTTAGGAGACAGGACAGGAAAATTTCTCTACTGATCTACTACATATTTCAATTTCAATAAGATATTGATCCAGGGAGTGACCTCATTAACGTTCTGTTGCCCTGCAACACTTCACAAGACGCCGATCATGTTTTTGTCATGTGACAACTGTTATAACAGCGGCTCCATTCAGAACACACAGTGTCCTACTTCCAAACAAAATGTTGCTGTCAATCAGATTTTTGTTGATTGCAGAAATAGAACTGAAAATATTGCTTTGCAAAAATACATGTAGCACTGACAAAGGAACAAAAGGTGTGGCTTCAAAAAGTAAATAGTGTAGATCCTGATCAGAGAGCATGAAAGCGCTGGCTAATCTGGATCTACACTGAATGATCATTCAATAAAAAAGATAAAGTTATGCCACCTCAATATTTTAAAAAAATTCTTATTACAGTAACTTTGAAATCTCCTGCGACAGACTTCAAACTTCTTTCAGTTTTAAACAGATGGTTCTCATCTTCACTATATCTAAATATTAACATGCACTTAAATTCATGTACCATCACTCAAGGATTTGTTTTTCCACAGTTATCCCCTTTTGGAATTAAGAAAATTTCTTGTTACTTTAAATCTGCTGTTCAAACTTATTTCACTTTCATAAAATGATTCTCTTCTTGCGCTATTCATCAACATGCACACTTTCATGTCCCTTTACTTGAGGATTTTTTATTCACAGTTATGTCCCTTTGATACATTTATTTAGAAAATTTTAGTTTCCAGTTAAGTTATTAACTGCAGACTTGAAACAAATGATCCTAATGTTATAAAAGTTCTTGCCTTTAAACCTTGTCATGTTAATTACATTGTTCTAATGAGAGAGTTATGCTTTTTTTCAAACTTGCACAGATGATCAAGCAGGAAGAAAAGATTTATGTCTTGAGGGCATTAGTGTCTTGAGGATACAGTCTTGTTTTAAGCAGGTTTTCAAAATCCTGCTTATTAGATTGGGCTATGTCGTTGGGTTGGTGGGCTGGTGTCAACATTTGGTCAAGTGTTTTCTTTAAGTCCACATTTTCTCAGTAACCATTAACCCTTTCCTCCATATATACACATTTTTATGCATGTGCGACCAGTGTAGATCCAGATCAGCTGGCACATCCGTGCCATCTGATCAGGATCTGTACTGGTCGCATTTTGGTCAGAATCATGGATGAGCCGGCTGATCTGGATCTACACTGTTCGTCCACGAAATAAAGGTGTGTCAAAGCAGGAAAGGGTTAAGTCCACATTTCTCAGTTACCATTAAGGCTAGATCTTTGAAACTATACATTGTTGTTTGACATCATAATAGAAAATTATCAGGACAAGTTCCACAACTTTTGACTGTATTTTATCATAGTTATGCTTCTTTTTTCACTTAGAACATTGGTATTAATACGGAAGAAAAGCTGATTTTGTGGCATTGCTGAAACTGTTTTTTTTTAAGCTTTGATTTGACTTATCCTTTAACTCCATCTATATGCTCTTTATCACATGTATGAACAGTTTAGATCCAGATCGGCTGGCACATTCATACCATGTGATCAGGATCTAAACTTTTTATTAGGTTATGTCTTACCAAAAGAGAACAGATCATATCCTGATCGAACGGCAAGGACATGTCGGCTGATATGGATCAACACTGTTAGCTCATACTATAAAATGCATATATATGGAGGAAATTCAGCATTTTGCTTTCTTGCTTCTTAATCCATTTATTTCATGAATGTGATTTTAACAGTGGAACAGGCTGATCTGGATCTACCATGGTTACACGATATCATGTGTTAAAAGCTGTATTCACGGAGTAAAAGGTTAAAGTGCGTAATATAATTTATTTTAAACAAATGTTTTGAATTATGCTGTTAAAATGTTTATTTTACTTATGTTGTAAGTTATTTTATTTTGAATTATTTTGAAAAGGTTACTTAATGGTTAGCAAAGAATTGTTTTTGTATTTCATGTCTCATAAAAAACTCAAGTTTGGAAGCAAACTTGATAAATGTGAACATCTTGTCAATAAATTTGGATAAATTTGATTTGTTGTTACAGAACTAAAATTCAGACTCCATGGTATAATGGCAGAACTGGACAGTTCGAAAAGACTTCCCGAAAGTTGAAAAAAAGTGTCAGACATTCGGTCTGACAAGATGTGAAAATCTGTCTGACTAAAACATGTTACGCATAAAATATTAAGCAAAACCGAAAAGTTCACAATGGGCGTAATGTACACAGGAAAAGGCTGTGGTAAATTGTCGTGATGATGAATATGTAAATAATTGCATTTGGATACCCTCACTCATTTCCATCAGAACAGATTTGAACCAAAACAGCGAGTTACTATCAGCAGTCCAAAGTTTTACTGGTCACTCGGTCTGATAACATAAAAAATAACATCAGACCGGCCCAAATTTTACCAGACGGGCCAAACGATCCAGTGACTTTCAGGAAGTCTGAAGTACTGTATACATGTACTATATACCGTTGCTTGCATTTTGCATTTGGCCTTAGATTAAGCTTTTACACTTTTATTGCATGGGCAATCAGTGTAGATCTGATCAGATTCAACATGTATCCTTTAGATTTATTTGGTTATTTCTGAAAATGCAGATCCAGATCAGATGGCATGGATGTGCCAGCTGATCTGGATCTTCACTGGTGGCATTAAAAGACATATATATGGGATTAAGGATTATATATATAAATAGAATAGGAAATACAGTGTCAATAATCTTATAATACTCAAAAGGGCAATGTATAAAATATGCAGGCATCTAAAAGAAAGATTTTTTAAAAGGTTTAATATTAAAAGCTTTAAAAATATTGTTTAGCTGTTCTTCTTTTTTATACACTATTAAGTCCATATTTAGTCCAGGAAAGATAAGATTATATTACAGGTTTCTATAAAATAATGCGTTTTGACAGCATAGAAAGAGACAGTATGATACCTGAAATAGCAAGAATCTACTGCTATTTTGGCATTCCAAATGGCTTTAATAATTTCTTCAGTTCAAAAGCTACTGTAAAAATGGTTTACTTTCTATTGACAATCTGTATAGTTAGAGAACCCATCAAACTGTGTTATGTTACAAATAAGCCCTTGCAAGCCTTATACTGAATTTTCATTTCATTTATCATTTTCATTGAACGATTTTTGTGTCGCCCTTTTGAAGAAAAGGCGATACATAGGGATCACATTGTCTGTTGGTCCGTCAGTCACTAAAACTTAACATTGGCTTTAACTTTGCCATTTCTTAATACTTCTTCATCAAACTTTCAAATTATTTTGTTTATGACAACAAGGTTGTGTTGATGCTAAATTCTTTAGGTCAATATCACATTTGTTGGAGTTATGCCCCTTCTCATTCTTGGATATTTTATTCTTAATGAAGAAAGTACCAGAGGGCGGAACCAGAAGGCTACACAAGTGTTCAACTGAACAACCATTCAGTTAAAACATTATTCAAGTCTTTCAAGAGTGCTGTATTACATGTGTTTTGTTATTGTTTTAAAGATATTTCTTCATTTATAAGGATCTACACATCCATGCCATCAAGATCTACACAGTTTGCGTTTAGATTAATTAGGTTATTTCTGACCAAGAAATGAACACTGCAGATCCTGATCAAATGGCATGGTTCGCATAGGCGATAAAACATTTATATCTATAGTAAAGGGTTAAATATTGTCATAAAGAAATAGTCTGTCCCATTTTCTATACCTTGTTTAATTTTGCCCTTATTTTTCACAGTGTGAAATACAAATGTCTCTCATTATAATTTGACAAAAACAATGTGACATAATGGAGCTTATGGCTTTATCCTTTACCCTTTATATACTTTATCAAATGTGCAACAAGTGTAGATTCAGATCTGCCGTGCTGCCTGATCAGGATCTTATTTGTTTGCTTATTGGTCAGTTGGTCAGAAATAATTAATTGAATCAAAATGCAAACAGTGTTGATTCTGATCTGCTGGTAGCATATGCATTAACCATTTCCTCCATAGACACACCTTTATTGCGTGATCGAACATAGTAGATCCTGATCTAGTGGTAGCAAATGCATTAAAATGTGTATACGTGGAGTAATGGGTGAAAATCAGGGTTTGAACTGTTTGCCGCTCAGAAAAGCATTTATGGTAGATGTAGAAAACAGTTTAATTCTTCTTTTGCCCATGTAAGCTAGTAAATTTTTTACCCTTCTAACCGTTTATCCCTTTCCTCCAATTAGACATAGCTTTATCGCATGGGCGAACAGTGCCATCTGATCAGGATCTGCACTGTTGGCTTTTTGATTTATTAGGTTATTTCTGACCAAAAAGCGACCAGTGCAGATCCTGATCAGACGACACTGGTCGCACACGCATAAATATGCATATTTATGGAGGAAAGGGTTAAGTGAGTATCTACACTCATCACAATTTTAATTGGTCCTATTTTGTTACAGTAGTCATGTTTTAATTACTATTAATTTACAGGGGTTTTTATGTCCCCGCCATGAAATGGCGACGGGCATTAAGAGTTGCTCCTGTCCGTCCGTCCGTCCGATACTTCGTGAACGCAACTCCTCCTACACTACTGGTGGGAATTTAATGAAACTTGACCACAATGCTTGGCCTGATATGTCGTTGTGCATGAAGGTGGGGTTTCGCTCTTACATGTTCCGTACAGAAGTTATGGCCCTTTGATACTTCCATTTACATTAGTTTTAATAGGAGTATATCTTGTGAACGCAACTCCTCCTACACTACCAGTGGGAATTTAATGAAACTTGACCACAATGCTTAGCCTGATATGTTGTTGTGCATGAAGGTTGGGTTTTGCTCTTACATGTTCCGTTCAGAAGTTATGGCCCTTTGATACTTCCATTTACATTAGTTTTAATAGGAGTATATCTCGTGAATGCAACTCCTCCTACACCTCTGCTGGGAATTTGATGAAACTTTACCACAATGCTTGGCCTGATATGTTGTTGTGCATAAAGGTGGGGTTTTGCTCTTACATGTTCCGTTCAGAAGTTATGGCCCTTTGATACTTCCATTTACATTAGTTTTAATAGGAATACAGTTAACCCTGTCTTAGCAGCCACCTGCGAATAGCAACCACCTGTCTTTAACAGCCAGTTTGAATATGACCTAAACTGACATTTTGTTCTAATTTTTTACTGTCTTTAACAGCCACCTGTCTTCAGCAGCCACTTTTTGTCACTCCCTTGGGAGGCTGCTAAAGACAGGTTTGACTGTATATCTTGTTTCTTATATTTTGTGTTAAGCAAAACATGCATTTTGCCCATAACTTTAAAACTACTTGAGATACTGCCTTGAAACTTGAAATATATTTTCACCATCAAAATCTACATCATAACCAACAAGACCCATAACCCTGCTTCCAATATTTTTATGCCCCCGCCATGTAATGGCGGAAGGGCATATAGTGTTCACCCTGGCTTTGTGTGTGTGTGTGCCAGTGTGTCAGTGTGTGTGTATGTTCGAAAATCGTGTCCGCTGTGTAACTTTGTTATTTCTTATTGGATTTTGAAATAACTTGGTATGAATGTTCACCATTTCAAGACGGTGTGTCGCGTACATTTCCCATGCCTGTAGGTCCAAGGTCAAGGTCACTGTTACTAAAAATAGAATTTTCTTGTCCGGGCTGTAACTTCCTTATGAATGGAGGGATTTCAAAAAAACTTGGCACAAATCTTCACCATGATAAGGCGGTGTGTCGCGTACAACACCCATGCCTGTAGGTCCAAGGTCAAGGTCACTGTTACTAAAAATAGAATTTTGTTGGAAAAATCGTGTCCGCTCTGTAACTTTGTTATTTCTTATTGGATTTTAAAATAACTTGGTATGAATGTTCACCATATCAAGACGGTGTGTCGCGTACATTTCCCATGCCTGTAGGTCCAAGGTCAAGTCGCTGTTACTAAAAATAGAATTTTCTTGTCCGGGCTGTAACTTCCTTATGAATGGAGGGATTTCAAAAAAACTTGTCACAAATCTTCACCATGATAAGGCTGTGTGTCGCCTACAACACCCATGCCTGTAGGTCCAAGGTCAAGGTCACTGTTACTAAAAATAGAATTTTGTTGGAAAAATCTTGTCCGCTCTGTAACTTTGTAATTTCTTATTGGATTTGAAAATAACTTGGTATAAATGTTCACCATATCAAGATGGTGTGTCACGTACAATACCCATGCCGGTAGGTCCAAGGTCAAGGTCGCTGTTACTAAAAATAGAATTTTCTTGTCCGGGCTGTAACTTTGTTATGAATAGAGTGATTTCAATATAACTTGGCACAAATGTTCACCATGACAAAGTGGTGTGTCGCGTACCATGCTCATGCTTGTAGGTTCAAGGTCACGGTGACTGTTCCTAAAATAGAATTTTCTTGTTTGGGCTATAACTTCCTTTTAAATGAAGGAATTTCAAAATATCTAGGCACAAATGACAAGGTGGTGTGTGGCATATAATACCCATGCCTGTAGGTCTAAGGTCAAGGTCACTGTTACTAAAAATAGAATTTTCTTGTTTAGGCTATAACTTCGTTATGAATGGAGGGATTTCAAAATAACTTGGCACAAATGTTCACCATGACAAGGTGTTGTGTTGCATTCAATACCCATGCCTATAGGTCCAAGGTCAAGGTCACTGTTACAAAAAATAGAATTTTCTTGTACTGGCTATAACTTTATTATGAATGGGGGGAATTCAACATTACACTTATGAGCAAACAACAGTGCTGCAAATACAAATAATTTACTTGATTTTCAAATTTATTCATATTCTTATTATTACTAGCACATCACCTTCTTTGAAATGCTATTATTCCCATCAGTGCACTTCATTGTCTGGTAACATGCATAGCGGGGGCATCCGTGTCCTATGGACACATTTCTAGTTCAAATTATGCCCCTTTTTCACTTACATTTTGTGTTAAGAAAAATATACACTTTGCCTTTAACTTTGTTTGGAATGGAGGGATTTCAAAATAACTTGGCACAAATGTTCACCATAACAAGGCGGTGTGTCGTGACAATACCCATGCCTGTAGGTCCAAGGTCGAGGTCACTGTTACTAAAAATAGAATATTTTTGCAAAATCTTGTCCGCTCTGTAACTTTGTTATTTCTTATTGGATTTTGAATAACTTGGTATAATTGTTCACCATATCAAGACAGTATGTCACGTACATGCCCAAGCCTTTAGGTGGAAGGTCAAGGTCACTGTTACTAAAAATAGAATTTTCTTGTCCAGGCTGTTACTTTGTTATGAATGGAGGGATTTCAAAATAACTTGGCACAAATGTTAACCATGACAGGGCGATGTGTCGCGTACCATTCCCATGCCTGTCGGTCAAAGGTCAAGGTCACTGTTACTAAAATTAGAATTCTCTTGTCCGGGCTGTTACTTTGTTATGAATGGAGGGATTTCAAAATAACTTTGCACAAATGTTCACTATGACAAGGCAGTGTGTCCGCACCCCAAGCCTGAAGGTCCAAGGTCAAGGTCACTGTTACTAAAAATAGAATTTTCTTGTCTGGGCTGTAACTTCATTATAAATGGAGGGATTTCAAAATAACTTGACACAAATGTTCACCATGACAGGGCGGTGTATCGCGTAACATGCCCATGCCTGTAGGTCAAGGTCACTGTTACTAAAAATAGAATTCTCTTGTCCGGGCTGTAACTTTGTTAGGAATAGATTGATTTCAAAATAACTTGACACAAATGTTCATCATGACAAGATGGTGTGTCCCTTACCATGCCCATGCCTGTAGGTCCAAGGTCAAGGTCACTGTTACTAAAATAGAATTTTCTTGTCAGGGTTGTAACTACGTTAGGAATAGAGTAATTTCAAAATAACTTGGCAGAAATGTTCACCATGACAAGGTGGTGAGTCGTGTACCATGTCCATGCCTGTAGGTCCAAGGTCAAGGTCACTGTTACTAAAAATAGAATTTCCTTGTCCGGGCTATAACTGTTTTGAATGGAGGGTTTTCAAAATAACTTGGCACAAATGTTCACCATGACAAGGGGGTTTGTTGCGTACATTACCCATGCCTGTAAGTCCAATGTCAAGGTCACAGTTACTAAAACTTGAATTTACTTGTTCGGGCTATAACTTCTTTATGAAAGAAGGGATTTCAAAATAACTTGGCACAAATGTTCACTATGACATTGCATTGCATTACCACCAACTTCTTCACAGACATTTCCGTAATGAGAAGACAACAGTGCCACAAATACAAATAATTTACTTGATCATCAAGTTTATGCATATTCTTATAATTACTCGAACATCACTGTCTTTGATATGCTATTATTCCCATCATTGCACTTAAGTATCTGAAAACGATGCATAGCGGGGGCATCCGTGTCCTATGGACACATTTCTAGTTTTCATGATGCAATTGATTGGTATCACCAGCTGTAATCTATGTTTACGTTCCAAAGAGCATTGCTGTGTATACACATTTTAGTTGCATGTTTTTTTTTCATCATGAGGCTGGTTATCATTTATCACACTTAATCGTTTACTTCATATATACAGGTTTAATCACATGTGTGGCCAGTGTAGATCCAGATCAGCTAGCACATATGTACCATTTGATCTGGATCTGCATTGTGGAGTAAAGTTTAATATGTAGTAAAGTAAAATTGTTCAGTGCAAAGCTTGTTAAAGGTTCTTACCAAAAACGGTCAGTCTACTGTTTTTTTTTGTGGCCACATACTCAAAATAAGATAAGGACATACAAATATGATAGAAATAATGTTTGAAACCCAGTTTAACCCTTTACACCACAGATACACCTTTTTCTTGTGGGCAGACATTGTGAATCCAGATAAGCCAGCACATTCATACCATCAACGATCGTCACCTTAGTACAATAACGGTATAAGTACCATTGAAATATGAAGGAGATATACCGCTATTGCACTAAGCCGACAAGATTTGCTGACTGATCTGGATCTACATCAGTCACCCATCTAATAAAAAGGCATATAATTATTGTAGTAAAGGGTCTTTTTGAAGTTCTTAGGATTCATGTTAATGCTTTGGCTGTATTATACATTGTAGAAGTGCTAAACAAAAGCATTGGTTGTTGTAATAATTACCTGTTTTTTTTAAATAACTGTTATATTAAATTTTATGCCTATTGACACATTGTTGATGAACATTGAACAGATTTAACAGTAAAGGCTTGTTTGTTTTATACACGTGTTCAGTCTTTTACTCCTTAGATATAGAGGATATTTGTTTTTACCAGTGTAAGATAGAAATATATTTCACCACGTGAGCTCCGGAATTCGTATTTCATAATACATAATTCCGGAGTTCACGAGTGAAATATATATCTATCTTTCACTGGTAAAAACAAATTTTCTTTTTGTTTTATGCTTTTAGTGCAAAATTAGCATGAATTTGACAGAAAAATTTCACCGCTTGTTTATGATGTGACGTCATGACATCAAATATACCATTTTGAGCCCGTCTTCTAAACGTTCTCATTTGGTATGTTATGTGTATTTGGGTGCCAACGTGAAAAAATCAGAGAAAATAAAAATGATATTCCACTGTTTGAAAACAGCGAAATACAGTGAAATACCACTTTTATTTCACCGGGAAAATTCTATAATTCACTGGAAAGCATAATATAAATAACTTTATGCCATAAGCAAACAGATCAGCCTAAACACATATGAGCAATCTGATCAGGATCTACACTGTTTGCTTGTGATCCATTATGTTATTTCAGACCAAGAAACAGGCAGTGTAGATCCAGATCAGATGACACATGCCAAATGATCTTGATTTACACTGTCACTATCCACACATGCGATAAAACTAGGGATGGGACCGAATACCAAATTCCAAAAAGTTAGAAAATATCATGAACTGTTGTTCAAGTTGGATTTGTTGTTTACAGAATTAGAAATTGTGCATTGAACGTTCCCTTTACGGCCCTCGCTCTCTATCCTTGCCCCCCCCCCCCCACCCCCACACACATATTTTGGTGCCAGAACACCACATCAATACTGATTGTTGCTTTTAGTTCTGGGTAGGGTGGTATCCTGCTTAAGAACAGGGTTGCTATACCATGTGCCGTGCACCTATGTATATTGGAAACAATCAATCGCTTCAGGTAGGATTTTTGCTTGTTTCTCAGTAATTTCTTGAGCAATTTTGACCAGATAAAGCACACTGTACTTCTGTTATCAAGCATTTTTATCCACATATAGTCTCTACCTTTAGTTTGCGGCTGTTTTCTCAAACATTCAAAGTCAAATTTTGTCTGACGTGTCAATAGTTTGAATGTCGTGCACACAGGATCAAAATCCAATGATTCTCGCTAATAACACTTTATTAACACTTACCCTGTTATTATTAAGCCAGTGTTTTTAATATTCTGGGGCGTACACATATTGTATTTTGTCGGGACTCGGGCTACTATGATTCGTGTTACTGCTTTGGCTGTATTATACATTGTAGAAGTGCTAAGAAAAACATTGGTTGTTGTAATATTTACCTGTTAATTTTTTGATGACTGTTAAATTAGAGTTTATTTGAGCCTTGATCGTTCGTTATTACACTGAGCCTTTATAGTTCAGTATTGCACTGATCTTGATAGTATATTATTACACTGAGCCTTGATAGTTCAGTATTGCACTGACCTTGATAGTATATTATTACACTGAGCCTTGATAGTTCAGTACTGCACTGACCTTGATAGTATATTATTACACTGAGTCTTGATAGTATATTATAACTCTGAGCCTTGATAGTTCAGTATTGCACTGACCTTGATAGTATATTATTACACTGAGCCTTGATAGTTCAGTATTGCCTGACCTTGATAGTTCATTATTGCACTGAACATTGATAGTTCACTTTTGTACTGACCTTGATAAATTCATTATTGCACTGAGCCTTTGATAGTTCATTATTGCACCGAGTCTGATAGTTCATTATTGCACTGACCTTGATAGTTCATTATTGCACCGAGTCTGATAGTTCATTATTGCACCGAGTCTGATAGTTCATTATTGCACTGAGCCTTCGATAGTGCAATATTGCACTGAGCCTTGTTAATTCATTATTGCACTGAGCTTAATATGTTCATTTTCGCACCGTGCCTTGATAGTTCATTATTGCACTGAGCCTTGATAGTATATTATTGCACCAAGCCTTGATAGTTCATTATTGCACCAAGCATTGAAAGTTCGATATTGCACCAAGCTTTCATAGTTCATTACTGCACTGAGCCACCGAAAGTTCAATTGTGCACTGAGCCTAATTAATTCATTATTGCACTGAGCCAACGATAGTTCGTTATTGCACCGAGCCTTGATAGTTCATTATTGCACCGAGCATTGATAGTTTTAATTTTTGCACTGAGCCCACGATAGTTCACTTTTGCAACGTATCTAAATAATTCATTATTGCATCGAGCTCTCGATAGTTCCTATTTGCACAAGTCTTGATAGTTCGTTAGTGCACCGAGCCTTCGATAGTTAATTATTGCACTGAGCCTTCGATAGTTCATTATTGCACCGAGCCTTTATAGTCAGTTATTGCACTGAGCCTTCGATAGTTCATTATTGTAGCCAGCCTTTAAAGTTCATTATTGCACTGAGCCTTCTATAGTTCATTATTGCACTGAGCCCTCGAAAGTTCATTGTTGCACTGTCCCACGATAGTTCATTTTTGCACCGATCCCTTGATAGTTCATTTTTGCACCGAGCCGTTGATAGGTCAGTCTTATACCAAGCCCTCGATAGTTCATTTTGTAACCAAACCTCGGAAAACAGTATTTTTTGTTGACGGTCAAAAAAATGTGGGAAGCAAGAAGATTTTCAATAACTGTAAAACAGCTGTTACTATATTTAGCAAAAATAAAAGTATACACGTTACCACTTTCCTACCTCAAAATTTTTCCTTTGAACAAATTTTCCTTTTTTATACGCCCGTTTGAAAAAACGGGACGTATTATGGGAACACCTGCGGCGGGCGGGCGGTTTAGCAGGCGGGCGGGCGGGCGGCGGCGTCTACAGGGTTTCCGCTCTCTATGTCAAAAAGTTTTCATCCAAAATTACTGTTTCCGAGGGTATCCGCTTTCTAAGTCAAAGAGTTTTCATCCGGTCTTTATCAAACTTGGTGAATATGTTGGTGGGCATAATATCTCGACCAAGTTCTATAATCAGCCAAATCCCCCCAGGCACTCCTGAATTATAGCCCTTGAATTGTCCAAAATTACTGTTTCCGCTCTCTAAGTCAAAGAGTTTTCATCCGGTATTTATCAAACTTGGTGAATATGTTGGTGGGCATAATATCTCGACCAAGTTCTATAATCAGCCAAATCCACCCAGGCAATCCTGAATTATGGCCCTTGAATTGTCCAAAATTACTGTTTCCCTCTCTAAGTCAAAGAGTTTTCATCCGGTCTTTATCAAACTTGGTGAATATGTTGGTGGGCATAATATCTCGACCAAGTTCTTTAACCAGCCAAATCCCCCCAGGCAATCCTGAATTATGGCCCTTGAATTGTCCAAAATTACTGTTTCCGAGGGTATCCGCTTTCTATGTCAAACAGTTTTCATCCAGTCTTTATCAAACTTGGTGAATATGTTGGTGGGCATAATATCTCGACCAAGTTCTATAATCAGCCAAATCCCCCCAGGCACTCCTGAATTATGGCCCTTGAATTGTCCAAAATTACTGTTTCCGCTCTCCAAGTCAAAGAGTTTTCATCCGGTATTTATCAAACTTGGTGAATATGTTGGTGGGCATAATATCTCGACCAAGTTCTATAACCAGCCAAATCCCCCCAGGCACTCCTGAATTATGGCCCTTGAATTGTCCAAAATTACTGTTTCCGCTCTCCAAGTCAAAGAGTTTTCATCCGGTCTTTATCAAACTTGGTGAATATGTTGGTTGGCATTATATCTCGACCAAGTTCTATAATCTGCCAAATCCCCACCCCCAGGCACTCCTGAATTATGGCCCTTGAATTGTACAAAAACTGAATTAGCGGAATCTGCTCTCCAAGTCGAATAATTTTCATCGGATCGTTACGCAACTTTGATGATCAGCATTTGACGGGTGTATTTTGTGTCAGTTTGGCACTCTTGTTTTTCATTGAAAAGAAATCAAAAGTTCTTGAAAATCAGCAGACAGACTTAGTTATATTTCCCTATAATAAATAGAGTTTCAGGAAGAAGTCACTGATTCTTTTAAAATATTCTCATTCATTAAAATAAAATCAATTTCTTTAGTTCTCGTGTTCAATAAAATCTCAATAAAAATGGGAATACAAGCATAAAAAGTGGATAATTTTTATGTGTGTTCAGAATATATTCGCGTGTTGCAAATGAGGCCCGAATGCTAAATACATAATAATGTATGAAACACGACAATCAATAACCGGATCTCTGAAGAAATGTTTTAGATCTTTGCAATTATATATATTTTAAAATATCCGGAGTTCAACTTTAAGAACGAATTCAAATGCTGTTCCTAAAAAAATCGTGTCCACAAAATAAATACTTTCACAGTTACAACTACTGGTCGGCCTTAGACTAAGTCCGGTATTCCATAGTTCCGTGATGCGTGATCCGTGATGCATGTCCGTGTCCGCGTCCATGTCCGCGATTTTTTCTCTCACCAAAGATATCGTTGGGTATATTCCATACCTCCGTGTCCGTTCCACGTCGCGGACACGAACACGGACGCGGAGGTATGGAATATACCCAACGATATTTTTGGTATGTGAAAAATCGCTGACACGGACGCAGACACGGACACGGATCACGCATCACGGAACTATGGAATACCGGCCTAATATTTCTTCCGTATCTTTTCTTTGAACACTTTCTATTTCAAAAATGGCATGTTGAGATGAAGATTTCAAGATCCTCAAAAAAGCAGCAGGCAGATTTCAAAGACAATTACAGTTTTAAAATGAGTGCCGTACACACCTGGAAAAAGGAGAATGTCGTACACACTGGTTTTCTTATTTAGTTACCGAATGCAATGTTTGTACACTGGCTAAATAACATGGCCGGCGTTAATAAAATATTTCGTGCGAGAATCTTTGCATTTTAGGATTATGTGTGCACGTCATTCAAACTTTCGACGCTTCAAACAAAATTTGTCTTTGAATGTTTGAGAACACGACAGCCGATTGATAATGGAGATGAAATGTCGATGAAAAAAAGTTTTTTAACAGGAGTACGGTGTTCTTTATCTGATCGAAATCGGTCCAAAAGTTACTGAGAAATAAGCAAAAACATACCCGAAGCGAGCGATTTTGTGTGTGCACGACATCCAAAAAGTGATAGCCACCCTGAGACATGTTTCACATGGTCTTTTTCCATGCAGTTAGTAAAACGTGCTACTCGTGTAAAGTGGGGTTTTATGATTTTACCGGTTGTTCAATTTAAGTTTGACATGAGCGGAAAAAACTTCAAATGGTGAGTTTATCAAATTGTATAAAATTCACAATCTGTCTTATGGAAAATACTTGTGAAACAAATAAACAAAATGCTATGTATATTGCACAGTCATCCAAAGGTCATATGCCATTAAATGCTTATTTTGAAACACTGCACAAAGACAATAACACAAAATACAGATTGTTATACATGTATAGATTAAATTGTCATATATGTGAACACGGGTGGGCATGATTTGCATTGTTTTTGCATGGTTAAGCGACAACACGGGACAATGGAAGATGTGTTTGGATTTTGATTTATAAAAACAATTTTCAAAAGTTTAAAATAAAAAAAAAAACACTGGTTGGCAATAGATGGAACATTGAAGTGGAAATTGTAATTAATTGTTTTAGATTTGTTTGAGTGGAAAGTGTTTTATTTTGACACAGGCAATAAACTTCCTGAAATTTAAAATACCACACTTTTTCAATGTGCAATAAAAAGAAATCTTTTCTACAATTACGTGATGTTTCCTATTAAGAACTACCTTGAAATAAACTAACTTTTAACTTCTGCAGGCGGCGCTTATTTGGTCTTTATCTCTCTCACTGCGGATTTTGATTATTTTTTCAGCGGCAAACTTTGGCGTGGAATGATGACCGACTTTGAAGCTGGCACCACACCGGTCAAGAAAGGGTACATGATGATCTACTTTTCAGTTCATTTGAGCAAACTAGGTGGTCACATAGGGTATGGGGTGGAGTAGCTCCTATACTACCCTATTTTTTTATCTTAAAAGATATCAAGCTGGGATTTTTTGGGCACACTTCGACACTCAGTTTCAGTTTTCATTTTGGTGTGATTTGGGAGACTTGGAGAAAGAAACTCAGTTTTGATGATTTTTTCAGAGGCAAGTTTTCGCGTGGAATGATGAACCACTTTAAAGCTGGCACCACATCGGTCAAGAAAAGGTACATGGCGACCTACTTTTCAGTTTATTTGAGCAGCGAGTCAACATCCCTGACCAATTGTATAGACGTATGGCTTCTGTCAAAACAAATAAAAACATGTTTGAAAATATTATTGTAAATTTATTGTCAGATCATATATACTAAGCATACATTAAGAACACTGCATATACCATATGCGTTTGCTAAGAAATATGTTGTTTTACTCGACGACATCCGTATGAAGTTACATAATTACAAAAATAGTAGTACACTATCAAATGACTCTAACAAATTGTACAACATTTGTACCATCAAATGTCCTTACAGTCAGGATACAAGAGTTGTCTGGTTTCATGCACAGACCAGTAATCGTGCTTAGTAATACATAAAAGGCCGGTGAAAATTTTATCCGGGGCCCAAGTTCATAAAACTAGAACTGGAGGCCATTCACAAATCTCTAATCTCAAGCATCTGATTAGCTTAAATGGCGACCAGTCGCCATTTCAGCCAATCAGATGCTTGAGATTTGAGACTGGTCTCCAGATTTAGTTTCATGATCTTGGGCACTGGTCCACCGGAAGTTTGATGTGACAGTTTTGTCAGCTAACGCGTAATACATGTAACAAGAATATTACTAACTATTGATAGCGTCTCTGGTTGATAATGATTTTTTAAGACTTAAGTCAGACTTCAAAATCAATGCAGACTTCATCTGTAGGTCGGAGGCCTGACGATTTACAAAACAAACGTAATTTCAAGGAGTTAGTGACCTACGGGACATGACCGAACAAAATCTGACCTTCGCCATTCCAGCATTCCAGCCGTTGTGGCAATGTAGTATTATTGTTCGTTGTTGACTGAAAATTGGCATTTTGGAACTACGATAAAAAAAGGCAGGGGCGGCTGCAAGATTTCAAAGTCTTCCATAGTTACATGTTCATGATAATGTCCAATTTTCTGGCAAAAAAAACGAATGTTAAATATTGCAGTTCATAAGTGTGTGTGTTTGTTGGGGTGGAGTTAGTGCAACACTGCAAACATTTTCAGATCTGCCCCGGGAAAATGGAATACTAACACATTTACTGTGTAATCCGTATCACGATGAACTAAACATGACAGACTTATATATGCGTTCTAAAATTTTCATGAAACATGAAGAGAAACCAATTATTTCGGGGCATAACTACACAAATAAAAGAACATCTTGCAAATAATGATATGTACAAAAATGGATAAAAGTCAGTTTTTCTAGGAATGGTGTGCTTTGAACTAATCTAGCTCTTTACCATGTCAAACAGTTACATAATATTTGATTAAAGTTCTATATGAAAAAATATATAACTGACGGAAGTTCCAATATTATTCTTCAATACAAATAATAAGACGAATATAAACGGCGTACTAAGAGATTTTAACCTTTAAATACGTCCAGTGTGAACTAAGATCTACCATATGTTCATCTCAACAAAAATTTCGGTACGAATCCCGAACCAAAATTCAAAGAAATATTTTTTAAATCATAACTAAGATAGGACCTGTGACGATTATCCACGCATGCGCACGTTGACTTTCTTATAAAAGCAATCATCCGTCATTTTAAATATTTTAAATCGTCATAATATTAACATTATACGTGATGAATCTCTACACTTCTTGTATCAAATCACAAAGCAATGTCAAAATAACACTAATTTTGGTACCACAAGTCTATATGCCTGATCGTGAAATTGTCAATTTAAACCCTCCTTAAACGTTGAATCTCACAAAGTGTATCTGATTGCACCGTTTCAGGTCCCAAGATCATAAAATTGTGTAAACCAGTCTCAAATCTTAAGCATCTGATTGGATGAAATGGAGACGTGCCTTCATTTGAACCAGTCAGATCCTGGCGATTTTACACTGGTCTCCAGTTTCATTTCTATGATAATGGGTCAAGTATAATGTTCGCACCAACATTATAATTTAGTGTCTTCTGCATTTTCAATCCACGGAAACAACGTTCTAGGCGGGGATTTGTCTAGTTCATCGACAGGCACTATTCCGTCTGCACTGTCGTCTGCTATATTAACTGTTTCGTCTGCTACAAATGCTTCATTTGTGTGACCGTTTCCAACGTGAGAAATATCATTGTCGGGTTGTTTAGGCATTGCTGAAGGAGTACGCACATCGGGTTCTGCTCCGTAGGTGTCGTCCAGAGGGACCGATGCTGTCCAGGGGGTAGAAGCTAATGCCAGTGTACTTGCCTGAGACAAAGATGTCTCTTCCTCCTTCATCAGCTTTAACAGATCAAGGGCAAACTTTTAATGAAAAAAGCATGTATTTATGATTTAGCAAATTACTGTGATTTTATTCAATTTCGTGTGGACAATTTTCGCGCAAAAATGTCAAATGACTCTTCTTTCGCAGACAAATTTTTCGCATAGTTGTATAATTCTATTAGAGACACTATTACACAGTAAACTTTTGCTGGGGTTTTAACTCGTTTACGCAGCAAACATTGTTTTATCAGTCAGACACACCTCCCGGGAAATTCAAATTCAAAATTTTCTGTCTGACAGGTTTAAACTTTTTCTGAGAGTCACCTTTATAATTAATATTTTACTTAAATTTTTTGATGAAATGTTTTAAAGACTTACATTGTACATTTGTGAAAATTATCAAAATAATTTGTTCAGTAGTTTTTTCAAATGTTGAAAAAAGGCTCCTTGAAGTGTAACATGCTTAAAATTATAGAAAAGCCTGCCCCAGCGCCATCTTGAGGTTTATATAGATCTGTTGCGCCAATACATACACCTTAGAAATATTATACCATATAAATTAGCCAAGTAATGATGTAGCATTACGTCCTGATAAAAAACTGCATTAATAAAAAATACGTGTGGTCAGTCGTTGCCTTCTTATATTTTAACAAGAAGAGTACCTTTTCATCACGCAAGATGTCAAAATCTGGAATTGGACTCTCGATTCCGTGTCGAAACGGGTATTTTGGTTTTTCCTGCAAAACACAAAAACAAGTCATAAATCTTAGGACATGGACTTTGGAGTCTTTTAATAACATAAATATGCATGTACTTCATATTTCACTTTTAAAAAACTGAAAAAAAAAACTCTGAAACTTATAGAGAAGTGGTACCAGATTTTAACGGTGTTAATTTATACACTTGTGTCGCTCTCGAATCTTGCTCAGAATACCTCGAGTACTTTGTCAAAATGTTTAAAAATCGGATCAACTCTGTTTAATTTGACCTTGAACGGAAGATTAAGGCATCATCACGACCATGTTGTCATAAGCAATATAATTTTAATGTTTGACGAATAATAATTGATGAACTGTTTAACTGCAAAGTTATAGCCAACGTTAAGTTTTCGTGATGGACGGACCAACGGAACGCAAAAGCGGCCATAAGTATCACATTTCTTAAAAATGTCGACATAAAAAGTAAAAATACATCGAACAATAAGTGAACAAACAAGTTTTTTTTACTAAAAACCAGACTACTCACAAACGCTAGGTAAGCGTCCTGGTACGCCATTGACGGTTTCCATGTTCGAAGTCTCCGCTGGTACATGCAACCAATTATGCCAAAAATGCCTATCCCAGCAAGCACTGCACTGGCAACAATTAGGAACACAAACAGACCAAAGTTTTCATAGAACAGACTTGCTTTGTCTTCAACAGTTACTGTTAGAACTGTAGTTCCGTTGTCCATTGTTGTCTGATTGTCGATTGGCGTAGTTGGCAATCTTTCATTTACCGATGATATTTCTACAGGCGACACCGTGATATTCGCTTCCTGAGGGGTTTCAGACCGTGAGGATATAGCTGGTGTTTCAGTTATATCGCTTGATATACTCATATTTGTATAAACAATTCCAGCAGCTGATGTTGAAGTATTTAATAGTAACGTTTCTGTCGATGATGTGGTCGCTGCACCTGATGAGCTTGCTGATGATCTACTGGTTGAACTTTCAGTTGACGTAGTTGCATGCGAAGGGGATGTTGCACGTTCTGATGACGTAGTTGCTTGCGAAGCGGCAGTTGGGTATTCAGATGACCTAGTTGCTTGCGAAGAGATTGTTTCACGTTCCGATGACGTAGTTGCTTGCGAAGAGGTGGTTGCACGTTCTGATGACGTAGTGGATTGCGAAGATTTGGTTACATGTTCAGATGACGTAGTTGCACGCGAAGTTGTTTCCAGCGTTGACGAAATATTTGTAACAGCTGATGATCTTGTGTCTGTACTGGGTTGTATGGATGAACTTTGACTAGTGGTAATAGCAGTAGCATTATTTCCGTCGGAAGTAACACTTTCAAATGAGGTAAAGCCAGTGGAAGATATATAAGTAGATACGTTGCTTTGGAATTCAGTTACTTGGGAATGTGTGGTGTCAGACTGTTGTGGTGTCTCGGTAAGTGTCTCTGTTGACGAAGGTAGTAAGGGTACAGTCTCTGTGGTGTTTGTGTGTTCGATTACAGTAAAACCTGTGCTTAACTCCGATGCTAGTTTTGTAGATGATACTGAAGTAAGGTTTGCCAGTGTAGAAGTTTCTGTTTGAGATGTATCGTTAAAACTTATATAGGCCGTTGTCGAAGTGTTTATACCAGTAGACCTAGTGTTTCCTGGACTGAGTGATGTGAAGGGTACAGAACTTGTGGATGCAATAGTTTCATTTTCAGTACTCGCTTGTTCAGTGACGGCATCAACATCATATACATCAGATGTCGAGTTTGTTTCACGAGGATCGGTATGCAACGATACAGCTGTAGTAGAAACGTCTAAACCGGAAGTGACCGAGGTTGAAATGTCCATTCGTGAAAATGCATTCTGGGAAATGGATGTATGGTTGGACAGAATGTCTTCAGTTTCAGTTGATATTACTTTATCTGTGGTAGTTAGGGCGCTATCTGGTGTACCTAAAGTCTCTGTGACAGAAGTTGTAACTGGTTCAGTTTGGTTAGATGTTCTTTCTATTAGGCTAGGGTCATTTGTAGTGTTTTGAACTTGGACAGATTTGTTCATCGTTGTCGATTCGTCAGTAGTGTTAAATTCACCGGTAATAGTGGTCGGGAAGATTGAGGTAGATGGTAATGCTGTTGGCGAAGCATTGGTAGTAGGTCTTGAAGTGGTATTATCTTCGTCAGCGTTTATTGTGTTCGCTGTTGCTATGACTGTAGAAGCTGAAATGATGAGACAGAATGTTCTGTGGTATATGACGTTTAAGAACTAAGCAATTTTTGTTTTTATAAACTCAAATATGTTTTTTTCTGTGTATTCAACGGTATACAATATAAAGGTGTTACATACATTAACATTTAAGTGATTAATAACTTCAAACTCTATATCAGGGTTAACCGCGCAACCTTTTCGGGGTTGTCTCGCCGAGGTTAATCGGTAGCGTGTTCTGGCCTATGTGGTTAGGCTTTGCCAAGCGACCGAATAGGTTTCCTAAAATATTATGATATTGTGACAAAACATCGATCATGTGATGGTAAACATCCTGCATGGCTAAATACATTATATTAACAATGAGAAAATTTACTACCGGTATAATACTCGATTTGTTTTATTCAAAAGCATTAACATCACTTAGCCTAATAAAAATACGTTATACTCTTAATGATCTACGCTACATGTACCATTCGAAAACAATGCAGTTTCCTGAGTGAGAAGTAACACAAAGTTAACTGTTGCTATTTAAATGTAATTATCTTGAAACAACAGTTAGAATCTATGAACATACTGTAGCATCCCATTTCATCCTCATTTGCACCTGGGTTTTCACATTCTGCAACCCCATCACACCGGGTAAAGCAACCTCTACTGTTCGAACATTTCTGCTGTCCCTCCGCGCATAGTATATGGTCTAAAAACAGAATGAATGTCCTCAGCAACAAAAAACAACAACAACAACCACTATTTATGGTTTTCACCATTTACTTGGTATTGTATTGAAAAGTAAAAACAGTTAAAAATATGCTTTTTGTTCCGATAGCAAGTACAAAGAAAACACAAACAGCCTAACACGCAATAACAACGGAAATTAACGCAATGAACATACTCGTATACTTTACGGGTGCGACTCTTTTCATTGGTCACGGAGTAACTTTGGCCATAGCTTTAAAATTTGTATTGTCGAATAAATAAAACAATGCGATGAAGCATGTTAAACTTTGTGTCAAAGATAAATATCACATTAATTTATGCAAAATAAAGTGCTAGAAGCAAGAAATACGGAATGAATCTATAATTCATAACGTTTGGGACGGCTATTAAAATCGAAATTTAGTGGTACAAAGCCTAGACTATGGCCTACAAAATATAGGAAAGAGTGTTTCCCATATTCTACAGGGTGGCTATACCAAGTGACTTTTTAGATGTCGTGCACACACAAAATCACTCTTTTCAGATAGGTTTTTGTTTTATTTCTCAGTAAGTTCTAGACCGATTACGATCAGATTAAGAGCACCGTACTCCTGTTAAAAAGCATTTTCATCGACATTTAACCCCCATTATCTGTCGGCTGCCGTTTTCTCAAACATTCAAAGACAAATTTTGTTTGAAAGTATGAATTTGTCTTTAAATGTTTGAGAAAACGGCAGCCGATTGATATTGGGGGTTAAATGTCGATTCCGCGATCGTAATTTGTATGCTTCTTTAATAAATAGACATATTCTAACTATTCTTACTTGTTTCCAAGCCTTAAGACCAACATAGATTTGTTGATGCAGGCCCATTTTTTGTAATAAAAAATGATATTCTGGCTCAACGTCACTTTGGCTGCAAGTTCTACAGTTTATTTCGGAATCCATTTTTCTATTGTATCGATAGTTGGCTTTCAAAAACCAAGCATATTTTCAATTTTTCTAATAATGTATAATTTTCTTCATATAATTTGGTTTAATTAAGAAACAAATCCATTCAATCTTGTTTTAAATTTAATTATGCAAACGTATGCTTATACTCTGAGATAATGCCAATAAACTCTTGAACTTTAATTAAAAAAAGACCACAATTTTTGCTTACAATGTTTTTCTAATGTTCTATTTTGTTCTAAGAACTAGCGAATAATGCATTTGCAGTATCGAAAATTCTTCGTTTATTAATTACTTTTACATTAATTTTAATTACCACACATAGTTTCGTCCGATCTGTCCCGGCAGTCTGGCATATTGTCACAGACTACACCACATCCTCTTCCGTCTGCGCATGGCATCAAAGTGGTATTATCGATGGGAGACAAGTAACATCCGGGATTGCCGTTAGGACATGTAGTGCTTGGCAAGCCATCACACAAGTTGTTCGTAGCTGAAACTGGCGGATGATCGCTACATTAATAAAATAGTTAAAACCATATTTTCCCTAAAAGATTTATTTGATTTTTAAATCATAGCTTCGTTTTCTAAAATAACCAATGCAAACGAAAAAAAAGATAAATGTTACCTTTAAGAATCAAGTTTCTCTACATGTGGAATCGAATCATGTACAGTATTATAATATTTTTTGTTTACACCGTATATCAAAGTAGGCTTATGGTATTCTGAATTAACATTAACGATGTTTTACACCTGAGAAAAAGTTGGCAATGCAGTCGTAGATCGCAGTCCCTCAAAATAATTAAAAGACCAGATAACTGGATATTTATAAAGCATGTCAATGTTTCTTTAAACATTTTTTGTCATTTAAGAAATAATCTACAAAATGTTTCTTTTTTTAAACTCTGTTAAAATAGATCTGTTTTCTTGTACTTTTTCCACTAATATTTCATTTAATTTTAATTTTCCTCAATTGTTTTGACGGATTTATAAACCTCTTAAAACTTGGGAATGTGAAAAATAACAGATGTACTGTTAAACTGTCTTTTTTAAGATTTGTAGAGGATCCATGAAAAAAATGGGAGATTTTAGTTGTCCATCAAACATATTTCAATATGCCTAATTGCTTTACGCTATTTCATTAACTTTTTTTCTTTATTACCACATAAATCTTGAGATTCGTCAGATTCGTCCCGGCACTCAGTCACGTTATTACAGACAATACCACATCCAAATCCGTTGATGCAAGGTACCACAATCTTGTTATTTTCTGGAGACCGGAAACACTCACGAACGCCATTTCGACAAGGTGCACGTTCATATTGTAGACATAATTGGTTTGAATCTGAAATACTTTGCTTGTCAGCATCAACTTATAATAAAATGAAATTGTTTAAAGAAGCTAGAATTGTAAGACATATGCAGTTTATTTGATTTTTCTAGAAAAGGTATGGCAATGTTGACCACACACGTCAATTTAACACATAGACTTATGTCTGCAAAGGAAAAATCGTGTATGTTTTTAAGAAGAGCTATTTACTATAAGGGTAGATAAAGTCATACATTTTTTTGATTAAACTATAATGTTGATCACCCTTTCAAAAGAAATCTACCCGAATTTTTCACAAGTCTCTAAAAACAGTTTTCGGCCATTAAATGTAAGTTAATAATAAAGTGTAAGCATGAAATGAGACATTTTAAACAGTTCGTATGATTTTCGACAAATAGAAAGATGACGACCATAAAATTGTGCAAAAAATAAAGTCTCATTACGGTGGTAATATGCGTTTATGAAAATGAATTGTACACAGTCTCAGACCTGCTTCGTTTGTGTAACCTTGGTAAATTTAATTTTTTTAGCAATGGAAAGAAGAAATGTTGATGGGGATCGGAAATTTTGATTTGCATGTAAACTATAAAGTTTTTTAACAACTTTATTAACTACATGCCTTTAATATCATGCCTTTCTTGTGTCTTCTTGTATACTTAATATGCTGCATCACGACATGATGCTAGGCTCTGAACATTGTTTTTAGATTTAAAAATGATTGAATATATATGTATGTAATTAGACTTTTATTGTTCACTTTCATATATTTATGGTCCAGTTTCGGTCAAAAAATCCTGGCATCTACAGATTGTACGAATTACTTTCGACCACATGCTCCGTGATACATGTATGTGCAACAAATCTCAGTCGGACAATAACGGCGGGATCTTTGAAACGGAAATGAACCATATATGCATTAAAACTTTGCCAATTTAAGTAAAACATTTTGTCTACTTTTCAGATCAATTAAAATTTCTTACTGAAAATTGGTGTTATACTCTGAACAGTACTTCCTGCAGCAACGGAACTGTCGCTAGTTAAGCTGTGAGACTCCGTCGCAGATTCTAATGTCGACTGTTCAGAAACCTGCGGGCTATGTGCCGTCGTTGAATTAAAGCTTTCACTTGGTGAAATGGTAGCTGTAACACCTTTTGTCGGAGACAAGATGGTGGAAATACTTGGCGGCGTTTCATCGTAATAAACCTCGCCACGTTTTATCGTCAGTTCTTCGCTTGGCATATCACCTGTCTCTGAACATAAATGGAAAAAAATATTTGACCAGAATCAAACTAAAGATCACGACACAAAAAATAACTTGTGCGAAAATAAATACACTGAAAACCCTCTTTTAAGGACACCGACTGAGGGAAAGTGTCCTAATTATCGGGTCATCCTTAATAGTGAGTCTTTATCACCGGCCTATGTCCATTACATCTCCGGTTCGACATTTGTAATCTATCTTTGATTCGACAGTCTATATGGTATTTTTTGGCATGATGATATAGTTTAATTTAATAAATGAGAGAAAAATAAAATTAAGTACTAATGCATTTTTTCACTATTCTCCATCATAAAAACTGTTGACATAACCGTTAATGATAATATGTCATTAACTGATGATAAAAGGTAAGAAAGAAGAACAAAACCAAATTCGATTCTCCATAATTCCGGGTCTGAAATATGCTTAAGAAATGGATTTTGTACCCTGTCCGTTGTCCGTAATACCGGAATAGCGGGGTGCCCGTATTACCGAGTTTTTTTCTAAATATAAAAAGAACAGTCACTGTTCTTTAAAAAATCGTCCGTAATACCATAATTTCGGAGTGCCCGTAAAGCAGGGTTTTAATGTATATAAAACGAACTAACACTAGAAAACTTACATGTACATGTCTAGTGAAACCTCGCTGTAAAGACCTACTCTGGGATCTACCAAAGTGGTCTTTATAGAGCGTCGTCTTAATTTCTGTCTGTTGCAAAACAGGAGTGCTTATACTAAAATAATGGAGCATAGTTGTTACTATACGTCTTATATTCAGTATAGTTAGAAGGATGTGACATTATAATTGTGATCTGCCCCCCTTAATTTAATTTTATAAAGATGCACTTATATTCGAGATCATACAATAAGGTGGTTTTCTGTTAGACACCAATTTCGTGGGTTCTTAATTTCTTGGAACTCAATTTTCTAAACTACATGTACGTTTATGTCCAGTTATTAATCCAGTTATTTCAAGGTAGTTTTAAAAAGTTTTCCCGTACATATAGTCAGTACTGTTATCAGTAAAATAACCCGTTACCGATTTCGTGCAGTAATGATTACGTATAATCGGGGCTATCCGATCAACCATTTGGGGTTGTCACGTTAGCTCAATTGGTTGCGTCTTCGGAATTGCAGGGCTATGCGCTAGGGCTATGGCTAGGAGCTGTCGCCGAGACGGTGCGGGTTCGCTCCCAGGTAGAGGCAATATAATTTAAAATTCGTCGCTCACAAATTTAATATTCCTCGTATATTAATTTTTTACAGTTTAAACAATTACCCTGAGCACAATAGGCCACTGGGCACCTGTCTGTTCCCTTCAGCAAGTACACATAATAGCCTCCACAGTTCTTGATCTTCACACTCTGTCGCAAAACACAGCAGTCCCACTTGCCTAGCACATTATAAGACGTGCACACATGAGCATCAAGCTCGACACCTGTTGCTGGCAGAGCTCTCCCACCGAGGTCCAGGCGTAGAGGTAACTGTGTACCGCAAACATTGTTCTGAAAGGCATGGTATGTCGCGGTATAGTGAATACGTATCATGCCGCCGTTTTACGATTATCTTAAACCGCAAGGTCCTGTCAGACAGGATTTTCATACCAATCATATAAAAGCATACTACTATATTCGTGTTTTACTGTTATTTTAGTTTTTTTTCACAATTTCATCAGTAGAAAATATGGTCATTATTTGTGGCCAGACTGAGAAAATAGGCGTTGACTTTCACGCTATCCAAGAATCTATAATTAATAACATGCCCTTGAAGAGGCGCTTAATTTCAACACATCCGAAAATGGTCAAAACTTTTCACATTGTTTAGCATCAAGATTAGACCTATTTCTGTAAATCTTATGCAGTAAAACCTCGCTATTGAAACCACCTCTGTGACTGGACCAAAATGTCTTTATAGTGGGATGGTCTTAATTTTGGGAAGAAACTAGATCTAGTGCAAAACTGTGAAAAGTGACATTAAAATAGTTGTATTTTTATGGGAATGCTCTTCATTTCGAGGCAATCTCACTAACGTCAGATCCAAACAAAATGAAAGGCGTAGCGGTTCTCAGAAATGATTTTAATAAGAATCAATTTCGAGGTGGTTTGATCGACTGGGATTAACTGTTACATATTACCATTAACACAAAGAGGAGACAAATGTATTGTAGAACGTGAGTATTGTTAATGTTCACCCTGTAAATAGCGGTCCTTCTGTGCCCAAGGTTATAAAACTAATCATGGAAACCAGTCTCAAATCTCAAGCATCTGATTGGCTGAAATGGCGACTGGTCGCCATTTCAGCCAATCAGTTGCTTGAGATTTGAGACTGGTTTCCAATCTCAGCTTTATCCTCTGGTTTCATGAGACTGGCTCCCTTCCCTATGTTCTGTTCTACCTCTGTCACTAATACAGTAAGCATCAAAACTTTTAAGAAAAGCAACTCCTGCAGGTACCTTATGATTATGCATTTTAATTCCTGATATTTCAGAATATAGATGGTTCAGCATATCAGAAAAAAGAAAGAAAATGAAATGAAATAAAACTAGAATTATCACTGAAAGTGATTAAATACCCCCACATGTATGCTTGATAATTGAACTGGGAATGCTTCGAATCAATGGCATAATGTGCCCCACTTTCAATCCAAAGTGTCGTCTTCACAGTAGCCACATATTCAGCAAGTTTCATCACAATATCTCATTCCTTCTAAATTTATTGAGCAGAAATGGTTTAAATATGTTAGTGACAGTGGCCTTTATCTAACTTTTATCTAAGAACTGTGTGCCAAACATTGTTTATGAGAAATCATCCAGAAACCATTTTTTCTATTTTTAGTAACAGTGACCTTGACCCCATCAGGCCCAATTGCAATACCAAGTTTCGTCTTCACAGACACTACCTATATAGCAATTTTCATCACAATATCTCATTCTGAACCAAAGTTATTGAGCATACAGTTTATTTTCTATTTTTAGTAACAGTGACCTTGACCCCACAGGCCTTGAATCCCAAAAGTCATCTTCACAAAAACCATCAATACACCAAATTTCATTTAAGAATCTCAATCCAAGCTATAGTTACTGAGTGGAAACGAAGTTTTGAAGTTTAAATAACAGTGACCTTGACCTTGAACCCACAGGCCCCAAAGTCAAACCTAATCTTTATCTTGTTATGTTACATCTGTGTCCCAAAAAATAATTAAATCTATGAAGTATTTCATGAGTTATAGTCCAGAAACAATTTTTCTTTTTTAAGTTACAGTGACCTTGACACTGACCCCTCAGGCCCCAAAGTCGAACTCGACCTGTATCTTCTGATATTACATATATGTACCAAAAAAGGATTTAATCTGTGAAGTTTTTCATGAGTTATTATCTGGAAACCCTTTTTCTATTTTTAGTAATACTGACCTTGACATTGACCCCACCAACCCCAAAGTCGAACTTGACCTGTATCTTGTGATGTTACATCTATTTACCAAACAAGGATTAAATCTGTGAAGTGTTTCATGAGTTATCATCCGGAAACCATTTTTCTATTTTTAGTAACAGTGACCTTGACACTGATCCCACCAGCCCCAAAATCGAACTTGACCTGTATCTTATGACGATATACCTGTGTACCAAAAATTATTTAATTCTGTCAAGCCTTTCATGAGTTATCATCTGGAAACGAAGAATCCGACCGACCGACCGACAGACCGACAGACCGACCGACCGACCGACCGACCGACCGACCGACAAGCTCACTCCTATATACCCCCTCAAACTTCGTTTGTGGGGGTATAAAAATATATATATATTTCAGTGTTTTTTTTTTATAAATCGTCTTCCTGGTGCCAGGCTACATGTATGGTTTCCTACCTTCATGCAAAGTTGCGGAATCTCCGCCGGTCTTCCATTAATTTCGAAATTGTACCAGCCTTCTGCGAGTGTAATGTCGCATCCTCCTCTGTTGCCAGGAACCGAATAAAGTCTCTCGCTCGCATTCAGGGTTTGATAAATAGCACAAGGCTCTGACATGTAAATAATAGAAAATGAGATGCGAGTTTGTTTGTAAAAATGACAGTATCAAAGCAAACGGATAGTTGTAAGCCATTGACTCGACAAATAAGGAAAGTTTAGGTTTGATTGAGCCTGTCCAACTAATGGTTGAATCAACATCAATAGCTATGGAAATTTACAGCAACAATTTTGAACAATTTCAAATGGTGGTGGTAATTAGTTCATTATTAAAGATCTATTTAATCTAAAATTAAAAAAAAAAAACAAAACATGATTTGCTTTCAGAATTTTATTGAACATTATTATTTTGTGAAGAGCGCTATTTTTACAGACGGCGAAGGTGACGTCGCTATTTAGACCACCTCTGCTATTGGATAAAAATGTTCTTTATAATGGGGTGGCCATAAATATGGGAGAGAAAATAGTGCAAAACTGTACAAATGGCTTTGACATAGTGGTGTTTCCGTGGAGTTGGTCTAAAATTTCGGGGTTGTCTTAAGAAGGGATTTGCTGTAAATGGAATTCTAGTTTTAGAACTTTGCAAATGATAAAGAATATGGTGATCTTTTTAATATTATAAAGTTACATACATACCAGCAGGATTAAATGTCGTCGTCGTTGATGTCGTTTCGGCCAATATGTTAGCAACATTTGTCGCCACTGTAAAGATCAAGAAAAACACGTACTAAGAGAGTCATGTCAGCTACGAAGCAAATAGAAATCATTGTTTAACAAGATTAAGTAAAGCAGCAATTTTACAGACGGTCTTTAGTTACAGATTTCTTCAATAAAGTTTTAAAATGAAGTTCTATTACTTAACCATCCCCCCCCTAATCGCTAAAGACAAAGGTCATCAAATATTAGTCCGACCAGAGTGATCACATGACCGTCATGTGAAAGTATTGTATATCACACTTATGAGCTATAAATATCTTTTTGTCTCAGTTTAAATACATGTAAGACGTGTTAATATATACCCAATACTAAGTTTAAGGTAAGGTTGGGTGGGATTCATACATATTACAATATGACTTATCCAAATCATTGATAGAATGTCATGTTTAAAATATTGTTCAACCGCATTTGATAACCCGCTGACTTCATATTCCTTTTATGAGAATTGCTCACTGGAAAAATATTTAACCCACCCATATATGCTATCACACGATTAAAATTTCTATAAATAGAGTATCACATGACTGTCTTATTGTCATAACTCGACAGTAAATAAAATGGGGCATGTCACGGGAAAAGGTACCTTTGGTCATTTTAGTGATATTTTGGCTTTTACCAAATTAAGAAAGAACTTACAACTATAAATCAATGCCTTATAACTAAAATGTGATTTTGTTACACATTTTGACAATAAAATCGTATTTTTACCTCGAAATGCATAATTAATAATGTCATCTGCGCAAATTTATGACGTTATTCAAAGATTGACGTCAACAGTCCGAAGGTACATTTCCCCGGTTACGCACCCCAAAATATAATTCTACAAGGTGGTCCCCTAGCTACTGCATCTGAAGGGTCATTTTTATGATTTTATAGGGGATTCAGCCATTCAATAACAAAACTACCCTAAAAAACTTGACCTGTTTGCCAAAAATGTCAACAATTAGACTTTTGTTTTAGAAATTTAAAGAGTCAAATGGTCATTTCCAGGGTCAGTTACAAATAAAAGCAAACGCCGGCTGATCTGGATCAACACTGCTCACACAGGCGATAAAATCCATATATATTGAGCAAAGGGTTAATTTTGAAAATGAACTTAACAAATGACAGATGTCCATATGTAAACAGTTATGGTTTGTTTACAAAATGAATATGCATGAAATAATTTTGAGCTGAGGTGGCTTGTATCGTACAGAGTCATACAACAATTATGATAACATTTAACAATCTACATGTAGTTCATTAATTGGATAACTCCAGATAACTCATTATGCTGATAGCAACCAAACAGAGAACGTCACTGCCGTGTACATGTTATATTTCGACGACACACTAACAACACAATACAGAAAACGTTTTTTGAGCAGCATTTAACAAAGTGTTTTTAGACTTATTGTATCATTGAATCGCATTTTTTTCTAAGGGAAGGACCCTCATATACGATGGCCATTGGTTTGATCGTGTACCTATCCATGATGAAATTCTATAAACGAAATGCCTGATGTTATAATAGACATACTTGCGGAGATGGCGGGCGGACATGGAGGGCGGAGGGCAGGCGGGGGCGGGCAGGTAGGGATGGGGCGAGAAGGCAGGGCGGAGGGCGAGTGGGGTCGGGCAGGTAGGGCAGAGGGCAGGCGGACAGGGAAGGAGGAGGGGGCGGGGCGGCCTTGCCGGGCAGCTGGTTGTACCCTAAGCGATTAATATTTTTCGGTTCACCTACGAACTTTGTCAGACAATTGATGGGTAAAGCATGTTAGACCGTATACGTCACAAAACGTAACAATTAATTTTAATTAATTTTAATAAACAATAAGATAATTACATTACTTTAGTTATTATAAAGAGCATTACACCATTAGACGTATATTCTAACTACATACTTTTGAAATCATATTACAGTTTACTGATGATATTACCAATTCAAGCACTAGGGTAATGTTCTTTAATATTTTAAATAATTGGACTATTTATATACACCGTTTTCATTTTTGACACATATTTGATAAGTGACAAAGAGACAAACACGTTTCGATGAGCGTTGATTTGAAGTAGAACGCCCTGCTTCTTCTCATGCTGCGTGTGGCGGGTAACATGGACCTTTTTAAGTGATACTCAGATTTTCAAAGAATTGCAATATTTATTGGTGACTAATTAACAATCCTCATACGCTATATCGTCACATAAAACGGTGTAAGTACCATAAATTTTAAAGGAGTAATGCCGGTTTTTATGCCCCACAAAGTGGGAGGCATATAGAGTTGCACTCGTCCGTCCGTACGTCCGTCCGTCCGCAAATCTTGTGACATCAACTCCTCCTAAACTATAAGGCGGATTTCTTTCAAACTTGCACAGATGATCAAGCAGGATGTGTAGATGATCGTAAAGAAAGGATTTTTATCTGTGACCATTTTTTCAACAGTTATGGCCCTTTTTTATTACAAAATTTGTTGCAGCAGTGGGGGCATCAGTGTCCGAGGACACATTCTAGTTTTCAACTAATGTGACGATATAGCTAATGATAACTGTCTATTGAAAGATCTGATTAATACTTATAATTAAAAAGCAAAAATCAGCTAAAGCTTGGAGGTGGGGGGTGGGGGGTGGGCGCGTTCAACTTCAAAAATACAGCAGTAAAATGACCAGAAAAATGAGTTCGAAAATAACAATAAGTTATCAAAAGTATATCACAAGTTTCAAACGTTCCACAGCTTCTAATAAATACCAATTAATCAAGCTGAGAGAAAATATTTCTGTCCTAAGGTTAATGCTTTATAAATTGCCGAAGTCGAGAGCCTGTATCAGGACTGTTTAATGTCATTAGATAACCCCTGTGTCGTTTATGTCTAAACAATTATCTGTCTGATATTTATTAGAATGCAGCAACAGTGGTTGATAAAATGTGGCTAAGAGTAATTCAAGTTATTGATTTACTCCATGGATATGGCGGATACAGATGTTATCCATGGACAGTGTAGATCCAGATCAGCCGGCAGATCCGTGCCGTCTGATCGGGATGTACCGGTACACTTTTAGATTCATTGGGTTATTTCTGATAAGACCACTAAAGATCAAATGTTGATCCAGGTCCGATGGCACAGACGCGCCAGCTGATCTGGATCTACAATGTTAGCACATGTGATGAATCCCTGATATAAGAAGTAAATCCTGAAGGGGTTAATGCTCATTAAATTGGATGATTCAAGACTGGTCTAAAATAATTCATTGCAGATCTTTATGGTATGACAACTATTAAAATGAATCCTATTTCCCACTGTCCATTTGATTAGTTCTGACTACGAATCGAACAGTCTAGACGCTGCCAGATCAGGATCTACACATGAGGAGGAGGGTTACATTGTGAACGGGGATATTTTTTTTTATATATTCACATCTTTTGTGAGATTTGAGCATACCATCAACGATATAAAAGAATACATTCGAATAATATTGAATAGAAGATTTTAAAATCTATTTTGGGAATAGTTTTTCGCGGGTATCGGTGGGTTGGGATGATAGGGGTCCGATTGTCATTGCCTACACTAAAACCATGGAAAAATAGCAGATACAATGATTTTGAGATCAAACACTTTTTTTTTTATTTTGCGCATTGGATAATCGAAGCTATGTTTAAGTTCGTATGGAACTGAATTGTTCAAACGCAAGTAAATAAAAGCCGTAAGGGGGATTTCATGTATTAGATTTCTATGTACCGGTACTTGTACAAATGTATAACATACGTATTTAGATTTCCTAAATATTATCTTTTTTTATTTCCAAACTTTATATCATATAACACTTCCTTTCTATTTTTTCTGAAATCGTGAGAAAATCATAAAATCATAAATGTTTATTAATAATTGCGCCACAATCCTTTTTTTCTTTTCGTGAAAATGTTAACTGCCAAATAAAAATAATTATTTATAATAACAATTATTATACATTAAACAAGTTAATAAGAGTTTAAAAATATCTTACCTTGGATAAATATTAATATATTCTTCATATTTTGTCCTCAAATGAACAGTTCCAATATCCCAAAAAATCTCTGTTATGAGTTTAAATCATTTACCACAAAACTAACCAACCCTTAAATAGTTTCATTTTCTTTACCTAAAAGGTGAACATTTTGTATGAATTAATCATGCAGTAAAATTTTAAAACAATGCATGGAACCCTGTGGGAGTTACAGTTTTGTTCGCAAAGCGTTAGTCATACTAACTGCCGGATGTACCAAAAATAGAAAGTTAAAGCGACACGTACTTTAATACTGCTGGCTAAGAATGTCTGATAATAGAATGTTTCATACTAAGATTATTTATTAAATTGCACTGAATTTAGTTTTTTTTTCTGTGTTTCATCGGTGTATGAAATGATAGCATTTTTACACTAATTTGCATAAATAACGAAGGTTGTTATGTTAAAGGGGCGCTTACATTGCAAATGGCGAAAACTGGCTAAAGTTTCAAAAATGAATATTTGGGAAAATACTCATTACTACCTAGATTTTGGTAAAGAAATGTATTTATCTAAGGATATACTAATGTTTTAAGCCCAGTTTAGTCTAATTCATGTTCTAATTACCAATTAAATTAGCGCATACTAAAACAAAGAAAAACCATTTGCATGAGAATTCTGAAATTCATGGGCCAAAACAACTTATACATGAAATAATGTATATGCTGCAGTAATTAGTGCCAATTTGTCAACATAATGTTAGGATTTTTAAGAAATTCAAGAAAAACTAATTCCCGGGTCTACTTTTGTTAGCTAGCCGCTTAAAGATTTGAGCATCAGGGTCCAAGATAACAAAACTGAGATTAGAGACCAGACTTAAATCTCAAGCATCTGACTTGCTGAAATGGCAACCAGTCCCCGTTTCAGCCAAAACAGAAGAACAGAACATATCTTTATTAAACTCTAACCAATTAGGCATAAGAGTATACAAAGCATAATAATTTAGTCAGATGCTTGAGATTTGAGTCTGGTCTCTAGATCTAGTGATTACATGTATACAACTTTGTTCATGCTCAACTCAATTCCGTGTTCAAACTTCAAATGTCAAGAACATTTACAGCCTTCATAATTTAAAAATACCTTTCGGCTCTGAAGATATTAATTTATTGAGATGAATTCTGTCATATTTTCCAGTTTAAGATCTTTTAATTTAAATACCGATAGAAATAGAACACATCAAATTTGCAGACTGAGTTGAACATGAAAATAACTTTATAATCATGGGGCCAGATTTAGTTTTATAATCTTGAGCAAAGGGCTCTACAGTTAAACCAAACAGCATGAACTTACGCGTAGTTGTGATTTTGTTTATGATGTTGGATGACCCCACTTGACCCTGAGATCAGACACACCTCGCTGCAGCATCACATTTCACGCGCTCGCGCATAAACCGCCGCGTAATCAATGGTTATGAACGCTGATAATCTCAGATAGTATTACCAAATTTCTTGGAGTATAGTCTATAGAACAAGAGGAGCCTCTGATAGCGGCCTAGTCAAAATTAACGTTTGATTGCCCTCTATTTTTATAAAATAAACCTATTTTTATAAAAAATATGTACTCTTTTAATTTGTATAGAAAGAGTAATTTAAAAAATAAGTTTAGTAATCAGCCATTCTAAAAAAGTGCTCATTTAGCCCTTACTAGTAGCAAAACCAAACTATCATTATTTCGCGAGGTCAAACAACGCTAACGTATCAACGATTTTAAGAGATAAGGGGTTATTAAAATGATTCTAGAGTTTCTGAAAAAAAAGAGAAAATACTAATCACGGCGTCGATTGTAGCATCAATTTTTCAGGCCCTTTTGACAGACTGAACACGTGCTTTTAAATAATTCAATTATTGTTTAATAATACAATAATTAAAATTATGTTTTGAATTTAATGCATTTAGAGAACAGCAGAAGAATTTAGACTTACACTCAAAACTTATTTAGAACTACAACTGAAGAGTAAAGTTAAGTAAAGTAAAGTAAAGTAAAGTAAAGTAAAGGAAAGTAAAGTAACGTTACGTAACGTAACGTAACGTAACGTAACGCAAGGCAAGGCAAAGCAAAGCAAAGCAAAGTAAATAAGTAAGTAAGTAAGTAAGTAAGTAAGTAAGTAAGTAAGTAAGTAAGTAAGTAAGTAAGTAAGTAAGTAAATAACTAAATAAATAAATACATAAACTTTACTGCGAAAGAATCAGGATATGACAGAAAACAACGTAATTAAACATTTCTAACCCTCGGTACACGCGTGTAAGAATGGGCGGCTGTTGTAAGAGTGTGAGAGCACGAGTATGAGTGTAAAACGAGAGCGCGGTAACTTCCAGTTCAGAAGAAAACCCGATCCGGGATAAATCTTGGTCGACCGTCTAGAAATGGAACGGATCCCTGACCCTTAGGAGGCAGTAAAGAGTTTGTAGCCATAGATGCGAATTGGCCCCGGTCAAATTTGAAGATAAGAGGTAAGTGGGCAAACTGTAAGCTTCATGGCACTTTAAAATATTTTTAGATGCTATATTTGCAGATTCACATGTGTAGCTAGGATCCCCAAAAATTGCCTGACATGCTCTTTTTGACCTTGACACTTTCAGTGTGAGGCAGGTGCTTGGAAATACGAAACTAATACAGTTCTTGCTCTGCCTTCAGTTTAGCTTGCAATTCTCAAGGGGCATACAAACAAGTGTGAGTAGTGCAAAATCTTGGAGGTTATGGTATATTTTGAGTATGATTTAATGAAACAGTAGGGATTTTACCATGTGTGAGTGGCAAGCATTTATTTTGGTTGTTGGCAATAAGAAAGCTGTGAACTGATGAATGTTTGAAATTTTACCTCGTCGGCCGACCAGTTTTCGCGACCAGAATTTGAAAGTTAATGGTGCTTAAAAATCAACTGATATGTTTTGAATATAATTTTGCTTTGTTTTCATAAACTGAATGTCATTGTGATGTCAGTTATGTGCCCTTTCTGTTTCAGGTATGTGCTAGTAGGGAGCATGTGGACTTGTCGTGTCGGTTGCGATTCTTCGGTTCTTCAGAATAACCGTTTACTGCCGCCTTAGAAGTTCCGTGTTTCAGAAGCGGTGGCAGGTACATGTTTATCAAGTTTAGAGACACGAACGGCATGGTTCTACAAGGACTCATCGGTCAATGTGCAAAACAATTGCAAGGTTTGTTTAATTTGTACATGTAGCTTTATGATTAAATATTTATAAAAAAAACAACAACAAAATCAGAATGAAAACAACAACTACTACAACAACAACAAAACATTTTCATTCTGCCAGCAGACTGGGCAAACCATTAAAATAAGAATATAAATGAATTTATTTTTTATTCAGCAAGCAGATTGGGCAGACCAAAAAGAATGAAACTAGTTTCAATCTGTCCAGTCTGCGTGCAGTATTTTCATTCTGCTAGTTTAGCCACTCTGCTGGCAGAATAAAAATGTTTTCATTCTGTTGTTCTGTCCTTCTACTAACTATACCGCGCCAAATCTTCTTCATTTGCGTACTGTTACAGCTTGTCATCGGAACCACGTTTCGACAGGATATGGGGCACGCCACGGGAAAAAGTGCATTCGGTCATATTTTGTGATATTTTAGTTTTTACTAAATTTAGAAAGAATTTACAACATTAAATCATTTTTAAAACTAAAATGTGATTTTGTTATACATTTTGACAATAAAATGGTATTTTTACCGCGAAATGCATAATTAATATTATTACACCTCACGTGATTAGTTTACTATATAGCGTAATGTGACGTCAGAGGGAGATAATTTCTACTGTCACATATGCGACAGTATACTGTCACCCTCGCGTGGATCTAAAAATAAATATCTTGGAAATCCGATTACAAATTAACTTCTACGCATGCGTAATTGACCAAGGGAGATAAGCAATTAATTTGGTCATAGTCAAGATCTCTAAAAAAACAAATGTTCGGATGTTCGGTGTAATAAAATAAATATCACATCCCATTGGGGGAGACAGTACGAAATGTTAACCCTTGAGAATGTAATGTCAACCTCGGCTAACGCCTCGGTTGACATTACTTCTCTCGGGTTAACATTTCGTACTGTCTCCCCCAATGGGATGTGATATTTATATAATGTCGTCTGCTCAACTTTATGACGTCTTTTCAAGGATTGACGTCAACTGTCCGAAGGTACCTTTTCTCGTGACGCGCCCCATATTACTTCGTCTATTTTTGTTCGCATATCTTTTAGCCACAGTCTTTCGAAGCTTTTTTATACAATCTTAATTTCCTAAAAAAAAATAGAATCGCGCCTGTGTTGAATTTACAATAAAGAATTGTTTATTGACCTTTCCTAACAATTCATCAGTAAGGTAACACTGCAAACAACAGCATCAGTATGTTCCGCGGAACATCATTATGAATCAGATTCATGTCTAGCGGGCAAACAGCGTTAGTATAACGTTGAAATTGCGTTGATATTTGATTGCAAATTTGAACAACCAACTTTAAGCTTTAAAGAAACGTTGATTGTGTTACGTTGAAATTTGGTTGAAATCAGACGTTGTCTCAGAGTTTTGTTTTGGTTGAAATATGGTTGCAACCAAAACAAGACTTTTAAAATGTATTGAACAGAAATTGTTGCAACCAATTAGCGTTAAAGAAACCTTGATTGTGTTGCGTTGAAATTTGGTTGAAATCAGACGTTGTTTTTGTGAAAATAATAATACTATTTCTGATGCACAGTTTGGTTTTCGTAAAGGCTACTCTACAATTGATGTTATATATATATTAATGTCAATTGTACAAAAATACGTAAATGAAAACAATAGGTTATATGTTATATACGTCGACATGATGAAATGTTTTGATAGTATTTACAGAAATGCGTTGTGGTTGAAACTGTATAAAAATAGTATTCGAGGTAAAATTCTACAAATTATAAAAGATATGTATGAAAATGTTAAGTCTTGTGTTAAGTCGTGTACTTCATATTCAGATTACTTTCGCTATTCTGTTGGCTTGCGCCAAGGGGAGGTAATGTCCCCTGTGCTTTTTTCTTTGTTTGTAGAAGATTTAGAACTGTTTTTACAAAATAATATAGACTCTGGCTTGATTATAGATGATATTTTACTTATACTTCTTCTCTTTGCCGATGATATGGCTATTTTAGGTAAAACTCCGGAAGAAGTTCAAACTCATTTGGATAATCTTCTTATATATTGCAATGCATGGGGTTTAAAAGTTAATACTTCTAAAACAAAAATTATGGTATTTCGCAAGAGAGGCCGTTTGCGCCAAAATGAGTCATGGACCTATGATGGCCACACCATTGAAATAGTAGATAATTTTAATTATTTAGGCACAGTAATAAACTATACAGGAAGTTTTTCATTAAATCAAGAGCATTTAGTGGGCAAAGCCCTTAAAGCTATGAATATTTTGTCGACAAAGTGTAAATTATATGATTTAAAACCAAAAATATTATGCCAGTTATTTGATGCATTTGTAGGCCCCATCTTAAATTATGCCTCTGAAATATGGGGTTTTACTAAATCCAAAGAAATTGAGCGTATCCACTTGAAGTTCTGTAAACGATTGTTGCAAGTTAGGCAAAATAGCTGTAACGCATGTGTTTATGGCGAGTTAGGCAGATTCCCTCTATATATTAATCGTTATACTAGAATGTTAAAATATTGGTTTAAAATTAGTTCTGGTAATAATATCATTCTGAAAACTGTGTATAATATGAATGTTGGATTGGATTTCCCATATTAAAAAATTGTTAGATGACTATGGATTTACATATGTTTTTAATAATCCTAATAGTGTAAAAGTAAGCTCTTTTATATGTAATTTTAAAATCAGACTTATAGATGCGTTTAAACAAGAATGGTTTGGCACGATAAACAATAGTTCTATGCTAGATATGTATAGAAGCTTTAAAACTGTATTTATGTATGAGCCATATTTAGATATATTACCTAGAAATTTACGTAAGAATCTAGTAAAACTAAGAATGTCAGTTTATCCTTTAAGAATACAAACAGGGCGTTATGCCAGCAACAATACACCTAGAAACGAAAGATACTGTTTGATTTGCAATAGCAACGACATTGAGATACTGTTTGATTTGCAATAGCAACGACATTGAAGATGAGTTTCACTTTGTTTGTATTTGTCGCTGCTATATAAATATAAGAAGACAATATCTGAAACGTTATTTTTACATAAACCCATCTGTGTTTAAGTTTCATCAATTACTTGTATCTACAGATAAAACTGAGATTGTTTAATTATGTAAATACATTCAAGAAGCCTTTGAAATTCGCAACACATTAGTATAATACCACATATTGTTAATAACTTAACCTTTCTGCCAATACGATTCTATAATACTTAAAATTGCAATTATAATTATAAATTATAAATTTAGAATAGAAGATACGATTCTGTATTAGTTATAGTTTCAATAACAATAATTTAATGTAGACATGTTTATTTTTATAAAAAATGTCATTTGTGTTTATATTGCGTGACATTGTTTACCACACCTTGTATGTGTTGAGACGATGTACTTTTGTATAAGTCTGAATAAAATGTCTGTTCTGTTCTGTTCTTAAAAAATTTTGTTTTGGTTGAAATAAGGTTGCAACCAAAACAAGACGTTTAAAATGAACCGAACTTGTTGCAACCGATAAGAGACGTTGATTGTGTTACGTTGAAATATGAACCGAACTAAAAGTGTCTAGTTTAGTTACAATTTTTTACTTCTTATACGAGTTTCATCAAATAATACAAGTGTATCAACTCGGCGATCTCCGCCAAGCTTCAAATAGAACCCGGATATATGGAGAAAAGGATTAAATACACGAGTCCCTAATTAGGACGTCGTAACACCTAAACTGGTCCTTTAATGTTTGGTGTCTGCTCCATATTTCTGTTGGTGCACATATAATCGTGGGCAAAAATTTCGTTGTTTTCTCTAAGACTACATTTTTCGTGGGTTCTTAAATTCGTGGATCTAAATTGTCTACTTCAATTAAGTTCAGTTTATTATATCGAGGTGGTTTTATTCATGGATCGCAGTGCATACGAAATCCACCATAATTAATAACCCGCGAATATTAATTACTTTACATTATTAAATGATCGGTGAGATAAAGGGATTAATTATGATGATAATGCAAATGAGATCATCGGTAATACCTTGAAATTAGCAGAATTTGGGTAAAAAGGTACTGTTGTATATTGGACGCACAAATTTACAGACCCTGTCTTCAAAGTAATGGCTCAAAATCACACTCAAAAATTAGGTGTCAACTTTTAAATTTAAGTATCCCTCATACGGTATATAAAAGTGTTCATGTAGTAAGTATTTGAATAAAGTACTAAATCTTTCAAATTGAATCTAATTTTATCAAAAACGTATTCCACATACATGTATTTAACTTTCTTCATGTATTGAGTGTTTGAATAAAGTCTTGAATCTTTCAAATTAAATTAAATTAATTAAATTAAACTTTATTGTTTCAGTTTTGATTAAAATGAAAATCTTTGGAAATAATGTTTCTATAATGTTTTTAAGCTTTAGACTTTGTGTCCTTGATTATTTTTAAGCGTATATTCAAAAGTATTGATTCAAAATGAACGAAAGAAATGCGATATCTGCTAACATATGGTTTTCCTACTAAACAGGAAAGATTAAGTCTATTTCGGAAATATGGACCCACCATTGATAAAACTCGGGAAAGTTAACACTTGTAATAAAGCACATGTACTACTTAGATAATCTTCTAATGACGCACTGAATAACCGAATTTCAACAGGCTCTTGAACTTTAATGATTAATCAAATTTTGCAAGATTAGTGTTCCTAGTTATATAACGTATATTTAAATTCGAGACTTTTTTGAATATTTTTAAATAAAAATATCAGTCTAAAAAGTTGTAAAAGTCTTCGGTATGTGGAAAAGCCATCGATGAAAACTTTGACTCTTTCACTGCGGATGTCCCTACTTCTCCGTATTGATAACGAATGAGTAAGATTCGCCAGAAAACTCAGTCTCCCCATAAGGGCGGATCCAGAGGGGTTTCAAGGGGTTTGATCGAAGCCCCTTTTGGGCCAGCAATACTTAATTTCTCACTGGAATATTGCCAGGATGGTGTATATTATTTTGTAACTACTGTAACTAAGACTGCCCTGAACGGTTGAAACCCTCGTTTGGAAATCTCTTCCGACCTTGCCCCACCCATTAAGATACTAGACAGAAAGCCTGGAAAGCAAATGACAGCAAATGACAGAAAGAAAAAGGGAGAAGAACTTTTTAATATGATCAATTAAAGAAAACAATTCACAACAATCTACTGATAGTAAACTTTCAGAATCCCTTGCATTTCACGGATGACATTTTTTTAAATAAATGCCAATATACTAGCAATGTTCAACTCTTTTTTCTATCTAATTCTAAGTTATAGCTTGCGTATATTAAGTAAAGTTTTAACAATTAAGAAACCCTAAGGGAACGGAGTTTAGCGACATGACCTTGGTTTCTTAATTGTTAAAACCTCAATTCATATACACTTAATTACTTAGCGATCGCCACAATTTTACCTTACAACTATCAGACATGACCTCATAACATTTTGAATATTCAGTACATAACAGACACTTAATAATTAAGTGTTTTAAGCGTATAGTTTTTACCTGGGTTAATTTTAACCTGGGTTGATATTCTAACCCAGTTTTAACAGATAAGAGGCGAAGAATATTCGAAATTCCGGCTCAGTGATTAGCTGGAAAAATGTGGTGACCACGAAACTGACAAAGGCGTCACAATTAAACAATTTTATAAATAAGTTTTAATATACACTCTTACTTGTCAGCTACATGTATTAATTGACCTTGGAATTTAAAGATCATAAAACTGAGATTAGAGACTAGTCTCAAATCTCAAGCATCTGATTGTGTGAAATGGCGACAAGTCGCGATTTCAACCAATCAGATGCTTGAGATCTGAGACTGGTCTTCAGATTTAGTGTAGTGATCTTGGGTCCCGAGGATGTGTTATATACATGAAATTTGAATATTAGATTGGCTCTATATGATAGTGAAACAGATTTCAATATCTGTATTGCAGCTTCCGAAGTATTTAAAAGACATCCGCGTTTACGATAAACTTTATTTGATCAGTTCAATTTATAGCGTTAAGTCCTTTAATTAAAAATCAAGGATTTGAGAATTTCCTCGCAATTTTTTGGTGAGTTTGGTTATTATTAATAAGTATTTTTTATACTATAGTAGTATCGATTAATTAAATGGGATTGAATTTCGCGCATAAAGCATAACTTCCATTTTTTGCGCGGGCATTAATTCGCGTACTTGTATTATTTTCATAAGATTAGATATTCAGCGATGTGGTTTCGATCACTAACCCTAGCGCGAAATACGCGAAAGTACCCCCACCGCGAAATACCATGATACCGCGGTAGTTAGAAAAGTGTTAGATAACATACGTCTGTAATAAGCACACTTCAAAAGCAAACAAGAAAAAGAAACCCGGACGGGTAAGAGCTTTAAATATCTATACTTTTTCCTACATAGAGATTTGATTAGACAATCTATACAACGTATTTAAGCAAGTTTTTAAAACATTAACTTCTAACATTTTAAAGTTACATGTTCAAAATTGCATGACAAGTAAAATATTGATGCCGATCGCATCAAGTCGTCGCAAAATATATTGCTAAACTGAAGCTTAGCTGAATTCAGGCTAGACTAAATGCGTTTAAACAAACAATAATGGGAATAACGTTATAGTTAGTGTACATGTATATAAATCGAAGTTTTAACAATTAAGAAACCGTAAGGGAACGAAGCGTATATATACACTAAATAACTTAGTGATCACCAAAATTTTCACCATCAGATTTGACGTCATAATATTATGAATAATTCAGTACTTAACAGCGCTTCAATAATTAAGAGGTTGAACCGTGTAGTTTAAACAGATAAGAGGCGCATACTGTTTTAAATTCTGGCTCAGTGATTGGATGGAAAATTGTGGTGAACACATAAAATATTAGTTATTAATCTTGTTTATTTAAAATTTCGTCACCATCAGAGTTTAGACCATAGATAGTTTAATAATATAATTAAAATGAAAGCGCTGCAGGCGCTGGAGTAACCACTGCCTGTACCAACAGCGTTTACAAAACAAATGGGTGGTGTATGTACAATGTTGGCAATATGAATTGGAATGAAACAAGTTGAAATAATAAGACATTGTAGACTTATTTCTGTTTGTTAAATGAAATTGGATTTTTAATTTAACAGAGCAACTATATGTCAAAGTGAAAGAAACCATTCTTTAACATATTTTAGTATTTTTATATATACATATATATTGTATAATGCACTTTTTTATTAAGAATAACAACGGGCATTAAGGGTTGAACATTCATTATAAATGCTCAGATTACATTCAAAAAAGGATTGAATGTATTTCAAGAAAGTGATGTCACTTCCACATAATAAAGGTGACTTTGATCCTTACAGTATGTGCAGCCTGCAATCCCAGATTAGGGACAGCCAATCGGTTACAAAAACTTAATCATTCTTTCAGCATTGCTGAGATAGTTGTGACAGAAGGAGTGCAGAGCTTTTATTTCACTTTCTGTAGCGATTCATGGTTGTGTAGGTTTGAATCCCAGTTTGAGATTTTACTAAACTTTTTTTAAAATGTATCTGACAATTTATATTTGTTTTCAATGTTAACAACAAAGCATAGAATGTGAACGCTTTTTTATTTTTTTATGATAGAGAATCTCTGTTTATTCAGTAAAAATAACAACGGTTGAAATTTTAGCATAAAATATACAAGTCATTGAAACCATTATGTTGTATGCTTGCTTCCTTAACACTTTGCTTCATAAATATGCCTTGATTGCCTGGGCAACAGTGTAGATCCAGATCAGCTGGCACATCCGTACCATCTGATCAGGACCTACACTTTTTCACTTTTAAGTAGGAGGTTGACAAAAGGAAACAGTGCAGATCCTGATCAGATGGCATGAATGTACTGGCTGATCTGGATCTACATAGGTTGCACAAGGGATAATATATATATATATAAACAAATGTATATATATATATGTAGCAAAGGGTTAGTGTTTGTCAACCTTGCTAAATGTCCACTCATAACAGAAAAATACAACATGTCAATGTCTCTTTAAAGTGAATAAAACTAATTTGTTGGTAACTCTTTGTTACATTTTATATTTAGCTGATTCCCACAACTTTCTTAATAAATAAACTTGTTTGTCGGCATGTGGAATCATCTGAAGATTCATTTTTGAACTTAAAATTTTAAAGTTTTTCAGCCTCTCTATGGCTCGCTCCACATGTATTCTGACACGGGCTATTTTCCTTCTTCGTTCCACTTCTCTGGCACTTAACTGTTTTTTTTCCTCTTGTAAAATCTGGCATAATTAAAGTTGCATTACGCGACGCTACTTCCTCCGAAATAAGAAAGCCACGATCAGCCAGTATTTGGTCTTCTCTTTCAATCAAATCCAGAAATCGTAAGCGCAGAGTTATGACCTTCTCTGACATTCTGCCACCAAATGCATGTGAAACGAAACTAATCGCACCTGTTGGGGTAATGGCAACTAAAATTTTCACAGCATTGTGATGCTTGTAATTCGACCATGTTGATGGCCGTAATGTCAAGTTCCCTGCTCTTTCAATGAAAACTTCACAACAGTCAATTATTACCCTACATTTACGGTATGTTTCTCGGAAAACATCTGGAAGATTCCTCAACACAGATTCTTTATCTGGCCACTGTACCAGAAAGCCAATTTTGTTTGCAAGCTTTGGCAGTCCTTCATTTAATATGTCGGATATTACAGTCCGGGAAACATTAAACCTGAATGCAAGATCGTCATTCTGTAAGTTTAGTCTCAGTTTCATGAGTATGATCATTAACACCGAGCCTGGGGAAAGTATGTTGGACTTGGGTAGAACTGCCTGTGTAAAATTCACCAGCCATAAAAACACAGCATGATTTGGTAATCCAGTGAAAAATAAAGTTTTAGCGTCTTTTCTTTCTCCCTCCAGAATATTGTCGGAGAACTTTAGAAGCATAATCTCCTCTTTCAGCCGATGGTTCTCTTGCTGAAGCTGCCCAATCTCCTCAATTGCTTTCTGGTGCTTTAATGCAGCGGTCATGGATATCTGAAATAATATGAAAAGCACATATAAAACAGAAAAATAAGGTACTAATCTCCTTTCACTAACAGTGCAGCTCCAGATCAGCTGGCTTGTTTGTTCCATCTGATCAGGATCTACACTGTTCTCTTTTAGATGTATAAGGTTATTTTTTTTACCAAGATGCCAACTTATTTTAGATTATGATCGGACAGTATGGGTTTGTCAATTGATCTATCAGGTTCACAAAAGCGTTAAAACTTGTACATACACAGTTTTATGTTATTCGCTACAGTGAGCAAAATTCTGCAGAGTTTTTCTAAATTCATCGGCACCCATTAAATACATAACATGATTTTATGTCATGCATGTACTTAACTTGAGAAGATTTTGAGTAATATACCGGTCTGATTTTTCTGGACTGGTGTCTCTATACTGGGAGTAAGCTGTGCCAAGTCAAGTAGGGCTTCTGCAGCATCACATTCTGAACTTTTCTCATGTTTATTTACATCTGGGGTGAGGAAGGCAAGCTGCTTCTTGGATCCCGCAACACTGTTCTCTCATACCGACTTTTCATGGCCTCTGAGTTTTTCTTCTCCGTGTAGGGATTACCCATGTTTACACTTGGTACATAATCTGGATCATGGGGATCATCACACTGTCCTACAACACACACAAATATAAAGTGATTAACAGAAATAATTAAAATATTCTGGACCCTTCATTTAGTACTCTTATCACAAACAACGTTACCATTGTAAATGTCGGCCACGATAATTTCTTGGTATAAAGGATGTGGGTGGGGTAATCGTTGAGCTCCGGAAATTTGTACTTTTTATTTGATTTCAAAACGAAAGCATTGATAATTCTATTAAAATAACTATTACAAGGTCAAAATATTTATTCAATCAACTAAGAAACGCACCTTTGACAAAATGGCGTCCACAAATGCGATCGTGGACTCTTGGTTCCCACGGTGAATTTTACTGTCCTAATTTACATCATTTTACGGCCGCTAACCACATAGTTCTCCGTGTAGTATTCTTAGGAAATCTCCAGCTTCGTACCTTTGACTGCATCCCGTAACACAAGAAAAGACCATTTTTTATTTTTGTTTACATGCAATTCACAGGTTACTTTCTATAATCAATGGTTGTCTATTGATGCTTTTGCAAACCACAGCGGACAACCACATCACGTGACTACGCTATGACGTCACGGAAATATCTCCTGTAGGTTTATTTTTAGATTGGAAAAACAAGAAATCTTGTATTTCTCCGCGTTATTTAAGGATTGAATGTTATTTTCGTGCGTTTCATCGATGTATGAAATGTCAGTTGCCGAACATCTAATTTGCATAAACACCGAAGGTGTTTATGTACAAATTAGATGTAAGGCAACTGACATTTCATACATCGATGAAACGCACGAAAATAACATTCAATCCTTATAATTACAACCTACTATCACATTTTATTTATAACCTTTGACAAACTTTTTATTTACGATAGATGTGGTTTACTTTTCGCGGAGTAATACCATCGGCTTGGATGATTCAAATTTCTACGTTACAAAATGGCCGATTTCAAACCGCGATATTTTTACAAATGTTGATTTTTTGACACCAGTGACACTTTTCCTTTAAAAATAATTATTGAGTCCAATGACTTTTACAAATAAAAATAATATAAAATCTTCAAAATGGAAAGAAAATTCATAGAAACTCATTGCGAATAAAAACTCATTGCGAATACAAAATGTACATACCGTTAATCGGTCCCGATCAATATATCCACATGCATTATTCCTTCTCATTTACTATAATTTAAACCCTATCCCGACACTTTGAAAACGAAGCTCCCTGCTGCGGTATAAGAATGAAACACTTTCAAATTCTAGTCGTTACATACGTATACCACGGTAAACACTTCTAGCATCTTCGGGTCTTGTCCAAATGTTGTTATTGTTTTTATTTAATCCTCCAATTCTTTAAAATATTTCAAACATAAATCCTTTATCTGACACAATCAATCATGGCGCTTAGAAATGTAAACATTTGTTCGATTACGTCACAACTTACTATATGACGTAGTGAGTTATGCTCTATCGTGACGTAACTGCTTACTTAAAATTTCCCTCTTCATTATTGATTTAGTGCTCGTTTAAATGGGAGTGAAATAAGGTGTGTAGAGTTGTAGACTTTGAATGATGGCTGGGCGGGGCAAATAAACAAGTCAATGATAAATATTTATCAAAAGTAGTCCGATACGACTTCATTGAGAAATGAAACGCAGTCACGTGACACTTGTTAGCCAATCAGATTTGTAATATTTTGTAAAACGTTACAAGGTTGTAATTATTTGCATTATAAAAACAAATAATAATTTTTGCCATGCTGTGGAAGTATTTATTCAGTATCACATACAAAATGTTTAGTGAACCTAATATCTTTATTTTATATCATTACATTGCAACCAGTAAAGACGGTTCCACGATAGACTAAGGAACTACTTAATTGGTGGATGAGGGGTTTCCTGGCGGTAAATCAATTAATCCTAGCGAAGTTGCCAGGCTCAGAAATTCGGTCTGTAACACTGTAACCAACTGCAAGCAGTGGTTACAATGATCTAATTGTTAATCTTGTTTATTTAAAATATCATCACCATCAGAGTTTAGACCATAGATAGTTTAGTAATATAATTAAAATGATCTAATCTCAATGTTCATACCAAATGTTTAGCCATTAAGAATATTTAGGCATTTTAGGCAGACCGTTCGATAATATCATGGAAAACATATTAGTATTATGTTGAGATTTTCGAATTTACCGGTAGTATTTGCATTTGTGCAATAGAACTGATGATGTCTCTAGTCACCATTCAACTTTACAATCATGTATATTTAAAATCGTCCGGAAATCCCCCTTAATAAGTAACTTTTATCTAATTGCAGCACCAAAACACGATGTCTGTGTTGAATGGTTTAAGCGATTTGATTTGGAATGAGAAGCTCTGGTTCCCGAACAAATTCGCGGGTCAGCACTACGGTTGGAAAGATATCGAGAACCAACCCAATTCCGACCTGTATTATCCACATGTTTCGGACATACATTGGGGTTTCTTACTAGGATTAGGTCTTGTTGTACTCCGATATATTCTATCGAGGTAATTCTCACAGCAATATAAAGATTTTGAGTTTTGGGTCCAAATCGAGAAGAAACCTTATTCCGACCTGTATTTTCCGCAGTTTTCGGACATACATTGGGGTTTCTTACTAGGATTAGGTCTTGTTGTACTCCGATATATTCTATCGAATTAATTCTCACAGCAATATAAAGATTTTGAGGTTTGGGTCTAAATCGAGAAGAAACCTTATTCCGATCTGTATTTTCCACAGTTTTCGGACATACATTGGGGTTTCTTACTAGGACTGGGTCTTGTTGCACTCCGATATATTCTATCGAGGTAATTCTCACAGCAATATAAAGATTTTGAGGTTTGGGTCCAAATCGAGAAGAAACCTATTCCGACCTGTATTTTCCAAAGTTTTCGGACAAACAGTGGGGTTTCTTACTAGGACTGGGTCTTGTTGCACTCCGATATATTCTATTGAGGTAATTCTCACAGCAATATAAAGATTTTGAGGTTTGGGTTCAAATCGAGAAGAAACCTTATTCCGACCTGTATTTTCCACAGTTTTCGGACAAACAGTGGGGTTTCTTACTAAGATTAGGTCTTGTTGTACTCCGATATATTCTATTGAGGTAATTCTCACAGCAATATTAAGGTCAGAGGACAGTCGCCTGTCGCGGATTGAACAATTTTGTCCAGGGACTATTCGGGCTTACTTTATTTTCAAAGATTCATTGGCCAAAACTATAGAGAAGAGAAAAAAAAATGTTTTCAAAAATGTAAAATGACTTTAATTATATACTTTAAAATATAAATGATTTTTTAAAACACTATTTGAAAGGTGATTTGTGGCACTTTAATGAAGTTGGTACTTTCCTTATTTTGGGTTGAAGATTTTTTTAAATTCTGGGGGTGGTTACTTTCGGTTTAAAATGCTGAGAGAACGAGTTGGTGAAGACCCTTTGCCACTTTGCAAATCTGTTGTAGTTTTGGAAATAGTCGTGTAAACTAAATCACAGGAGGACCAAATCTTATAATGTAAGTCTATGGGAAACTATTTACTGGTTTCTGACCTAAAGATTTTTAGGTCTGGGTCCACATGTGAATAGACCAAATTCCGACCAGCATTTTCCAAAGTTGTCTGACTTTGATTACCGCCGCCATGACTGTTATAAAAAAATGTCCGTTTTCAAAAATAAAAAAGAATGAAACCTGAGTCAAATCCAACTTTTGCTTAATGTTGTTTTATTAACGATAATAAGCATATACTGATGATGAGACTTCGTGTATAATTCTGTTTAATTCTCGAAAAAAGAACCTATATCTGTATGATTTATTGCTTTAGAACGAAATAAATGTATCTGTATGATGTATTGCTTAAGAACGTGTTCGAGAATTCGTAAAAAAGTTGAAAGTTTATCATATTATTGCAACGCGAAAGTAATTTAATTAATAAAACAACGTTTATTGCTTTGGAACGAAATAACTGTTTCTGTATGAAAGTAATTTAATTAATACAACAACGTTTATTGCTTTAGAACGAAATAACTGTATCTGTATGATTAATTGCTTTAGAACGAAATAACTGTATCTGTATGATTTTTTGCTATAGAAGGAAATGACTGTGTCTGTATGATTTATTGCTATAGAAGGAAATGACTGTATCTGTATGATTTATTGCTATAGAAGGAAATGACTGTGTCTGTATGATTTATTGCTATAGAAGGAAATGACTGTATCTGTATGATTTATTGCTTTAGAACGAAATAACAGTATCATATGATTAATTGCTTTAGAACAAAATAACTGTATCTGTATGATTTATTGCTTTAGAACGAAATGACTGTATCTATATGATTTATTTTTTAGAAAGAAATACATGTAACTGCATGCAAAATAACTGTATCTGTATGATTCATTGCTTTAGAACGAATACCCGTAATTGCATGATTTATTGCCCTAGAACGGAATAAAGGTATCTGTATTATTAATTGCTTTAGAACAAAATCACCGTATATGTGTGATTTTTTCAGGATCGTTTTCATACCCTTAGGAAAGCTACTAGGAATAACTAACCACCAACACCAGTCTGCAAGTCCTTTTCTTGATGCAACTTTTGAAGAAGAACCCAATGCGAATGTAAGAGATCGTCGCAATTATATATCTGCTGAATTTCTAGTTTTTGTATTAATATTCACCCCTTATGTCGAATGGTTTTGCTTTCAGAACTGTTCCTTGTCTGTTTACAAACATGTACACTGTAAGTATAAATGTGTGTGTCATATATTACTGGCCTAAAACTTGTTATATTGAAGTAAATTACACTTCCCAAATTGTTTGATATTGATAGAAAAGATATACTTGAGCACATTAAGACGTAATAAAGTCAAACTGTCGCTACCGATATCTAAACAACTGTCAAAGATCGGTGCAATTGTATGCGTAGTGAATAAATGCCTGGAGATTAAGTACTGATATCAATTCTGACGCCCCCAATATATATATGTACTTATTCTTTTACATGTCTATGTTCAGGGTCGGATTAAACATTTCAAGAAGGGTTTTTTTGCGGCAATAAAAAGTTTTTTTAAAAAAGAAGTTGCTGCAAAAAGGGAGTTCCAGCCACCCTACTGAATTCCCTCTATGTCCACCGCTAATGTTTAATAAAGCTAACTTTTTCCCGAATTAGTCTTCCTTTCTTTTGTTTTTGTTACCAACCAATTCGTGAAAAGAATCTTCATAATTTTAGATAAACAATGACTAATTATCGGCCCAAGATAAAAAAAATAAGATTAGAGATCAGTCCCAAATCTCAAGCATCTGAATGGCCCCAATCAACCAATCAGATGCTTGAGATTTTAGAGTGGTCTCCAGATTTAGTTGTATGATCTTGGACAATGCTTTTAAGTTAGTTAATGGAAAACGCACCAAGCAAAGCTGAGAGATCGAGTATTTTTTGTGTCGCCCTTTCAAAGAAATGGCGATCGCTTTGTCCGTCCGTCCGTCCGTCCGCCCGTCCGTCACGAAAACTTAACGTTTTCTATAACTTTGCCATTTCTTAACATTTCTTCATGAAACTTTCAAATTATATTGCTTATGACAACATGATCATGATGATGCCAAACTCTTTAGGTCACGGTCACATTTGATGGAGTTATGCCCCTTTTCGTATTTGCATTTTCTTCCGACATTGTAACCGAGGGCGACACAAGTGTTCAACTAAACACCCATCTAGTTTAAATAATTAATTTTGGTTGTTACATTTTAGACAATATTCAAAAAGAAAACAGACAACTCTTTAAGTAATGGAGGATTAGCGTCTAGCAAATCGCAGGCACACGACCACAGGACGCCAATGTATAAGTTTTGTAAAAGCGGGTGAGTAAACTTTACTTTAAATAAATAAAATAACAAGCGTGAAAGTCAATCTTGGATTGAAAAGAATGATCTCGATATATGCTCACAATCGTTTGGGGTTTATCAACCTATTACTATTTACTTGTGTAGATATTGCGCTGCAAGGCGGCGTGGGTAGTATGTAATAAGTATATCAGTTACCAACCATGAACAGGCCCAATTTACATGTAACTGAGCCAGTATTATTTTAGATTATTCGCCTTTGAAATCTTTCAAATTTTCATTTATTTCTACTTAGGCCAATAGAAACCCATGCTGATTTAATATATATTATTAATCCGAATATGTTGTTTACTTTCCTTTTTTCACTTGCTGCTTGATAACTTATTGCTCTATAACATGTGAAAATAGATACCTATACATCTCTTGCTGCTTTATATCGTGCTTTTAATAACAACTATGTATTCCCTGTACGTCACTTTCTGCTTTGTTACGTGTGAATAAAATCTATGTGTTCCATGTACGTCATTTGCCCCTTTATAAAAAGCTTTATAATAACTATGAGTTCCATTAACGTCACTTGCCGCTTATAACATGTTTTATAATAACTATGAGTTCCATTAACGTCACTTGCCGCTTATAACATGTTTTATAATAACTATGAGTTCCTTTAACGTCACTTGCCGCTTATAACATGTTTTATAATAACTATGAGTTCCTTTAACGTCACTTGCCGCTTATAACATGTTTTATAATAACTATGAGTTCCATTAACGTCACTTGCCGCTTATAACATGTTTTATAATAACTATGAGTTCCATTAACGTCACTTGCCGCTTATAACATGTTTTATAATAACTATTAGTTCCATTAACGTCACTTGCCGCTTATAACATGTTTTATAATAACTATGAGTTCCATTAACGTCACTTGCCGCTTATAACATGTTTTATAATAACTATGAGTTCCTTTCGCGACATTTGCACTTTACAACGTTCTACATATTAATATATACGTGTTCCCTTAACGTCAATTGATGCTTTATAATGTGCTTAATAATAATTATGTGTTCCCTTTATGTCACTTGCAGTTTAATATAACGTGCTTAATTATAACACTGTGTTCCCTATAAACAATTGGTGCTTTGTAACATGCTTAATAATAACTATGTGAGTTCTCTAAAAGACACTTGCTACTTTATAACGTGTTTAAATAACTTTCCTATAGGTTCCTATACGGTTTTAACATGAATACCATTTACTGAAAACTCGCCATACGTCACACGCTGCCTAACATTTCCGGTATATGTTATAATTATGATATTCATACAAAAGTTCTGCTTACTATTCTTATAGTTAATATAAATATTTTTAAATGCAGATGGCAGCTCCTTTATTACACATCGATGGTAATTTTCGGCTTCGCAATTCAATGGGATGTAAGTGTTCATTCTATAGTTTGTACGGAGTACCTTAATATAAAAAGTGGAAAGTTTATATCATAATCATTTTTATTACTTTAAGTTTATAATATAGTAGTATTTTCACTTCAACGTCGTCCTTAGCGTCGCATAGCGGCTGGGGAATATCAGAATGGTCTTCGTCCGTCCGTCCGTCCGTCCGTACGCGCACAATTCGTGTCCGGTCAATATCTTTTCAACCCCTAGAAGGGATTTCATGAAACTTTAGACAAATGTTCTCCCCATCAAGATGACGTGCAGAACCCATGTTCCAACATGGCCGGCTCAATGCCAATGTAACCAGTGGTGTTTGAAGGTTTGAGCCATGCATTTCGTGTCCAGTTCATATCTTCTGAACCCCTGGAATGAATATCATGAAACTTAAGTGAAATGTTAAGTTCATGAACCTGATGTGCAGAACCCATGTTCCAACCTGGCTTGCTGAAGGTCAAGGCCGCCTGTGTTGTTTGAGCAGGCCAATACTCTGAAACTTATCTGAACACGACATACCCTTGCACTTGAATTGGCTTCCACCTGCCTGCCCGTTGTCCAGAGCTATTGTTTAATTTGCTCTTAATCATCCATAACCTTTCCCATATTCACATCTGCGGCGGGGGATATTGCTGTCGTTCCGTCTGCATTGTTAGACAGCGCACGATGTTTAGAAATGCAACGTAGCACACACGTTTTGTCCACACGAGTTGCTGTAAAAAATTCGCTTTGTCATAAAAGTGGCTGTTCCAACAGCCATAATTCTAAAAGCAGTAATATCACAATTTCTTCTCATAATTTCGATGAAGTGTGAGTGTTTATGTGTGCAAATTAAAAAAACCAGCTCAATCGATGTTTGATTGCTTTCATCTAATAATTAAAAACATTTGGATAGTTTTATTTATGTAAGCGTACAGGCTTTACACAAGTTAAACAACCCAAATGTTTTCAATACCCACGATGAACATTGTCAAATGTCGATAAGGTATATGGACAATGCACCTTAATAATACATAAGATCAAATAAATATTCTAAAGATATTATAAATTATTTTTTTTAAGTGGGAAACATATGCAGCATAAAAATGTCAATTACTCTTTCAGAAACCGTGGGTTCGTGACATAACCAAATGTTTTGAAGGTTGGCCGAAACAGGTATTATTCGCTTTTAGGGCATAAATGGGTCTGTTGCCCAAAATACGTGTAATATTAGTGAATAATATATGTTAAAGACAAATGTCTATGTTTACATATGCCGACTACATACTCATAAATTATGTATACAATTGCAATGACAAAGGGTCAAACTATTTATTTACTAAATTAGTGCATGAATATAACTGAAAACACGGAGTCGACTAAATTTTAGTTACTGTATTATTATGTTTGTTATTGGGCCGTCACACCAAGACGTTCTGGTCAACGTTTCCTGAACATTTCACTCGTTCATTTGTTGAGCATTCTACAACGAGGATGGCGCATTCGATTGTTTCCCTTTTCACAAAAATACTTTGTTTGTTTTGGGAACAGGAAGTTTCAAGAGGGATGTATTGGTATTACACGATTCAACTGGCATTCTACTGGAATCTTCTGGTCACGTTATTGTCAGACGTCAAACAAGTGGTAAGCAATATTGTTTAACAGGCCAAAAATGCTAACGATAACCTGAAAACAATGACTACGTGTGGATTTAGAACACATTTTATTTGTCCTTAAGATTGATTTACAGAACAAATTTACATGTAAAGAAAGACCAATGATGGATTAAGACCACGTTTTTTCCCCACAGATTGATTTAAATAAAAAATTAGTACACCTGTTAACAAAGTCCAACTGCTTTCAATAACCATTTTTTCGGGGTTTCCCTGAGTTGTCTTTGAAAGAATGTTTTACCAAGCTACAATCATTTGTTGGACAGAAAGAATAAAGGAATAAATCGTTTTATGAATTGAATTAGTTTAGGGATATCTATAAATTTAATATGCCACTACAGAAGAAATTTAATATGCCACTACAGCAGATGTTAAGTGCGTGTGGCGGCTGTAAAAGGTCTCCCAGTACATCACTGCAGTGTAACAATATTTTCAATTACCTCCCTTGATGGTGATATGCTAATTTCAAACCATACAGAATGTTAATCATTGTGGCGGTTTATAGGCATACTTAACATGTCCTTTTAGTGGGAGGAGGGGATACGGATAGTATGTATTGTTTCTGTCTCTTGCATGGTTGGCTAGACGCTGCCGCCATACATTTATGGCTTTGGGCTTATATATAAATTTGTAATGTGACCGACAAATACCATAATCTATGATTGGCTTGAATTTGTTTTCAACCACCTACATAGGATGGATCTGAATTACTGAAACAAAAGTATTAAAGAAGTTATATACACTTAACAACTTTTCTTAGTATACACCTTCGTACTGGGGCATTACTGGCTTGATAATTGAGCTATTGCTCTAAAACTTTTAATAAAACATGCAATAAATACTAACTGATTTATTACAAAAACATTATAATTAAAAATGAAAGACAACTGACTGCTCACAATCATTCACAACACTGACACTCTCATAATACAAATTCACAACATCAGTTTATAACGCGTACGACCACCTTCAGCGATAAACGGTTTAATCTTGAAACTATTTGTGAAGTCGACTTTTTCTTCGTGGTTGATCAGTTATAATGCTGTGGGATAATGTGTCTATGCACAAGAGGACTGCAGCACTTTTAATCCACCGGAACTTAACTTCTGAGAAAAACAAGCGAAAATTCCTTGTTCCGGTTGTCCTTCCACGTCTTCAAGCACAAAGGCGCATGTAGTTACTGCATGATTGTGCACCCTGTCAGCGTTCGGCGAACACCAGACGTTTCCTTCAGGTGAACACCGTCAGAATATTTCCATGGTGCGCTAGATCTCCGGATTTAAATTCAACTGAAAATCTGTGGTCTGATCTTTGAAGGGGCGTAATAGCAGAGCAATATCTCAATTATCAAGCCAGTAATGCCCCAGTACGAAGGTGTATACTTAGAAAAGTTATTAGGTGTAATAAACACGAGCATCGTGTTTAATTAACTTCAAGTAAAATCATTATAGAAAATAAAATGTACGTTTGCCTCACGACACACAGCACCACTGTGATATGATAGCATTCTCGGTTTTATGATCTGTAATGATAAATATAATGGTTTAATTATGCAATGAAGACATTTTTCTTTAATTATCAATACCTAAATCAGTGCATGATTTTAACTGGTTGAAAGCGAACGTTTACTCAGTAAACACAGCGTAAATAACGTCATGTACTTACTTCCTACTTTCACTTTCTACTTTCACTCTGAACCAGGAAGTAAGATTTCCTTGAATTTCTTGAAAACCCTAACATTATTTTGACGAATTGGCACTAAACATTGTAGATCAGCATATACTTATTTCAGGTATGAGTTGCTTTGGTATATTGTTCATGAATTTCAGAGTTCTCATGCAAATGGTTTTTCTTTTGTTTTAGTATGTGCTTGGTAATTAGAACATGAATTAGACTAAATTGAGCTTGCAAACATTTACAACATCCAAAGCTAAATACATTTAATAACTAAAATCTAGGTGGCAATAAGTATTTTCCCCCAAAATTCATTTTTTGAAATTTTAGCCTGTTTTCGCCATTTGCAATGTTTGCGATACCTTAACGAAAAAGAAAACCATTAAGGTTACCGCCTTGGAAAGGTCAGTGGCAAAACAAATTGCCACTGGGGGTTTAAACCAGATTCTATGGTGCACCAACCTCACACTTGCCCAAAGATTGCCTAATATCACAAAATAAGTACAAGTTATCTTGGTAAGATAACTCCAACCCACCAATCAGCTCAACATTGTTGCATTCAAAAGCACACAAACATATAAAAAACAAAAATTGTCAACTTTTGCAGCATTTTATGGAGAACGTGATACACCATTCAGCCGCATTGATACTGATTTATATCTCATGGACGTCGAACTTTGTTCGATTTGGTGCATTGATGGCTATTATCCATGACGTTTCAGATCCATTTTTAGAGGTAACCCTTATTCCTTTACTATATGGATAAAGTTTTTATCAGATGTACTGCCAAGAAAAGAAATTATCGTGTGCACAAGCAGTATTACTCTAATTGCCAACTCAAGTATAATGATCCTGCTAAAAATATTATGTTTTCTTTGTAAAGAACTTTTATTAAGAAGAGAGAAATCAACGTTTGTCACCTATTTAAGCGTCCAGGAAGCGACCAGGAAATTCAATGTCAAACAAACTATAATTTAAAAGGACACAACCAATTAATGTCAGTATCATATTACTTATGTGGTAATCTAAAATGATGTTTTGTGTTGTTAAGTTTTTGTGAATTTGTGTAAATAGAATTTTAAGAAATATTTAAATGTAATTTTTCTTTATGTGTCTCAACATTAGCAAAATAAAGATACATTAATTAAATAATATATAAGTGCAAAATTTTATTGAAATTTAAGCATTTTGCCGTTGGAGAGATTATGATTCTTTTCTTTTTTTATCGACGAACTTGCAATGATGAGAGTGATGATCGATTAATAACTATACATACCGACCCGATAACCGTAATTATTGACGATAACTAGGGTTACCGCCCGGTATCTATGGTTATTGGTGAAAACCCTAGATATGGGAGTTATTGTCAATAGCTATGGTTATCGGGCCAATATCTATATAATTGGTCGATAACTATGGATATCGGATTAATTGTGCAAACCGCTTGCCATGGACAGGTTTTGAAAAACATTTTTCTTGGTCTTGTTAGGGCTTATTTATTATGTTAATATACACTCCAATTTTCTTAAAATATTCAGATAATAACAATAGTTTCTTTTTTCTAAACTCAAATATGGCATTTTCTCTAAAAGGTACGTTTTTCTAAATTTAGAATTTAAAACAACGTATGTAACATTTGGGAGACTTTAAGTGTTTGTTATTAATTTGATAGTATAATGCTTTTCTTTCAGTTAGCGAAACTTTTAACATACTTGGAGAAGAAAAGGGCTGCCGATGTAACATTCATGGTCTTCATTATTTTATGGATTATTGGAGAACTGATTGTGTTGCCATTCTAGTAAGTTATTGCTCCGTTCCTTTTTGTAATATGGATAATAAGGGACTGACTATGTTACCATTCTAGTAAATATATTGCTCCATCCTTTATTTTATCATTCATAATTGAAGAACTGATTTTGTTACTTCTATCTGGTTTATTGATCTGTTTTTTTTATTATACTCCGAATGATTGGAGAACTAATTGTGTTGCCTTTTTGCAGGTTTATTGCTCCGTTCTTTTATTATACTCCGGATAATTGGATAACTGATTGTGTTGCCATTCTAGTTGGTATATTGCTCCGTTCTGTATTATACTCTGGATAATTGGATAACTAATTGTGATGCTATTCTAGAAAGTATATTGCTCTGTTCTTTATTACTCCGGACAGTTGGAGAACTGATTGTGTTGCCATTCTAGCAGGAATATTGCTCCGTTTGTTATTATACTCCGGATAATTGGATAACTGATTGTGTTGAGGCATTACTCCGTTCGTCATTGCTTTGTCATTGACAAAAAGAAAAATATGAAAATCCCTCTAACGGCAAAATGCAGCTCAATAAAAATCACTTTGTCCGTTCGTCGGTCCATCCTTCACGAAGACTCAACGTTGGCTGTAACTTTGCCATATCTTAACACTTCTTCATGATACTTTCAAATTATTTTGCTTAAGACAACAGGGTGATGATGATGCCCTAAACTTTAGGTCAAGATAACTTTGGCAATAACTTTGCCATTTTAAAAATATTTTTCTCATGAAACTTTCGAATTTTCACGTTCATACATTTGACAGAGTAACATTTGTATGCCCTTTCAGTGCTTGTTTTTTTGTTTCGACAAAGTTACCAAGAGCGACACAAGTGTTCAACTGAAAATTCATTTAGTATTTTTGTATTTCAAAGTGTTCACGTTAATTTGTGTAGATCAACATGTCGGGTCTTTTTGCTTATGTTAATTCTTTTTTATTTGAAGTGTCTTATTCGTGTTCAACATTTTTTAAAGCGTCTTATACGTGTTCACGTTTTTTGTTTAAAGCGTGTTATACGTGTTCAATTTTTTTTATTTTAAGCGTCTTATACGTGTTCACTTTTTTATATAAAGCGTCTTATGTATACGTTTTTACTTTTTTTATTTAAAGCGTCTTATACGTGTTCACGTTTGTGTATTTCGACTATTCGGATGGAATCACACTTGCCTATTGCGTGATGAATCTTTTCTCATATCTCGAGTTCGCCTTAGTGTTAATGTGGACATGCCACATGTACAAATGGATTCGGGTCAATATAACAAAGGTAATTGTATTGTACTATTATACTAGTCACACCGAATGAACTTTCAAATCTCTTCCATCTCTCCGTTCTCTATAGATTTGTTTCTTAACGTTTTTATTGTTACTCAATAACGGGAAATAAATGACAGTTGTGATAATTAATGCAACATATTTTATTACATTGTATAACTCCTAATGGATAATTAGACGGTCACGTGGTACATGGAACCGTAATAGGGAAATACAAATGGTCTTACAGGAGAAATAAACAAGTTTAAATTTCTTTGTGAAACTAATCATGGCAGTAAAAATGCACCCCTTTCTATACTTCAGTGTAGAAATCAGTTTCAGTTACCTCCCTTGAAGACGATATGCTAATTTTAAACCATGTAAAATGTCAGTGATTGTGGGTGACTGTATATAGGCATACTTGTACTATTATTTTTCGGGGATGCTTGGCTGACCAGGCGCTGTCGCCGTATTGAATGCCTTTGTGGTAATTTGTTCACCCATTATCATAACGTATCGATACTAGATTTGTTAAACTATTTTAAATTACTGATAAATCACATTAAAATGTTATTGCATGCCGACTCTATTGTTATTTGCAAAGTACTGTACTTCGGAGAACTTATCATGAGATATGAATTTATTTTATTTAGGATTTCAAGGTATGGTATTAAAGTTACTTATGTCCCTTGGTCTTGCAGTAAAGCTTTATATATTTTCTGTGTAACTTGTCTGGTATTCTTTACATTCCCACACCAAACAATTCCGTGTCCAGTAAAACTTTACACTTTCCCGTACATTCAATCAGTTCTGTGGTCAATTATAAAGGCTTTTAAAGGCCGTTGTGCATGATACCTAAATATGTGTAAATTTTAAGTTGCGAACAATCCTGGGCTAGGCGAAGTGAACAGTAACAACACTTCAATTACTGCTCATTAACAGGCTTATTCAAAACGAGCCTGCAATATTTTGGTATATATCGTGTTCGGTGGGTTTCAAAGTTACTGTAGTTGATATAGAGTAATGAGAAAAACATTCCAACATTTTTGGCCACTGAGCGTTTCAAGGCTGTACCTCCTCGGTTTCTGATTTTTCGGAATTGCTCGTAGCGCCACAATATATCGTTAAAACGCATTCTCAATTCTCACCTCTTCTCTTTAGACTGAATGGAGAAGCTTGTTTTCTGAATGAGGCTTTACCTGATACATGTATGCATATTTCACTTTTTAAGTCTGTAATAGTCTCCCTGTACTTCTCTTCACTGTAGTTACCATTATCAATTACTTCCCTTGATGTTAATATGCTAATCGTAAAACATGCAGAATGTGACCATTATCAATTACCTGCCTTGATGTTAATATGCTAATCTCAAAACATGCAGAATGTGACCAATATCATTTACCTCCCTTGATATTAATATGCTAATCTTAAAACATGCAGAATGTGACCATTATCAATTACCTCCCTTGATGTTTATATGCTAATCTTAAAACATGCAGAATGTGACCATTTTCAATTACCTCCCTTGATGTTTATATGCTAATCTTAAAACATGCAGAATGTGACCATTATCAATTACCTCCCTTGATGTTAATATGCTAATTTTAAAACATGCAGAATGTGAATCTTTGTGGTTGACTGTTGAAATATCCTTTGTGGAAAGAGACGGATTGTTTGTTCTGTGTCTGTCTCTAGCATGGCTAGCAAAGAGCTGGCGCCATAATATATGTATTGAGGTTATGTAATCATTCTAATAAATAAGATATTGCACCAATTGTTTATTTATACTGCCTTAACAACATAATGTTTGACATAAACAACGATATTCTTTTACAAATGAACAATCCATACCGATATCGGCATGATAAACACTCTATCTAAAAAACAAAACTTACGTAGGCCTACGGATTGAATCGATATTTGATGGTGTTCATATGGTTATGGAAAATATTGGGCTTAACGTGACTGTGTGTAGCAAAGGATTCACGCTTAGTGGGTATGGTACAGTTTCGCACTTTGATCCCGGTTAATTTTCTTTTATTTGGGGTACCCTGGAATTACAATCAGCATTAAAATCATTGTTACAAAAATGTGAGATTCTTTTTTTTTTAAATGTATAGTTTGTGTAATAAGAAATCCGATCATGGTGGCTCAAGTGCATGAATGGTAGCTTTGTATGTCTGAGTTGAATAGTAACCGGATGAAACACAGTCTGCTCGGCTGAATCTAACAAACATTTGACGCTGAGGAATTTCAATGACAGATGCTGAAAAATCTAGCTGGATGCGTGACACTTTCCATCTATTTGGGGAATTGGGCGCAGATAAAATAAAAGCAAGAAAGGGGTTTTATTTACACAATTCCTGCAAGGAATATTTTCCCAGTTCTCAAATATGTAGGATATTTGCCAAATGTCCACTTTAAGAACAGGGGTAGGTGTCAACTTATACACTTAACCAATGTTCTAACAATACCGATCAAAATTTGTTAATTTCTCCACACAGGATTGGAGTACAGTCTTCAAATTTAAAACATAATAAGATGCACCATTCTTACTTCTTTTCCTGAAAAATGCTAAAAAATCTTCTGTGTAACAGCTTCACAATCGCATTATTGCAGAATTGCATAGAACTGTTAAAATTACTTTAAAATCCATATTTAAACAATGATATATGAAATTTCGTTTACGGCGAATATACCCACTACCGACAATTTTGTAACTTTTGGTTTTACACCTACCTTGATTAAATGTCAGCGATTTCTAAACGCGTGAAGAGAATTTCATATTTTTTCATACAAAGAAGTGAAAATGATGTATCTTATTATATTTTAAGTTTGCAGTGTATATCCCGAATCCTTGCTGAGAAATTTAAAAAATATGATCGCTGTAGTTAGAACATTGGTTAAGTGTCTTATTCAATGCTGAAAGATAATTACTGTAGAATGTTCGGTTGAGGTTTGCATTAAGCCACAACCCTCAAACACAGGAAATACAACAACACAATTTTAGCGGTACAAAAATTGTATTTTCAATAAAAAAAGAGTTCACGCGAAGTTACTGACTCCGAAAGCCGCTTCGGAGTACCCTGTGCCCTTACTGAGTCTGTATGTAAACAATCCTGCACCGTCAGTTCAGTATGTCAGTCGGTTGACATAGTCTTTACCTCTAATTCATGTTTATTTTATAATGTGCCCAAAAATAAAAAGAAATTCTAACATGCAAATTAAACATAAAGATGTATATTTGAAATCGATTTGAATAACAAATATTCTGTTAGAAGAATTTATTTGTACTGTTTGTATTTTCAGATGACGAAAAAAAGTTATTGACCTTGAAAGACGACGACTGATGACGGAATTTCACGATTGGAGATCGAAAATCACAATAATATAAAATATTAATTTCTTCACTAACCAATTAGAAGTGTCATTTTTATCGATGGATATATTACGTTATTGTCTGTACCTACAATTTTGCTCTTAAACCATCTCCAGTAGTATTAACAGAATCAAGTCGAGTCAAAGTTGTTTTGGCATTAACATATTCTAAGTTTTCGAAGTTTGCGAAGCACCAAGAATATGTTTCTAATATATTCTGGTGAATGCCAGTTATTAGTTTTATTTGTTTTATTTCTTATTTTTCACCTTATTAATGACTGACTAAATTTTTTTATTAGACATTATTTTAACTATTGTCACAGTAATATGTATACTGGGTTTATTTTGAACTTGAGTAGATTTTGGGGATATGAAAACAATCAATTATTACCAAAACATAAACATTTATCGATGCATACAAATAAGGTCTTAATAGTATGACATTCGCATTTGCCATTAAATCAGTCATAAAAATTAAGACTTTCAATCGAATGCAAAGATTGAGTATCTACAAATGTAGGGTACGTATATGAAGTCTAATTTAATTTTGTGAAGATACAGGGTCACTCTCTCGATCTCTCTGGTTTCTTTACCTGATGTGTTCATGTGCATGTGCGAGTGCGTGTACCCGCTTGTCTAATGTTAAACTGTTGTTACGAAGGGCAACTGTTCCTGATTTGTTTATCGCGCTTTTTTATGACTGTTCCTGATTTGTTTATCGCGCCTTTTTTAATGTCCTTATTTTTTTATCGCGCTTTTTTGACTGTTCCTGATTTGTTTATCGGACTTATTTTGTGACTGTTCCTGATTTGTTTATCGCACTTTTATGACTTTTCCTAATTTGTTTATCACACTTATTTTATGACTGTTCCTGATTTGCGTATCGCATTTTATATTTATTCCTGATTTGTTTATCGCACTTATTTTATGATTGTTCCTGATTTGTTTATCGCACTTATTTTATGACTGTTCCTGATTTGTTTGCAGTGTAATTTAATTTTGTGAAAATACAGGGTCTCTCGCTCTCTTGTGTTTCTTTACCTGATGTGTTCGTGTGTATGTGCGAGTGCGTACACGCGCTTGTCTATTGGTAAACTTTTGTTACTAAGGGCGTCCCTGATTTGTTTATCGCGCTTTTTTGACTGTTCCTGATTTGTTTATCGCGCTTTTTAATGTCCTTATTTGTTTATCGCGCCTTTTTTTACTGTTCCTGATATGTTTCTCGCACTTATTTTATGAATGTTCCTGATTTGTTTATCGCACTTTTAATGACTATTCCTGACTTGTTTATCACACTTATTTTATGACTGTTCCTGATTTTCGTATCGCATTTTATGACTATTCCTGATTTGTCTATCGCACTTATTTTATAAATGTTCCTGATTTGTTTATAGCACTTATTTTATGACTGTTCCTGTTTTGGTTATGGTACTTATTTATTAAAGAAAACATTCTTTCTTATTGATGTTTTGTGAGACGCTTAAAACATCTAGAGGAGAAGCAGATGAAGAAGCGTTAGGACTGAAAACGAGGCCGGAAAAAGAACTCACGAAGAATTGACCTTGTATTTTCGAAATTCTCGACATATCATGTGTCGTAAAAATAGTAAACGTTGTAAAAATATGTTTTTATACTTCCAATGTTTTGTTTTATGAAAAACAGTCCATAAATGATTTCTGGAATAACAAGAGGCAGATAACCGTATCATTTGGAAGTCGTATTTACATCTTCCTAAAATTTAAATATTATTATATTATATATGTATTAGACGGATGCAGTATTTGAAAAAAGGTGGAGCGTAATAAATAATACAACGATGACACGTTTCCTAAGGCTTTGAAAGTGTATTGCCCTAATATGAGAAAGTTAATCTGCATTAAAATCATTTAACGGCAAGATATACATTGCTGAATAAAATATATAAAACCTTAAGAGTTACTATAGCGTAATAAGTTATAACGCCCCACGAATTTTCGCCCAGGCTTCCTTTTAATTGCAAGCGAACTACACAACAATAAAAATGCAAACTTAATGAGGGTTCTGAGTATTCAGTTTAACACTATAAGTTTGTTCACCATTTCTGACATTTTTTTTCATTCCGGTAGTAAATTTTCATTCCAACTACTGCCGAATTATTCACATTTTCTATTTAAAGTTATAAAATTGAAAAAAAAATCAAATGAGTCTGGCATCTTTAGCCATCCCGTAGAACATTCCTGAAAGATTTTGTAGAAGTTTGGTGGGAGAGTCGAACTCCACTAGCAGCCCATTATCCAGAACCATAACCCTGCAAAGAGCACGTAAGTTATGAGCCTCGTTAATGGTAAATGTGTTATATTTTAGCATTTTCAGCTTTTTCTATTTTTAGAAAGAACAAACAATATAGGAGTCTCGTTATGGGAAAATGATCTATTTTTAGCATTTTCTATATTTAGAAAGAATGCACAATTTGTTTCTTTCTGTAATAAACCTTATATAATTTTGTTACACATTGTTACGACACTATATATGTTTTCCCTCGAAATTTAAAATAATCAATGTCTGCAACACATTTTAAGGAATTATGTGCACTTTCCAAAAACACAATTACACATGACACGGTTCGTTAAGACTTCATTAAGATTTCACATTTTAGAAACAGAAAACAACCCACCATATACGAAAATGTCTACCATTTTCGAAAGCAGTAAATAGTTAATAAGATTTTACAGAAATAAAATTACAAATTTTTCTTTGAAAAACTTACTAATAATCCCTTTGATATCCAGAAAGGAACCACAGTTTAATTTTTCATTTTCATTTATTAAATAATTACAGTGGCTTACTTATTGAAGATCATTGAGCACGAAATTTCGTCGTATATATGTGAAAAAATTGCGCTTAACTCATGGATAAGCGGATTATGACAGTAATAACCTAATCAAACTGAGCCTGCAATATTTTGATATTGTCATGTTCGGTGGACTTAACCTTCCTTTTTATCCATTTATATAGAAATGTGTTCTATCAGTGTACCTCTAGACACGTTTTAAGAATTTTCTCATAAGAGGGTTATTTTGATTTTCTTTCAGAAATCTAATTTTTCGAATTATCAACCATCCTGCCAGATGAACAGTCCAGGTGTGGGCTAATAGTTACACAAACTGTTTCAAACCGTTACGATGTTCCCTTAAACACTGCCTTTCTTTTTGCTCGCTCCAGCAATCACTTCTACGACCGCTAGAGAACAGCCGACAAAAAATTGAACTAGTTGTTAGGAAAATACTATACCTGTCATAGTCCATCACCGTGTTAAGCCTGTGTGCAACTGCTAGAACGGTGCATTCCTTGAACTGTGTACGTATGGTGTCTGGAAAAAAACGAAACCAGATGTAAGGAAGATGATACAACCTTTTAAGGTTTTATATCAACGGAATAGAATGTTTTATGCTATAAGTAAAATATGCATATCAGGAATGACCACATCCAGTAGGGTGCACAAACCTCGCACTTGCCCTAACAGGTGCTCATATAAACAAGTAAAAGTTGACTTGGTTAAAAAAAACCCAACCCATCCTTCCACTCGACAATGTTAAGAACTATTTGCCGAGTAGAGTACAATCCCATGGTCTTTTTCTCCTGCAGCTGGAAATCTTTCTATTGAAAAACCGTTCACACAAGTTTGACCAAGCACTCCAAACTGTTACTAAACCTTAAGCAAGTGCCTCTCATATGTGTTTTTTGTTGTTCTAACTTCCTTATTTAATTAGAGTAGCAGACTCATTATTAATGCTGACACAATCTCGAATCATAATCACTCAATATTTAAAACTGTGACAATTAATTTCAAAATTTCTTATACACAACCACAGTTCACCGGTCCAATAACTTTAATTTTCTCCGCATGGTATTGGAGTACAATTATAAAAACTTGAAAAAGTGATATGATTATTTTTACTTCTTTTAATGTATTTGCCAATGTAAACCCCTGTGCCATCGTAAACCAAACCATTTAATCTAGTTTGGTATAAAACCTAAAGAAATCACTAAATCGACAGTAGAATTTGTAAGGAATATACCGAAGACGGCAAAACATATAAACCAAATTTAGTATAACAGCCACGCAATCTCATTATTGCCGAACTCATAGAATTTGGTCGCCATTTCAGCTAATCAGATGCTAGAGATTTTTGACTGGTTTTCATTCTCAGTTTAATAATCTTGAAACCAGCTCAACGTTTCGGTCTTTTGAAAAAAGTAAGGCAAATACCTTGTATGAGCTCGTCAGTTTCTAGATCAACTGCCGAAGTTGCTTCGTCCAAAATTAAAATTTTTGTCTTATGTAGCAGTGCCCGAGCTAAACATATCAGCTGTCTTTGCCCCACACTTAAAAATACAAAAACAAGCTTACTCGTCTGATTTCATCATTCTCCAACTGTTGTTTCCATTTTAACAATGAAAAAGCATTATTATGTGGGAAGTTCAACTAAGATTTGCTCAATAAAGCGTGCTTTTGAAACAGCCATCACGAGCAACCTCGTGACACATGTCATGTGATTTATGCAACAATGATAATTGTGTTTTATGTTTTCCAGTAAACATGTTATGGTTGTTTTAATTTTTCTTGTGTATTTTCCATTAAATTATAACACATAAAGTCACGTGAATATGAGAAAACTGATTTGTTCGATGAACATGATTAAAAAGACGAAAGCAAAAAGAAATTCCTGAAAAAAAAACAACATGTCGGTGAAGGCAGTTGTTAATAATACTATAAGGGGGGTTTAACCGCTGTGAAGAGTTGTATGGCTCAGAGCATGAATTCTCTGTCGAGTTATCTTATTCTTTATATATAAATTCCTTCACTAACTGTCTTAGATTTTATTCACGTTTTCTTACAAAAGTCATCTTTCTATGCTGGTATGGCTTGGTTTCATCTAAACTATTTAAAACTAATTAAGGCATCATTCATAAATCAAAGCGCTGAAAGCGTTGAAAGACTTTCGCGCCGGAGAATTACATTACGCAGCAGAATGTCAACTCTGGCTAACATCGTTTAATATGTGCACGCGATAGAAACTGCATGTCAACTTAAATACTTGCTCACGGCCAGTATGAAAGAGTAGTCAAACATCTGCTATAAAATCCCCACAAAATACCCCAGAATGCTGGATTTGGCATATATATGTTCAAATTTTCCTGGACTCCCCATGATAAGTTAGGCCTCTTACAAATTAATTTGGGCCTCATCAACGGACTGATTTTCTAGCTTAGTTAAAAATTAACATTGTTAAAAAAATAACTCGCTGAGTTGAACCCCCCTTGCTGAAATCCTGGATCCGCCCCTGTCTACTATTGTAAATGCAAATGTTACGTAGTGTATAAGCTGGCTAAACAATGCTAAATCCTGTAGAGTATACTTCTATTATCAATGAGACATAAGCTATTAATATTAATTAGTAGGCGGTGCTACTTAAACTTTGTAGAGAATGTTCATTCATAGTATCATGTTACATCTCCGATGAATAATTTTCAGCAATTAACAATCATTGGCCATTGTTTAGATAAGCACAACCGTTATTTCCTGGTTAGAGATAAAACGAATTCAATTAAGAGAGTAATAAGAGATTGCTGAACTGTTAATTGTCTAAAACAAAACAACATCCTGATAAAAAGAGACGTGTTTCTCGCTGACCTGAATACAGTTTAGTCACTGATCATGTTACTGATTTCTTTATAATTGGATTTTTAATATTCCTTCATTTTTGTTTGAACAACAACATAATATTGTTTTCTTCTTTTCTTTGTCGCACTGTCTGTACAAATGTTCGTCATCGTTCGTAATAAATTTACTTTCTTAATATGCACTACTTTCTGACGCCGCACAACTATGGAACGTGTTAGACGTAACTAAACTACTCATGCATATTCAGCTGTTTGTTCACTAACGTAGCTGGACGTGATTTCACTCAACATTTGTTTGATGGAGTTTTTGGCATGGACGCTACAAAATTACACGGACACGTACTATAGATCACTATTCTTTCGTGGAATTGTGTGCTTGAATGTGCTTAAAACGTCTGCATTTCATTTCGGCCTGCTCTCGCGGTGACCACAAAACCCCGCTTACTTGAATACGCTCGATGTCGCAGTGATACACCGGAAGTTAAAAACTGCGCGTCGCCGTGTTCTAGACTTCTAGTCTAAAAATGGGCATATTAACAACATTTATTTTACAATACAATAAAACCAGGCTTGGATTGGTCCTTGTCAATGGAAAACCAAGGTTATTTGGAGATTTTAAGATCTTTAAAACTGTGCGGATAGCAAACAAATGTCCGACTACATTAATAAACCTTGCAGCTAAACGGGCGAAAAAAAAACGTTATCTGCTAATTAAATAATCTTTAATATCCAGAATTTAAATCGCATTTGTTGGAGAGACAAAATATACAACCTTAGGTTTTGTCCGGCTTCACCACATTCGAATTCTAGCAGATCACGTTGACCAACAACGAAATCTTTGAGATGAGCACATTCAATAGCGTACCATACACTCTCGTCGTTAAACTCAAAGAATGGATCCAAGTTCATTCTCAATGTTCCCGAAAACAACACTGGGTCCTGTTAGAAAACAAAGTGAACTCACCAAAGTTGGAAAGTTGGAAACTTGTAAAATTAAAAAGGAGTCATCTGTAAAACTAAGTGTTTATAAGTAAAAATGTATAATTTATATCAAGTGGTTGATCTATTTATAGTGAAAATTGAATATGTTGTCACGGTTCGCACACTGAGTTGTAAAGGGGTTAACATAATTTTGTTTGTTTTCTCAAATAATTAAATGTCATCTTTAACGAATGAACTCGATAATTCCTCGTACCGATAATGATTATTATTTAATTAAGTAATTAAGTAAGTAATGAAAAAGTAAATTAACTAACTAATTAATAAATCAATTAATTTTTAAGAGAAGTTTTGATAATAATAAAAAGTTAATACTTAAACTACTAATAAAATGATCTACTGGTAGAGTTGTTTAGTTACCTGAGGTAGAATAGTGAGTCTTTTTCTTAAGTCGTGTAAACCAAGAGTCGCAATATCAATACCATCCACAATGATAGTGCCCTCGACCGCTTCAATCAACCTGAACAGACCAAGAGCCATAGACGACTTTCCTGCTCCAGTACGCCCAACAATTCCTACCTATAGGTATTTATAGAAAATTTGTTTAAGTACAATATGTATTATTATTGTTTCTGTTTACGTCTACAAAAGATAGTGAGTTTCATCTTTAAACAGTTCATTCTGTAGTTCTATGGAGAAAGGGATTTGAAATTTGCAAGCGACCGATTTTATAAATTGGTTCTTTAGGAAATGTAAGAAACATACTTAATATATACAACCACAAAAGCATATTTCTATTCACGAAGTCTATTTTGTGGACACTCTTAAACATATTAAACTCTACAAAAATGTTTTCGTTGGATACAAAACGTCATGAATAATATTATTCGAGATAGGACAAAACCTTTTCGCCGTCGTCGATTTTACATCTTATTCCTTTCAGTACCAGATCGAGGCCTGGTCTGTATTGTGTCTTGTAGTTTCTAAACTCTATCTTTCCTTGATCAGGCCAGAGAGCTGGCGGCTGCCTTTTAGAAATCCATTCAGCCTGTGCGAAGTAACAAAGAGTAATTTAAGCAAATTATAAAATTAACTGTACGAAATACGTTCTTGTTTAATACACACCAACAAATTAAACATTAATACATATTCTTCGAATGACACCGAATATAATAATTTAAGCGCTGTGATACTAGAAACTTCAATCTGTTGATGATATTTGTCGGTTGGTGGGGAATGAAGTCATGTAGCCACGTTCCCAGGAACGCGCGGTGAAGTTTGGAATACACGGGTGTGAGAAATTAAAAGAGGCATTTTAGGCAATTACAAACAATAATACTGTATAGCGCGTAATATTGGCGGTGTCAAATTGGCGTGTTTTGAAGTGTTTTATTTTGGCGGGGTCATTAATTGGCGCAAACGAACCAGACCGCCAATGGAAGCCAATGGAAGCCAATGGATTTTTAATGAAAAATCGCAGGTCTAAAATTGACGTTAACACAGACCGTAAAATAAAACATTTACATTTAATATTCATCACAACATTATTATAAAACCAGTGTGGAAACATTATCACAGCTCCCTAATAAAAGATTGCGTTTTTGATTCACGATATATTCTAATTATATTACTTTTTGTATCAAACTGAGAAAACTGCAACACATTATGTGCTAGTGTATCAAAGCTGTCTACCCTCCAGATATTAAAAAGGCGGTGCTATTAATTAACGGTGATTTTTATTAGCGGTGTTTTATATTGGCGCAACTGACCCTGACCACCATATAGCCAAATATAAACCCCCGCCAAAATAAGTACTAAATATACAGTATTCGATGACAATAACCTTGACGGAAGAGGAATGGTACTAGAAGAGGCATATATTCGGTTACACCAACATGTAATTATTGGGTGACACTTAAATGAAAGAGGTGTTAATTTATTCGGTGACACACACCCTTATCGAAGAAACGTTCATAAGATGACAAGTGTATCTGATGAAAGAGACGTTCATTTGTTAACACATGCCGTTAACTCTGGAGCGTGATTGACGAGACCTACATCCGATTATTCTTACAATTAATGACACTAACGCGTCTATTCGGGGACACATATAAATTGTATCCAAAGATAAATTCACGAAACGGAAGAAACGTGTTAAAATGGTGACGCCGACCTTTGACTGAGGGAGTGAATAATTTGATACTAAAAGGTTTTAAATTAATTAAAATGTAAAGGAATAAGAGTGACGTTAAGTCGGTGATATTTAGCTTTGAATGAATAAATATACCTACCTCTGATGGTAGAGACGTATATTCGGTTACACGTTCAGCAGCAACGATGTTCATCTCCATCTCACTGATCGCAAATACCCCAAAGTTCAGCGTTATAGTTAACTGAAATACCCAAAAGTTCAGCATAGTTATCTGAAAAACATACCCGAAAGTTCAGCGTAATTGTTAACATAAAAAATACCCCAAAGTTCAGCGTTATTGTTAACTGAAAAAATACCCCAAAGTTCAGCGTTATTGTCAACTGAAAAATACCCCAAAGTTCAGTGTTATTGTTAACTGAAAAATACCCTAAAGTTCAGCGTTATTTTCAATTGAAAAATACCCCAAAGTTCAGCGTTATTGTCAACTGAAAAAAATACCCCTAAATTTAGCATTATTGTCAACTGAAAAAAAAAACACTCCTTAGTTCAGCTGAAACAACATGTAGAGTGTTAAATGCTAACAACACTGATCGCAAATACCCCAAAGTTCGGCGTTATTGTTAACTGAAAAACAAACATGTAGATTGACTAAAACACTGATCGCATAAACCCCAAAGTTCAGCTTTATTGTCAACTGAAAACAACATGTACTAGAGTGTTAAATTCCTAAAACACTGATCGCAAATACCTAAAAGTTCTGCGTACTTGTTAAATGAAATATCATGTTTGGTGTTCAATGCCTACAAATCAAATCAAGAATTGCAACATCCAGAAAACACAGTCTCCGCTCATATTTCATATAAAAGACAAAATAAGGTGTAAAAACACGACTATATTAATGATAACTATCTAGCTATCTAGAACTGTTTTCAATTATATGCAAATTTGAACAAAATGTGTTAAGAAATAATGATTTTAAGGGGTGAACATGTTTGTCAAAAATTGCAGAGAAGGTGAGAAGCGTTGATTTTTACACCCATCATACAGAAATGCCCAGGGATAAAGAACTACCATGTTACTGTTTACATATCTAGTACTGTGAATATCCTTTAATTATGCACATTTAAAGAAGATATGACATTCAAGTAATAATGATTTATGGGTGAACGTGTTTGATAAAAATAGCCAAGAATGAAAATAGCTTTGATTTTGACCAACACACATCATTAATCAGAAATGCATATAATCATACCTAAGGACCAAGAACTCTCCTAACGAATACAAAACCACTGATGCAAGTTAAAAACTGAAAATGCTCCGCGTACAGAACTTTTCTTTGCCTATGCCCGATCACTCTATTGATGTTTGCAAAATCTTTTAAGAATTTATTTTTAACAAGTCTCTCCAGATGATAAGACGACGACATTTCTGACTTTTTATGTTGTTAATAGCTCGCTGTAAGTAAATAGACACGTTGCTCACTAGTTTCTTTTGGCAAAAATTAAATATTGTCCATACCTATGAAATTCAGTCAGAATAATGTGCGAGGATCGCTTAATTGAAATATGTAAAACATTTTCACTTGTCGACGATGATTAAAAAAAACAACAACTCCATCTACGAAGTCACCCTGATCCTTTATTTTTTCTAAACTGAGACATTTAACTATATTTTAAGCCAATATGATAAGAAATTTGCTTTGAACATGCTACGGTACAAGTATAATATAATTTTAATAAAATATTTTCAATTAAGACGTTCTATGTATATGAAATATTATAATAAACTACGAAACGCGAGCAAATGTTGCTTCTTTTTAGCTTACCCTTACTTACTACGAAGTAATATTAGCGCAAAAGCAGACGTTGAACTAACGTCATTTTTAACATTTTTTTGCAAGATGTTTATATTTTCGAAATATGAAATAAAAAGGGATATCTTCGGATTTCTGTTTTGCGTAAAAGTAAAGATCTTAAATTCACTTTAAAATGATTTAGCTTTCCGATAAACGCAGTTACATTTAAAATTATACACGACGGCGTTTTAAGGTCAGTTAATTGCGTTGCCAGCCAACGTGCAATATTATAATAAAAATCAAGATGAAATATATTTTATTTTTGAGCAAATTTTGGTTTTGTGTACGTTTTCACATGAACATGTGATGTTTTTAAATCGCATTGTCCGAAAGATGTAAAAATTTGAATTGACGTCAAGTTGTACCGCGCTTTTACGTTGCGAAAATGGGCTATTTTCTACTAGTAGTTTTGTGTTTATTGACAGGCATGTTTTTTTTACAAAGTACAACGGCAATGACGTGCGCCGCTTGCGTGTTTTCATGTTGTTGTTTTTTTCTTCAAAAAAAAAGCGACGCGCTTTTGACATCCATTAAACATATAAGTAGTTAAGCTCGGTTAGTTACCTTTAATATGTTAGGAATGACTTTATAATATTATTTATTGTGAACGTGTTTCCCATTAAGATGCAATAACAAAATTTTAGTCTAAGTTATTTTGGATCATCCCTCTTATATGCTACATGTAGCACATTAATCATTTTGTTTTGATTGCGAACATTAACGAATATTCTGCCCTTTTTTTTACACGTTTCTATATCTATGACAACTTCGCCTCTTATTCTTATCGAACTATGTTTTTTATGAGAAATTGCCGTTATAAATGTCAACAAATAAAAAAAAGGAAGATTGAGCAAATTTTTAAAAACTCATGTTTGATGATTCGAACCCGTAGTTGTCGGAACGGGAGTCGGAAGCTCTACCACTGTACCATGGCCGATCTTAGCGCAACACTGCTTAACTTTTATGGTATCATTAATACCAGATTGAAACGTCTGGTTTGAGAAACTGTCAAATTTGACAATTGTTTTTCACGAGTAATAATCGGCAAACATTTTCTATGATCCACAAAAAGAAGTGATCCACGCAACAAAGCCCAGATGGAATGCCACGCTTATTTTAAAGAAATTATAAGTGGTTTGCTGATTTGGACTAATACTTACGATAAAGAATAGCATTCTATGAATTACCTACCTTTAACACAAAAAACATACCAGGAAATCCAAATAAAGTGTGAACATGTGTTCGATTTTATTTTATCTTATTTTTATTTCAATATATTATTTACAAAATTGCATATTTTGGAAAAGAGCATGAGAAGTTGTAAAAATGCTTTTAAGCTTTACATACAAATTATTTTGATATAAAAGGACATATCAATTTTTAAGAAGGCAGTTCCTTTCGGGGGACAGTTTTGAGTTCCTTTCGGGGGACAATTTTGGCTTTGCGCATGTATGTGGTCGCATGGCTTAGCACACTTTCCTTCACCTACCCTTAAATACCTGTCTGTTTTTCTCTGTGGCATTTAATTAAATTTGCAATTTCCCATCTCGTTTCTTTGCTTGTTGCTTATTTCACATTATCTAGTTTATTCTTCCCTCTATCGCATTTTTCCTTCTCTTTCCCGCTGTTGCCCGCCACCATCCTTCATCTTTTTTCCATTTTCTCTTGTTACTTCTTCCCTTTTCTATATTTACCCGACCTCTTCACCCTCCTTTCCCTCCCTCTCTTTTATTCTCTACCCATCCGTCTACCTTCCCATACCTATCCCTTTGCTCTCTCTTCTCCTCCTCTTTATCTCACTCCTCTCTCCCTCATCCTTCTCACTTCCTCTATTTTCTACCGCTTCTTCCTTTTTACTTTTCCCTACCTCCTCTCTCTTATTTCATTCCCTTCTAATTTCCTCTTATCCATTCCCCTCTCTTGTCCCTTAATCTTATCTCTTTCTCTCCTTCCTTCCTCTCTTCTACTTCATTCCTCTCCATTTTCTCCCTCTGTCTTCTCTCTTTCACATCATTCTCTCTCTTTTCCGTCTTCCGGTCCTTTCTCTTCTTCCTCTCTCCCTTCTACTCCCATTCCTCTCCCTTTTCATGCTTTCCTTCTTCTCTCTATCTCTTCTCCCTCTCTCTTTTCACACCTACCACTATCTTTTCCCTTCTTCCCCTCCCTCTTCCTATCTATTATCCCTTCCTTCCTCTCCTTCACCTCCCTTTTCTCTCACTTCTTTCCCCTATTTCTTATCTCTACTATTTCTCCCTCTTCATTTTTTTCCCTCTTTAGCCTCCTGCATTTTCTTCCCTCCCACCCGAACCTCTCGCTTCGACCTCTCCTTCCTTCTTGCCTCACTCTTTCACATCCATCTTCACTTCTCTTATTTCCGTTCCTCTTCTCCCCATCCCTTTTTACCAATTTCTCCTCCTTACACTCCTTATTTACTTCCCTCCTTCCCCTACATCTTAAATTTCCACATTTCCACTTTCCTTCCTTTTCCATATTTTCCCTATTCCCCACTCCGTTCTCCCTCTTACCCCTCATACTTTTCCCAAGAAGCACTTTGTCCCTCTCTTTCCCTCCACCTTTTTTGTCAACTCTTCCCAGTTCTACATTTTCTTCATTATTGTCCCGTTTTCCCTCTCTTCGTCTTTTTTCCATGCCTCCCTTCCCCTCCTTCTCTCGCTCTTTTCATTCCTTCCATCACCCGACACTTCTTCCCCTCAGTCTCTTGTCTCTCGCTCATCCACTCTTGGCCTTCTTCCCGATTCCCTCTTCTTCCTTCTGTCCATCTTAATTCTCTCCCCCTCAACTCCGGCCCCTCCATCACATCCCTCTTGTCCTTCTTTCCGCATTGGTTCCTCCCTCCTCTACTTCTCCCCCCCTCTTGTCTTTTTAACCCCTCCCACCATTTCGTTTTTGTCCTGTTCTCACCAGCCTCTTGAATTTTCTCCCCCATCCTCATCCCTCTTGCATTTCTACCCCTCTCTCATAAGGTCCCTTGTCCCTCCCCTTCCTCTCGCTAAAATCGCTTAACTGTTAGACAAAGCATTTCTTAGTTGTAGCAGGTTAAGTTAAATCGATCTTACCAAGCTATAATTGTCGAATAATTGGAAACTTTTGTTATTACCCCCATAATCTTACATTATGTACTTATCGCCAAATGAAAACGCAAACAAACAAATGAAACTAATAAATGGCCAATTGAAAAAAATATTCTTGTTGCTTAGCAAACTTTGATTAGTATGTAAAAAGCAAGTACACTTACCTGCACGGCATACGTTATAGTCATTCCAACTTGAGCACCATTTAAGTCGGCCCAAACCAGAGAAACTATTGCAGCTAGAAAAGCTACCATATTACCGATAAACTCTACTCTCCATCCAACCCACCTAATGCATTAGAAAAACGAGAGAGAAATAAACAGAATATGCCACTCTTTAAACTCAAAAAGAATGTTACCAACATAATATTCTACAGTGCTCTGCAGGACTGGTGATTAACTCATCTACAATTGATCACTCTGCGCACCTGTTTGGTTGCACGACGGTGGCAGGGGTTGAAAGTTTATGAAGGCATAACGACTCGATTTGTTTCTTTATCCCTGTCATCGTGTACTTGCTAATTTGACTCCATGTACTATGGTCTCGGTAAGGTAATCGAGTACTCGCCCATTTTGCTTTGCAATGCTAAATGCTTCTTATGTTTTTTTATGTTTGTGTGCATTTGCATGCAACATTGTTAAGCTGATGGGTGATTTGGAGTTATTTCACCAAGAAGCCGTGTACTTGTTTGTTGATACGAGAACCTGTTGCGGCAAGTGTGAGGTTGGTGCACACTAGAACCTGGTTTAAACCCACCAGTGGCAATTTGTTTTGCCACTGACCGTTCCAAGGCAGTAACCCCAAGGGTTCTCTATGTCGTTAATTGTTTGTGGCGTCTTATTTCAATTGACATGATTATAACAGCATGCTCTCTTTTCCTCTCTTTTTTTTCGCTTCGTGGGGAAGGCTGTGTTTTTGAGTGTGGCGATTCCAGATATGAATATTTCACTTTTTTAATATGCGTTTTATTTTTAAAGTGTGTTTGAAAACGAGATAATTTAGGCTGTGGCAATGCCGCTAGCAAAGTCACTTAAAGTCTGAAAAAAATTTAAATACATGCTTTTGTCCCAGTTAGCTCAATAATTCGCGTTGCATATCCAGGCGCTGTCGCTGTACAGGTTAGGGCAATATCAGTTTTTAATTACTTAGGGCGAGATATATTTTTCTAAATTGTACAGTTATGTAAACAGTACATACCTTGCTCCACAATTGGCCGAGTAGTAAAATTTGATGTTTTCATCAATTTTGTTTCTTGACTCTTGAATAAATCTATCAGCACATTTGTATGCCCTTATAACGCTAGAACCCGATATTGTTTCGCTAAAACAGTAACGAAAACAAGCCAATAAAACTAATAAAACCTGTCGAGTAGACATTCAATTTTTTTTAGACTAAGGCTAGATTCGCAATACAGAAAAAATACATTCATGCCCCCCAGCAGTCATTGGATATTGTTTGACAAATGAGGTCACACCAAGTTATGAAATTACAATTCAAAGAAATTTAAACATGACGGTAACACACCAAAAACAAAGAAAATAATGTTAAGAGATATATTTAAATTCATGTTCAAAACACATGTACACACATATTATTCATATAAATAATACTAACTATAATAAAATTCATCATAATTATGCAGTACTTGTTACATGAAGCTGTGTATAGCAACATAAATTTGTTTGACATTACCTGAAATGATTGTAGATTGGTGAACGGCTCACTGATTCTATCCGACGCATCTGTCGAGCTGTTGGAAGATAGAACCTCTGCAAAGTTAAACGTTTCTTTGAAAAGGATTGAACAAGGTAAGATTTAAAATATAAAATTAAAATGTGTAAGAATTAATACATGTATGTTAGTGGTATCATTTGGTCAAAATGAACAAAAATCAGTTGAACCTCTCGAGATGAAATATTTAAAAAAATCGGATCCGAATTTTAATCCAGCCTTTCAAGCATTCCCACAGTAAGTGAGGCACGCCACGGGAAAAGGTACCTTCGGGCAGTTGACGTCAATCCTTGAAACGACGTCAAAAAGTAGAGCAGACGACATTAATTATTATGCAATTCGCTGTAAAAAAAACATTTTATTTTCAAAACGTGTAACAAAATCACTGTTTTGCTATAAGAAAATAATAGAAATTTGATAGTTCATTCTAAATATAGTAACAACAAAAATGACACAAAAATGACCGAAGGTACCCTTTCCCGTGGCTTGCCTCAAGTATTTTAGCCTTAACGTGTGGCATCGGAATACAATGTTCTCGCTAAATAAGTGAAGCATTATTTGAACTATTTCATTAATTATGTTTTTGTGACAGATTCAATAATATGGCTCACTGCTGTTGAATTGATCTCGTATGTTTGTGGCAAAGGAAGCCAAAAATTTTCAACAATAAAAGATTTTACGTAGCGTCAAAGGACAGTTTTAGGAATTACTCCATAAAGTACGCAAGGGCATACCTTGAAACGTTTATAATTTTAGAACTTTATCTTACATATCGAATCGAATAACATATCTTTGCCCGCATATATTGTAATAATAATGTTCTAAGAAGTAATTGTAAAAACACGAGTCTTGGCATAGATGAAACGTTGCTAAAATAACACTTAACAATTGAAAACAAAATCATTTACACTTACAACAAAATAAACGTAGAAGACAACGATTGGCAGAAGAATTACAATGAATATCGGCGTAGAAATAATGACAACCGCAACAACAGCAATTGTAGAGAATATCATTATTTGCCAGAGACGAAAACTCTCGGGTAACTTGTTGTCCATAATGTCAACGTCACTGGAAAACCTGTCAATATTAAATCAGCAATTTGAAAAAAAAAACACATAAAATACTAATGATTTAAATGCGTCATAACAGTAAAAAACTCAACTGGCATTTACTAAATAAATAAGAAAATACGAATAATTTAAATGCGTCATTACAGCAAAGAACTCAACCGGCAATAACAAATACATACTCAAATAATAATATTTTAAATGCCTCATGACAGCCAAGAACTAAACCGGCAATTACAAAATAAATAATAAAATGATAGCAACTAGAATGCCGCATTACAGCAAAAACCCAGCCGACATTGTAAAGCATATCTATACATCTTTTAAAATATATAAATTAGTTTCGATTGCTTTAGCAACATTTCTATTACAAGTAGTGGATTCACAATTTAAATAAATATCATTATATAGACTATAATTATATAATATTTATAGTTTGTGTTCTACTCTTTTACAAGCATATGTAATTTTATATCTTTACTCCATAGATAATACTTTGATCGCGTCTGCAAAAATTTTTAGATCCAGCTCCGCCGGCACATCCATGTCGTCTGATCAGGATCTAAACTGATTGCCTATAGATTTATTATGTTATTGTAGATCCAGATCAAAGGGAACAGATTAGTTGGTTGATATGGATCTAGACTGGTAACACATGCGGTAAAAGACGTATATAAGGAGTAAAGAATTTATTGCACACGTTTCGTAGTATAATCAACTTGTTTCTTATCTAATTAAGTAAATTGTGTTGTGTTAATATGGTTTACACATCACCTGTTCATGATGCGGCCGACGGGTGTCGTATCAAAGAATGACATTGGGGAGTGCAAAACATGTTCCAACATGGAGTTGTGCAAATTGCCAGACGCTCGGACCATCCGTGTTAAAGCCAGGTAGAACGACACAAAGACAAGAACACCTGTAACGTTATTTAATGCAAAATGTATATCAAATGTTACACAATAAAGATGGATGTCGCATAATTCATGCATTGCGACTTAATTTTTTTTCGCGCATGCGCCTTACCACTTGTTTAAACTGCACTCGTACAGTACCCATCGTATTAATCAAAGTAACAACTTCTCACCGTACATACAGTCAACTTCCCGTACTGTTATCAGTAAAAAAAACCCGTTACCGATGTCATGCATTGATGGTTACGTATATCAGGCTATCCGATCAACCTTTTTAGTGTTGTCCCGGCTAGCTCAGTTGGTTGCGTCGCCGGAATTGCAGGGCTAGGCCCTGTCGTCGTGATGGTGCGGGTTCGCACCCAGCTAGAGGCACTATCATTCTATGAGACGAATTTGACCAGACAAGGTCACGTTACCAAACACAAATCAAAAGAAAGCAAGGCGATGTGGCAGTAAGGGTTGGCTTCCATGGAAGGGCAATGTCTTTTTTTTCACTAAAACTAAACAATAACTTTTAATCCATACCTTGTATGATACCTTGTAAGGCGTAACCTATCAAATAGTACATGAACATGTCTTCGTAGTTATCCGTCCCAGCTAAGGATGTATTAAGTAAAACTTGATTTTCCGTCCAAAACGTCAGCCAAAAATTACTGTAAACATTGAGACCTAAAATAAAAACACAATCACAAGATGATTTTTTCTGTCTAAACTTTAAAAATAGCTTTTTTCTGTTTTTTAAAAATTGTTGATTATCATTTTCGACAAATCATATGTAAATTTATTAAGTACTCATTAGTATAGAACTATCTACAGGATCTCTGAAAGGTTGATGACTACACATGTGTCCGTATGTACAAGAACAAACACGCCATTAACAAGTTAGTGCACTTAACAACTTTTCTTAGTATACGCCTTCGTACTTGTGCATTACTGGCTTGATGAGTAGGCTATTGCTCTTTAACTAATTTATTAGCAAAACTTCTTTCAAAATGACAGACAACTGACTGCTCACAATCATTTAGAATACTGACACCCAAGGAATAAAAATTCACAACATCAGTTAATAACTCGTATGATCAACTTAACTTAACTTGTTTTGTGATATATGAGAACCTGTTGAGGCAAGTGTGAGGTTGGTGCACCCTAGAACCTGGTTTAACCCCCCAGAGGCAATTTGATTTGCCACTGACCGTTTCAAGGCGGTAACCCCTCGGGTTCTCATTTTTGTTTATTGACCATGCTCTCTCCCTCTCTCTTCTTTTTGACTGTGTGGGGAGGCTGTTTTCTCTGAATGTGGCGAATCCTTATTTTCATATTTCACCTTTTAATAAACAAACGCGTTCATATAAATAAACATTTGGAACCTAGAAATATGCCATTCTTCTATTTCTTTTAAATAAAATTCATTAAATTCTGATCTTAATGTTTTTCACTGTTTTTAGTCCAACCTACTTTTTGAGCAAATCAGTTTGAATGCAAAACTTGTAGTCGCATATTTTTAAAATTTCCAATATGCCTGTTAAAGTCGGCTAATTTTACTAAAAACTCAGTTAGTACTTATTTCATTTTTATTGAAATTTTTAGAGCAATTGCTCAATTGTCAAGCCAGTAATGCCCCAATACGAAGGCGTATACTTAGAAAAGTTGTTAAGTGTACCTGATTTAGTTCATAAATACAGGTGCAGTTTAAAATCACTATTGCAACAAGGTATTTCACAGCCAGTTTTTTATGGAAATTTAATTTATAAACTCAAGAAGATAAAGGGCAATGTTAACTTCTCCCGGTTATTCGTAAAAACCATCTGTAAATTTAAAAAGAAAGGTTACCAACATGATATTTTACAGCGCTCTGCATGCCTGGTGATTAACCCTTCTACAGTTGATCATTATGCTTACCTCTTTGGTTGCACGACGGTGGCAGGGGTTTAAGAGTTTATGAAGGTTTATGGGGAAATCTTTTCTTAAAAGAACCTAGAAGCTCGATTTGTTTCTTTTATCCCTGTCATCGTGTTCTTGCTGATTTTACTCCAGGAGCTCTAGTCTCGGTAAGATCATTGAGTACCCGCTCTTTGACTTTGCAATGCTATTAGATTCTTATGTTTTATATGTTTGTGTGCTTTTGCATGCAACATTGTTGAGCCAATAAGTGGGTTGGAGTTGTTTCACCAAGACAACTTGTATTTGTTTTGTAATATGAGAACCTGTTGGGGCAAGTGTGAGGTTGGTGCACCCTAGAACCTGGTTTAAACCCCCAGTGGCAATTTGATTTGCCAGTGACCGTTCCAAGGCGGTAACCCCTCAGGTTCTCATTTTTGTTAATTGTTAGTGGTGTCTCTTTTGAAACTGATCATTTTATTAACCATGCTCTCTCCCTCTCTTCTTCTTGACTGTGTAGAGAGGCTGTTTTTTCTGCATGTGGCGATTCCTGATATGCATATTTCACCTATGTATAGTGTAACACAAGGTGGGAGTAATTTAAAAGTAGAATTTCGGAAATTAAATCATGACAAACCTTGGAAAAGAGTCATAGTTGTTACAACAGCAATAACAGCTGACATTCCCATGGCGCGCATGAAGTGAAGCAGTACAGTGGGTTTTACCTAAAAGCAGATTTGACCGTTCCAATAAGCGCAATATCAAACAAAGCGCTTTTTACATTAAATTTTGTAAAAGCAAATTCTTAAATCAAATTTCAAAAGTTCTGTACCAACAAATGCATTTAAATATAGGCAATATGGAAAGCATAGATAGTGTAAAACTAATCAACTAATCTTTTCACTCTCACAGCATTAAAAGTACACCAAAACAATATCGAAAAAAAAACCCACAAAAAAAACAACAACATCACAAATACCTATAAATAACTGGCTTTTGAATAAAGCACTTAAATACATAACCAACAAAGCATTTTACAATTCTTTACTAATTTCGCTTTCAGTTCCCAGGTGCAAATGAAGCACTTTCAATCCAAAACAGAAAATAAGTGAAATATATTGTAAAATAAATAGTGTTGTACGAACAGCTCCTTCTGCGGACACTTCCTCCACTGTCAGCCTGCTGCTTGCGTCATTTTTCTTATCTGTACTGTCTGTGGTTTTCTTTGTATTACTTTTGCTGGATGTATTTAAACTGTGTTCTCCGTCTTTCTTTGGCCTTTTGCGCCTGTGGTGTCAAGAATACGAAAAATATCAATGTTGTCCGTGTTTTTGCTTTTGAGGTCAATGGAATGTCATTAACACTTACAATGCTAAAAAGAATGTTTATAATTGTCGTGGATTAGCATTCATAATATTACTCCAGACGTTATATGGCGCATTTACGCTTACACGGTTTTGGGGATGTCGTTGACGTCACTTCCATATTATTGTTTCTTAATATGAAGAGTCAAATGAAAGGTCGGACATGGAAGACGCATTCTTAGTTGTATCTTACATAACCGAGTACATCAATCGCAATTCTAAAATCAGCAAATCAGCGAATCAAAATTGCAGACCTTTCCTCAGACAAGTTTAAATGTAACATAAACTAAAGCGGAATACGTAAAACAGACACAATTATAATGGGAAAATAAACATTATATCTAATAAGGGAAACCATTAAATGAAAGTAGAATAGGACAAAGCCTTTGAACGGTAATCCGAGACAGATAAGACAAGTCTATAATGTTTATTGGATTTTCAATAAAAACTTCTTTAACATTTTACAATCGAAGTCTTTAAAATAATTACGTTAAGCCGCACTGTAGACACTGTAGGCATATATAATGGATGCTAATATGATCCAAAATAAGAATCTTGGCAAAATTGTACAAACAGTAAATGTTATATTTATTGATAGATACAAAAAGATTATACTATTTAAACCCGCAAGTACCTAATGTGTGATGATAGGCCGCAAATTCCATCGTCTGAAGTCAAACCGCCATCTGATCTACTTTCTATCTCACGCTGAATCTTTTGTCGGATACTTGCAACTTAAATATATACTTAATTTATAACATGAATGTATTCCCCTAAACTTTTTAAGTAATTTTCATAGGATGACTTTTATTTCCCAAACCCAATTTATTGTTTGGTTTTTTTTGTCAATACACTATTTTTTCAGTTCAAATACATGATACAAGTCTATGCAAACCTTTAAATCTTCAATTCTTATTTTCAAAATAATAATTATTATTTAAAACAAGTGCTAAATAGTGGCTATAGTAATTTTGCCAAGCTCACTTTGACCAACCATAATGTTTAGACATTTGAATTTTATTGATCGAACTAGTTTATAAATAGCGCAGTTCCCTTATCGTTGCAATCTTAATTGTGTCTTTTCAGCCTTTTGGTTTGAAACTTATTACGCCTCAATAATGATGTAATACTGTTTATATATTTTAAGCAAAGCGTCAATAGACTCAGAACGAAATAACAAAAACGAAACATTTACTCTCTGAATCACTATCTTCATCATTGCTAACTTCTTGTAAGTAGGACTGAAGAAAGGAAGCTAGTGCTCCCCCAGCGCCGACAAGTTCTGAATAGGTCCCCGCCTCACTTATCTGCCCTTCGTTAATAACGATGATCCTATCAGCCATTGGTAACCAATGTATTCCGTGAGTGACAAGGACCCGTGTCTAAAAACAATAATTGATATGAAAATGATTAGTCAATGTTAAGAGCAGTGCAGGGAATTAGAAGTGAATCTTTTAGTCTATATTCACATAATAATTATGATCTGGTGGAAATTGGTTGCGAAGTTTGAATTGCAGTGCTAGGCGCTGTCGCCGTGACGGTGCGGGTTCGCTCCCAGGTAGAGGCAATATCATTTGTTATTTTATCGTTTTATTATTTATATCAGACTTAAATACTAAAAGTATAAAATCGAACATATGTAATTACTTGGTAATTTCTGTCTTAAAAATCAACGTGTTAATTTTAAGATGCGTTTTCGTACTGGTCCCCAAGTTTGTTTTATTTTACAAGAGGTTTCTGCAATGCATTTACGTTTTGGTTAATATCAATATTACAACACGACTATTCTTGAAATTTGTGCTTTCAATTCAATAAAATTTAATTTAATCCGCAACGCTTGCCAACGTCGTATAAATGAGAGTTACATGCACCTTATGTTTCAGAAGGCCCTGATTGCCAATCACATTTTCAAACAAATGTTTGCCCACATGAGAATCAACCGCACTAAGAGGGTCGTCCAAGAAGTAAATATCTGCGTTTTGGTATACAGCTCTTGCAAGGTTTACTCGCTGTTTTTGGCCCCCACTTATATTTATTCCCTGAAACAACAAGTCATCTATTTTCAATGTCTCTTTGTATATATAGATCGTTCTGAAGTAATTCTGCGTATAATATTTTCGCTTAAGCTTGTGAAAGTGATGAGAGGTAGAAAATTATTACAAAAACTATTTTTTACGCACTTGCCATAAATCCCCTATATAAGACTTTTTTCCTTCTTTCGTATCCTCCAACGATTTATTTATAAATTAAGATAAATAAATGGTGTTTTTGTAAGTTACGCAAACGCAAAGTATCAATAAGAATAATGTGTATGATAAAAATCGAAATAATTCTTGCAGTAATGTAAATGGTTCAACAGCTGTGACAATATTGTATACTATGGCATATTCATTATTGCCACTCAAAATATGTACAATAAGTATTTCGTAAAAGAACGAATGGTACTAATTGTTAACTTAAGTCATTTTGCTAATAAAACTATGTTGTCGTATATGTTGTTGTTGTTGTTGCTGTTGTTGTTGTACCTTTTCTCCAATCTCGGTCTTGTCACCACCAGCAAGAATACTGAGGTCTGGTAGCAGTGCACACGCTTCAATAACCTTTCTATATTTGGTTTCCATATAAGACTTTCCGAACAGAATATTATCTCTTAAAGACATGTTCTGAATCCATGCTTCTTGTGGAACATATGCAACGGAACCCTTTAAAGAAATAGTATTAGATAGTTTTTTAAATAAAGAAGAGGAGAAAATGTTGTTTTTTTTTCATTGCGTGATGAAATGTGAATATTGTTTATCCGAGTTCGTGGTTTTCTAGTATCTCCGAATATGAAAAACAAAATACTGAAATCTGGAATGAAACTTATCGAATAGATTTAAACTGTTTTAATTATGATAACCTTGGCGATGAATTGGTGCAAAATTTAAAGAAAAAAGTGAAATATGCATATTAGGAAAGGCCACATTCAGCAGACACAGCCCCCCCCCCACCCACGTAGCCAAAAAGCAAAGAGGAAAAGAGAGCATGGTATTACAATAATCCGTTTCAATATGGGCAAACCATTAACGAAAGAAAGAACCGCCTTGGAATAGCCAAAACAATTTGTCACTGGGGGTTTAAACCAGGTTTTAGGGTGAAAGGAGAAATATTTTTAAAATAATTAAACATACTTCTCCTTAAAGATGATCAAGGGCAGGAAATTAAGCTCTTAACATGCTATGACATTAATACTTAGTAAGCCCTTTACATTATCCGGGAATGATGACTGAATCCTAAAACTTAATGATATATTAATAATAATATATCAATTTAATATAGTAGCCTACCAGTGGTCAGCGAATGTTATAGAATTAAATAAAGCTATCGAAACAATCCTTTGGTTTTGGTTTTATTAAACCATCTCTTTGTTGGTATGTGGCAATACAAAGTAGTAAACTCAAAAAATAGTACACTTATGATGTCACAATACATTGTTGTCAGTGTGATATTGCTCATGTGAGCATTTAAAGTTTTATGTTGTTGATTTTGATGTAAATAGAATTGTTTTGAAATTTGTTTGTATGGCTCTATTTTTCTTAGTTATCTTTTACTTATTAACGTGTGTAAAATAAGATACATTAAATTTAATAAAATTATTCGTGCGAAATTTTAGCCCCAGGTTTAGCTAACTCAGTGTTTACACAGATACGTGCATATGTATCGAGTTCAAATGTCTCTCATTTTACTGCTGCCATATCAATTTAATATAGTAGCCTACCAACGCTAATAAAAATCTACCTACTTTAAGGAAGACGTCTCCAGCAAGTTTCTCCATCTCTCCTAGACAAGCGGCAAGTAAGGATGATTTGCCAGCACCTACTTGACCAACAACCGCAACAAGCTCACCTTCTATCACTTCCAGACAAATACTAAAACATTTTATTAAACAATTCGATATAATGCATTAATTCCTACTAAGAACTTAACATTATTTATTATGACATACATAAAAGTATTTCATGACGATATACATGAAAGTATTTCATGATGATATACATGAAAGTATTTGAAAGAAAATCTTAAAAACACTTTTGAGAAAGGTGAAATATGCATATCAGGTATTGCCACTTCCAGAAAACACAGCCTCTTCACGCAGCCAGAATGTAGAAAGAAGCTTTAAGAAAATGTTAGAGGGAATAGATGAAATACCAATACACGTTTATCGGAAATGAAACGTTCTATTTCGCGAAGTGGTATCATATATGATTATATAAGATATGAGTTTTCGTGATTATTGTTATAAAACTACTCTATGGCGAATAATTTAACAATGTTATATATTTCTAATGAAATGACAACGAGTAATTTATCTTTTAATATTACTCACTCTGACAGCAAAGGCGTCGTTGAGTCTCTTCCCCATGCAAAGTCACCGTGTTGTATTCTCAGAACCTGACTTGAATCTGAAAGAAATGAGACTTAGGCAATGAAATGTTAATCAATCTTAATGTGACTTATACAACGCCCACGGCAATATTGACTGGAGAAACAATCGACTTCCAGTCTACAGTTAAATCGAATTCATATCACTAGAGTTATTATCCCATAGTTATTAAAACGACGATAACATTTGTTTTCACTTATTTATAAGCTTTACAGTTTCTTCCCTGAGTAACTGGACACTATATTAGAATTAACTACTGCAAGAACACTTTAGGTAATATAGTCAAGCTTGGTGATTAGTGATGTGAGTTTTGTTTGTACTAAGAAAACATATTTTGATTTCACTGCATATTCAATTTGCAACTGCGGTTACCCCATAGATTCTCGTTTCAAATGTGTCGCGATCAATGTTTGCTTTCAAACTTTTATCCTTTTTGTAATGTTTGATAAATTTGTATTTTCTCGCTAAAACGCATAGCGCTCTTTAAATTTGCTTAATGTATTTATTGGCTGAGTGTGACTTTATCGGGTTGAGGATCATTGCTTTTGCTGTAAAGGGTATTGAACACGTTATACTTACAAAAAAACATACGAAAGAGACAGGCTATGACCCGACAGTCTGGGTGATATGTTATGTTACACAGACATAATTTAGAGATTCCTGTATGTTACCTTTCGTTTGACTATTTAAGTCCAGAAGGTTCACGTTATTTGTCTCTAAGTCATCGGTACAGAGAAATACACGAATTCGCGAAATAGACACTTTTGCCTGAAAAAACAACAACAACAACAACAACATATTTTAAGAACATTAGCGCGATTTATTACTTTTACCTGAAAAAAAACAAGCTATAAGAACACAAGTAAGAAGAACTACTTTGTTTAAAAATATAGATGGGAGTTTTTCTAAGGCAAAGCTGATTTAGAATGTTGATTTCGATGCTCGGTCGGCATTGTACAATATCATTAGTACACTAAATTAAAACCTTTATTAATTGAGTAATATCTTGGCAAGAACAGGCATTACCTGGCAAAAATCATATGATTTTTATAGAAAAAAAACAAACAATTTCTACAATATGACATGAAAGAAATGAATACAATTTAATATGTTGAACTTCATAAGTGTGCTTGTCAAGTATTTCGCAAAACCACCTGAATTTAAACATTTAAATAGACTTACAATACTGCTATCAGAAACAAACTCCTGTTAAGGAATATTTTTTGTGTCTCGTATAATATTAAATCGCTCAATGTTACAAAATAACTGTTCAAGCGTACAAAATCGTTACCTGGACAGCACCATTGACCAGAAAAGGACAGATGGTAATCGGAAACTTGATGATGTTGATGATAGAAATAGCTGTGAAAATTTCCTCTGCCTTCAGTGTGTGAGTTGGTGACAGCAACACGTGGATAAGGATCAGGGTAAATAATATCTTAAACAACAATCGAGAAACATGATAACGGAGACTCCATATACGAGGCAAATTTTAAAGGCAAATGAATGTTTTTTTAAATATTTGTAGTTTTTAAATAATTTCAAACATTCACTGCCTTCTTCATGTTTTAAATGGCAACGGTCAAACCTGTGCTAAAGACCACCTGTAAACAAAGACTACCTATGGTCAAAGACCACACTTTATTTTTCCCACTAACTGATTTTAAGAACAAATTTACGTGTGAACAAAGACCACCTGCCTTTAAAGACCACTTTTGGGCTCTCCCCTGATTGGTCTTTAATGACAGGTTTGACTGTACAAGTTTTTCAAGTCATCATTTACACAGTATTTGAAAACATGTATATATATGATGAACGATTAAAAAAAAGGATTTGTTTTGGGCGCCATAAATACCATCCTTATTTATTTTATTTTAAACCTCGTATATAGCACGAACAAAGATAATAGCAACAATTAAAGAGAAACGTCACTCTTTTAAATATGTGAAAACACGAGATTTACGTACCATAAAAGGACTATGAACCGCGAAAACTACAGTCACAGAAGACAGGTATGCATAATTTAACAACCTGTTCAATTCTTCCTGTCGAATTTCCTGTATTTTCTTTATAAACGACAACTCCCACGCATACATTTTCAAAACCTAAAACAAACAATTTCAAAGACGATCCCGGTAGTTTCCACAACGTTATGAATTTTACGTGTTCACCGTTTACTGTTTGCATGACAAAATCGAAACTTGCAAACTCAGTCGTTAAATAGAAACTAACATAAGTTGATTCACACGTCTTATTTGATTAGAAAGAAACTCGAAGTCATTTCTTTGAAGCAAAACTACTCTTAAGGGCCCGCTACTCTCCTCCCCTGCACGTTCATTGATAAAAAGCAACATTTCAAAAACGGTAAATGTCGTTCAATGATACTATAAATGCATGTTACTAATGTATCTTTATTTTACATACAGTAAGATATGTTAGAAAAGTACAGAAAAAAACTAGACCTAAATTTACTTAAATTCTATTTACATAAATTCACAAAAACTAAGCAATACAAAACATAATTTTAAATTCCCATGGAAATGTAATGATACTAACAAGAAAATGTTTTATAATTTGTAATTACAGAAGATGAAAAGGGAACTTTGAAAGCCACCGAACACGACAAATATGAAAATACTGCAGGCTCGGTTTGATTGAGCCTGTTCATGGGCAGTAATGGGAATGCATATTACTGCCCACGCCGCCTAGCCCCGGGTTGAGCGCAACTCAGTAATTACACCAATAAATAGTACAATTTTGGACCATCCCAAACGATGGTATGCATATGGCGGTGAACATGAAACCTTCAATGAGGTATTTTCAGATTAATACCATTCCATGTTCAGCGGCGTATGGTCCCCAGATAAAGAATGGGTTTGCCCTAAACGAGACAACAATGGGCGGAACTAAACAAAATAAAATTTTGACAGGGGATCTTAGAATATAAATACTGCATATCACAGACGACGACGCCAAAAGCAAAATATAAAAAGCAGGAAGTATATCATTGGGGGTGATTGGACAATATCCAAACCAATATTGGCTGGGATATTGAAACCACCTATCTATATACTGGCCGAAATATTAAAACAAAAGTAATTTTAGAGGTACTATAAACATAGCACATAAGTATCGTGCTCAACGACCTTCAAAGGACGTAACTGATAACAGCACTGATTGAATGTACGGGGAGAATTTTTACAGCCGCCACACGGCACAAACAACGCTACTGTGATATTGAAAAAGATGAAAAGGGAACTTTGAAAGCCACAGGAGATTTTAACACATATTTGAGAATTAATTGAACACTGCTCAATGTCATTGTCTGTCAATAAAGAGCTACCTTTATTCCACTAATGACCTCATTGAGAAGTCTAATCCTCTTTCCTTTCAGATAAAGCATTTCCTTCTGCAGCTTAAATTGCACAGTGGATATATATCCAACCACCGGCAGCATTGCAAGTATAATACTTATCCCACCCACGCTTGCAATACCTGCAATCAAACGAAGACATAAAGATTATTATAAAAACAAGTTGCATTTTCCTTGTGTGGCGGCATGCTAATCATTAGAATAAAACAAGCAAACAATTTTAATATCATCAGCGACTTTGGATATCCGGATGAGTCCAACTCAATATTTTTACAAGTAAAAGGTGCAGTTTAGACCATTCTAAACGGTCATATGCATATTTTAGCTGCAAATATGGAACCTTTAATGATATGCTGTATTTCCATGTTAAGAGGCTAAAGGTCAGTGATGGGATTTTTAACCGCGTGAACCTCAATATAGCGCAATGGTTATATAAAGACACGATGTGAGTCCTTACCCATTAATGTCCATAGCTGCACGAGGCTAATTCCAAATGTAAACACGGTAACTACAGAATAGAAGGAAAATGTTAACGAGTCTTGTACCCGTTGACAGTCAACCGACATCAAGTTCACAATCTCACCCACTGTGCTCGACTGATTGCTTCCCCTTTTCATTGTCAAGGCCTAAAACAAATTAGACCAGTAAGACAAAGTAAATCTATTCTAGACTTCAAGAAAACTTCAGAAACTAAGGTCCTATGCATCTTCTGATGTCTAGCTTGACGAATATGTGATTCTGCAAGTATGTTCAATGAAAAGTAAAAGAATTATTATGTTTGTAATGTTGAACTAGTTGTTCAGTTACTAGGCTAGGAATTAAACAATCCTTAAATACAGTGATTGAGTTTCATGCCAAATGCCTTTCAAATCTTTAGGTGTTTTAGAACTACCAGAGAGAGAATTCGTTATTCCTCAGATAAATGCAAGTTATGAGTCAATACGGTCTGTACGATTGAACGCAGCAATAAAATTATTCAGAATAGTTTGGTGACACATATTCTCATGGGCACTTAAATTGAACCCTTAGTAAAGAGAAATCGATGTAATCTACGGCGATCCCCAATGGATCCGACTTCCCGGGTTGGTCCTTTGAGTAAGATAAAAATGAAAATACCAATGTGTGCGTTCTCGTTTTTTGAGACACAAGAAGTCAAAGCAAACTCTATGATCTTCTCACTATAAGTTGATGCTGATAACAGCAGATATACCAACCTTTTTGTATATAAGGCACATAAGGGCACTTTTTACTTTGAGTCCAAGGGCCTGCACGCTATGGTATGATAGATGATAGAAGCAAGAGCTGATACACAGGTTCACAAAAAGCATACAGCAGAAGAAATAACCCTGCCATTCAGGACCTGAACTCCGATCTTCGGCTATTTGAATGATGTACCTAGACAAAAGAAAGTAAAGAAAGATACAATAATATGTTTACGTTTAAAGTATTTAAAAAAGTAGAACAAACAAAAATGTTTCGAATAAACAAAGAATTAAAAAAAAAATTGTTAAATACACATATTAAAACATGTCCATTGATTATAAAATTCTGAGTTAGAAGATGCTTTCAGATCTGAATTCAAATACAAAATGCTTCATTAGAAAATAAATTATTTTTTTCTTAAAGCTATCATTTATTGAATTTAAATACTTATAAAAATCACCTTAACGCTACTGGTTCCAGAAGCCATAGCACTTCAGCAATGATTCTATAAATAGTTGCTTCAGTCCAGTCCCACCAGAATACCGTGACCAATGCTTTAAATAAATTAGGCTGCGGATCTTGCTTTCTTTCCTCTGCAAAATTAATACATTTGGATATCGTTATTCACATTACTATAAAACGATAAAAAACATATGTATAACAAAACGTTGTCAAATACTGGATATTGACAACGCGTCACTATCCACAATTAAAGTCGGGAATCAGAATGTAACACTTGGAACATTTAATAACCCTTTATCTTAGCATTGCTTGCACTAAAGGCATTAGCGTCTACTTCCTCAAAACTTAATTTTTAAAAAATGTGAATGTAAGTTTGTGAAAGAAGCAAAAAAAACCCCAAGAATTTTCAATAAAGACAAAGGACCGATGATCTAGCAGAAAAAAATGTATCAAATAATGAAGACATTAAAAATGATAATCTTTCACGTGTTTTTGATGGAGTTAATCGACTGTGGGCAAAATAATTTTTATCAGTCACAATTCATACATTCCGAAATATTCTTAAATTGTTTAAACGATGGCTTTAAGAAGCCCACTTTTTATTTATAAATTTACACCAAAATGAACCGGTAATTCCCATATACATACTGACAACATACTCATATACGAGGGTGATCCAGAAATAACTGGATTTAAGCTGTATCTTTCTCGTGTAATCAGATTGCGAAATTAAAATTTTTATCAAACGGAATTCTTATATGCTTAACCTTATCCCGAAACACGTCAGTTTTTACAATGTGTAGCGTTTTTATTCATACCTAATGTCATTCTTTGATGAAATAGTCTAAGAGTTCTTCACAACAGGTTGCAAAATGCCGTATATCCAAAGCCGATTCAAAGAAGTGCATGATAAGTACATTAATATATTATATTTGTTGTCATTGCTTCGAAACGAACAACAAATGATAATGATTCTACCTGGGAGCGAACACAGGTAGCCCTGATATACGTTATCATCACTTCACGACATCGGTATTGGATTATTTTACTGATAACAGTACTAGCAAACCCACGAATTCACAAACCTTTTCTGCTATCTTTTCTGATGATAGGAGATGTTTCAGTAAATATTGTAGTTTCCAAGTCTTTTTGGAACTGAGCATCTATGGAAGTAATTCTAAAAAGGAAATGCAATATAAATTATGAAAAATCCAAGTAATAGGATTTTCAGTTTTCTTTCAATAAAATTTTAAACAACATTGCAAAACGACGATAAGAAGTAGGTTAAAAACAACATTTTACTCGTAATAGTTTTGGAAAGGTGATTTGAATTGACGTCGTAGACGCTTAACTAAATATGTTTATGTTTAATCCGTTGATGTGGAAAATGTAAACATATGGTATTACTTGCCTTTGTCGTCTAGATTTAATAACTTCCTTCTCCCATGCGATTTCCACGAGAGGAGCCAGTCTGTGACACTGCAGTCGAGGCGAAGGTGCCCAAAACCTATCTGCTTGGAACGTCCCTTTATACACCTTCCAGACAACACTAAAACAAAAGAACGAGACAAATTGTACAAAGATATTCCACTACTGTGCAAATCACGAGGTACTTGTTAATATTGTTCGCAGAAGCACATGAAACAATACTTCTGTTACATTAAGTTTAAAACAAGAGAAGGTAATAGTTTTATTTAATACTCTTATTATGTACGAATTAATGCTAGTAAAACCGGCAAATCAGCTTTGGAAATGTGTAGATAACTCAAAAGCCAAGCCATAAAAATAGAGCGGCGGCAGCGATTAGCCAACCAAACAACAGACGGGCACAGTACATACCGTCCGTATCTCCCCAAGTGAATAGTTCAAGTGTTCCAATATTATGTCCTTATCCCCCAAGTGAATAGTTCAAGTGTTCCAATATTCTGTCACCCATAATGATTGACATTCTCCATGGTTTAAAATTTGCATATTAATATCAAGGGAGGTAATTGAATCGGATAACTTCACTAAAGTGAAAAATAAGTACTGACGAGTACCATCAATGCTATCTAAAGAGCAAAGTTTAGAGGTATTTGTGTAGATACTAACGAGTTAGACGGACAATGTATGTACATGTGTACCAGGGTTGAATAAATACTGAGAAAATTCTGCTGGTGTCTAACTTACATAGTAAACCAGTGATAAAGGATTTTATTGAGTATAGATGCATTGTCTTCCGCCCAAGGTTCCTGCAATGTTAAACATATGATTATTATTTATGGTGGACGTTTCATACGACATTATTAATTATAGCCGAAAGTAGTTAGTTATGTGATAACGATATATCTCCAAAACAGTGAAAACTAATTTTCGAACAAGCCGATATTGTTTATAAATTGTTTTGATCGCATAACTAGTATTTTAATAATTGATGATAAATATATTGTTGTCGATATAACACTTACTAAAACTATCACAATGACAAAAGTAAACAAATTTGTTCAATAATTCTATCTTAAGGGCTCGCCACACTCCTCCCAATCCTATTCATCGATAAAAAGAAAATTATCAAAATCTCAATAAACGGCAAAATGCCGTTAAATAAAGCTTTGCACAAATGTATGTTATTAATAAATCTTATTTTTTTCCAGATTGTAAGACACATTAGAACAATAAAGAAAAATAGCGAGATATAAAAATTCCCTCAACTTCTATTTACATAAATTCACAAAAACACAAAACATCATTTTAAATGCCCACATGAGTAATGTGATACTGACAACAATTTATTGTGTCCTCGTGACTTACATATGTAAACTTTACGACTTATTTGTAAAAGTGTGTATGACCTTCAATTTTCTGGTCGCTTCCTGGTTGCGTAAACGGATGACAATCACTGATTTCTCTTTTTAGTAGTTGAAAGTTTTTTACAAAGTACACAACATTTTCTTGTCAGTAACATTGCACTCACGTGGTAATTTAAAATTATGTTTTGTAGCGCTTAGTTTTAACTTATAATTTCTCTTGGGATTTACACACGGGTTTTATATTGTAAGCTTTTTTTGTAAAACATGTTCTTATCAATCAGAGATTGACGATGTATTGAAGAAAGCAAAAATAAATCATGCTTAATTAGGACAGTTGCATTAAAAGCAAAAATATATCATGCTAAAGACAGTTGCATTAACAAAATTAATTAGCAAAATAAAAGTCCAACTATATAGTATTATTGCTACTAAAATTAAACACTTTGCTAAAAATTGGTTGGACCCTGTATATAAAGTGAAAGAGAATTATCACTTGTTGCAATAAACATTGTAAGTTGCATTTTTTTTTCTTTTTTGATATATTTTCTAGTCTCCTCGTACATTCAATCAGTGCTGTTATCAATTATGTCATTTGAATGTCGTTGAGCACGTCACCTGTGAAATATGTTAATAGTACTTCTAAAATTACCTTTGTTTAACTATTTCGGCAAGTTTTGAGATGGGTGGTTTCAAAATCAATAGATTTGAATATTGATCAACTACTCCAAAGGATATACTTCCTGCTTTTTAAATTTTGCCTTTGGCGTTGTTTGTGATATGCAGGATTTACTCTAACATCCCCTATAAAAATTATATTCTGTTTAGTTCCGTCTATTGTTTTCTCGTTTAGGACAAACCCATTCTTTTATCTGGAGACCATACACCGCTGAACATGGAATGGTATTAATCTAAAAATACCGCATTGAAGGGTCCATGTCCACCGCCATTTGCAAATCATCGTTTGGGATGGTCAAAATTGCACTGTTTATTGGTGTATAATATTATATTGAGTTGCGCTCAATCCGGGGCTAGGCGGCGTGGGTAGAAAAGGCTCAATCAAATCGAGCCTGCAATTGTTTTAATATTTGTCATGTTCTTTGGCTTTCAAAGTTCCCTTTTCATCTATTTTAATTTTGGAAATACTGGCATTGTTAGACTTTGAGATTAAAAGAAATAACTTGGGTTATGTCACTCTTGATACATTTTCTAGATGGCTTCGCTTATTTTGGTTGCATGGTTTTAGACTGACAACAATAAGAAATAAAAAAACAATTCTTTGGTTTAAATATATTTTGTAGACGTCGGCTTTATAAATTTGAATGACACGGTTATAGACTTACTTTATTAGCGATTATAGATTAAGATTAAAACTTAAAAAACAATTGATAAGCGATAAATAAGAAAGGTGATTATTTTCTGCGACACCTGATTGTATATGTTTTAGATTTAATTTTAATTAAATTTAACTATACGTATTCTTTTTTTTTGTTAGTTGCTAAGAAAGGTTTTACGTATGTTTGTATGTCTTTTTTTATCCTTCATTCATAATATTACAGTTAAACATTGTTTAAAATGGCAATATATCAATAACAACAACATCTGCAACATCAATGGCATCAGAAGCAGAAGCAGCAGCAACATCAACATCATTCGATAAGAGTTCCAATTAAACACTGTTGTAATGATGTAAAGGTTTGTGACGGTAAAATGTTAATATTTTTGCGTTGTTACCTTTTCGGTTAAATTATTGTAAGTCTTTTGTCGGTATTCTTCAGCAAAGCAGTGGTTCCCAAGCTGGATTGTTATTAATCCAAAGTAAATGTAGAACACAATGTCTTCAACGCAGATAGTCTATAAAACAAAAAGAATATTCGATGATGGTACATTGGCCAATAACATTTGCATCCAAAATGCTTATCATCGGCAAAGTGTACTCTTCCTACAGACCTCTATAAAAATATTTTTTTTAAGATTTTAGAATATCTCGGATCCAATACAAACACACATAATGTATTTTCGAGAAGTAGTCGTCACTCATTGAAATGACGTCATAAAGTTAATCAGTCAACACTTGTTATTTATTATGCATTTTGCTGTAATGAGTTATTTAATAATTTGTTATATGAATAAATTTTAGTATAGATAGAATTGATTCAACTGAATAAAAGTAAAACGCGTATACGTGTATACAAACCTCTTTTGAAACATGTGTATAAAGGGACAAGCATTCGCTAAGAAACAACAGAAACCAGAAAACAAATGGCACTGGTGATGTTTTAAGTCCTCTTTGCCGCTGAAACTGTTGCAAGAGTATCGACAAGCACTGTAATAGAAACAGAGATGTCTATCATTGACATTAATGGTGTGCGTTACGGGAAAGAGTACTTTAGGACAGTTAGCATTTTAAATTCTCGAAACGACTTCATACAGTAGAACATACACTATTACTTAGTATGTATTTCGTGGTAAAACAACACTATGTTATTAAAATGTGTAACAACACCTGCAATTAGTGATGAGAAAATACCGTATAATGGGTTATTTTCGCGATCGAAAATTTTCGCGATTTTGTCGTAATTTTAATTTTCGCGGTTGTAATTTCAGCGAATTGACGCTCACAGACATTAACGCGAAAGTTGTTTGGAATTTTGGCGTTTTTAATTTTAGCGAATTCATGTCGTTCGCGAAAATAGCGAAAATATTATGCTCGCGAAAAAAACCCATTATACGGTAATAGAAAATTCTAAGTTCATTCCAAATGTAGTAACAACTAAAATGCAAAAACTATGTCCGAAGCCTCCTTTTCTCTTGTTATGCTAATTTGACCTTGGATTGCAGTTCTACATTTTATTCAATAGTATAGACTTATAATTATTTAAATTGGAAAAAAATGACTAAGTTTAACTCGAACATCTCATAATTGTACAAGATACCATTTGGTAGCATGAACATGTTTGCGTAGTTACAAAGAAAATACTTCTGAAATAAAGAAATAAAATGCGTGTTATATATGATTGCCTATTAATTTAAATAAGATTTATATATATGCATAACTAAATAGAAAAAAATGTGACCATCTGGACGGGATAATCTGATCACAGTACCGGAAGGTTTCTTTAAAGTGTAATAATATTCGGATAGTTTATGAAATTTCAATAACAACGTAAATAAAGTTCACTTAACTTTTACCGAGATAATATTTCAAACTTATTAAACAAAACATACCATCGTGAAAAACTTCAGAGCAGACGCCGTATATCCTGAAGGCCCTGTTGCCAAGCTCGAACATTCTGGCCCGGATGTTTGATGCAAGATCAATTGAAGCACCACCAAACAACTGAGCAAGAATGATATCACCTAAAGTTGTCAAATAAACAATAATTGATAGATTCTGCATAACATATGAATGTACCTTTGAAGTGTCATGATGATTACGTTTATCAGTAGTATGTGATCAACTTTTTTGGGGTTGTCCCGGTTAGCTCAAAAGGAAGCGAAAAGTCATGGCTAGGCGCTGTCCCCGTACGGATTTGCTAGGGTTAAGTGTCGATGACATCGACATATGATTGTGTATAAGGAATATCCAGATCCAGAAAATAAAAGCCTCGCCTTACAGAAACTAGATGGGTGTTCAGTTGAACATTTGTGTTGCCCTCTGGTGCTATGTCGGAACAAAAATGCAAGTACAAAAAGGGCATTACTCTATCAAATGTGAAGTTGACCTAAAGAATTTGGCATCATCATGAGCGTGTTGTCATAAGCTATATAATTTGACAGTTTGATGTAAAAATATCAAGAAATGACAAAGTTATAGCCAACGTTAAGTTTTCGTGTAAAAATCAAAGTACAAAAGGGTGCATAACTTCATCAATTGTGACCTTGACCTTGAGAATTTGGCATCATCTCAAGCGTGTTGTCATCAGCAATATAATTTGAAAGTTTGATAAAAAAATATTAAGAAATGACAAAGTTATATCCAATGTTAAACTTTTGTATCTAAATCCAAGTAGAAAAAGGGGCATAACTCCATCAAATGTGACCTTGACCTTGAGAATTTGTGATCATCTCGAGCGGGTTGTCATAAGCAATATAATTTTAAAATTTGATAAAGAAATATTAAGAAATGGCGAAGTTATAGCCAACGTTAAGTTTTCGTGACGGACCGACGGACCGCCGGATTGACGGACGGACGGACAAAGCGGTCCCTATGTATCGCCATTTCTTTGAAAGGGCGACACAAAAAAAAACAGGGATGTTTTGACAACATGAACTTTGAAAGTAATAAAATTAAAAAAGAAACCATCAACAGCCTACGAAAATGTGTATCTGAGGGTTATTGCCTTAGAACAGCCTGTGGCAAAACTTCAAAGGTTCTCGTATGAACAAAAAAGTACAAGTTGACGTGAATTAGCTTGTACCCACCCATTTATATATTTAAAATTAATCCTCATATATATTAGCAAAACCCATCAAGTTAAACTTTTATGCACCGTAAATTTTACGGTTTTTATTGTTTTTCAAACTTAAATTTTACAGGCTAATTGACAAAACTTGATTTTAAAAGAGCATAATTCAACTTCCAAAGAAATTGAATCTGCTTGACAATGTGTGAAAAATGTTTAGAAACGCTATCGAATGAGTATTAGTAAAACCTCACCCCTTTGAATACAGTCAAGAACGACAACGGCAAAGGTACGTAGTTCTTCGCTTTGCACATAAAATATAAGTAAACTGGGGAAGAAATCCAAAGGAATCCACATGGAATCCATGTAAGAGCAGTGTCCAACAAGCAAGTGGAGAATTTTGGAGTAGGTCGATCAAGTTTTGCTGGTTCCTATAAGTAAAATGTTATGATATTTATAATGTTTACAAACTGTATGACGCAGATCGGTCACATTGCATAATTTCGCAAATTGATCAATTGCGTTTGATTTATATCAGTTTTAGTATAAAATTCACACAAGCAGTTTTGTTTAAACGTTCTGTTTAATTTAACGAAACACCTTTTTGTTATCATTTAGATACTACTCTGAGTAGTCGGATTAGCCAGTAATATGCATATTCCGTTCTGCCAATGAACAAGCTCAATCAAATCGAGCCTGCAATATTTTGATATTTTTCGTGTTTGGTGGCTTTTGTCTTTCCCATATTTTCATGCATTTTTTTCGTTTTCATTGAAATTGGAATATGTCTGTGTTTAATATAAAAAAAATTTCGATTTAAGATAAAAATTAAAAATAACTGATTATCTTACCCAGAATATGTCTCCACCACAAAAGTCTTGAAACCAATAAAGAGTTCCATTTGGGTCCATCGTGGAATCACCGCTCGATTGGTCAACTAGATGCATGTAGAATCATAATAACGGTAGTTAATGAAAAATTGAGAGCAAAGCTTATTTAATGAACTCTTTTTACCTTTATTTGTCATCAATAACTAAAAAATAATGAAAATGAATGAACATTTAATTATTTAATTATTATTGCGATGCATAAGCAACATTAGTTAATACCTTAAAAGTTTTAATGACAAAAGTTTAAATATTGTAAAAAGAAACAATTCCAATTTTAAAACAAAGAAAACACTAACTGTTACACGTATTTTCGCATTTGAAACATCAGCCGACAGCCTTAGACTTGATTATATTAAAATATAGAAATATTTTCCCGATGTCTGATTTTTACTTCTTGACCTCAATTTTGCAAATTCGTGCCTGTCCAACAATTATTAAAAGAAATTGAAAATGTTTACAAATTAACACTTCATAATTTTTTAATGAGTCCGTGATATATAATAAAATTAACCATATTGGTCTATTACAAGTATTAACAGGTTCGCCCGCACACGGCCTAATATTGCTGCAGAAATGCTTGAGGCTCCGGGATAATTTTGGACGAATTATGAGCCCTTATTATATTTATAGTAAACAAAGTATATTACCTCAACAACATTTATGTGCAATTCAACCACGGTAATTAGAAAAGTCTTTTGTGATGTTTATTGCTTTTAAACAGCCACAAATCTCGCTAAAGCTAATTTGGTAATAGACTGAAATTAAAGAACTTTTGAAAACCACCCGTAAAGAACGACTGAGTATTAGACAAGCACGAATCGTTGATATCAATTAACACAGTGTACCATATCTGTCAAATATTTATTAGCTATTATCTGAAGTCATGTCTGTATGGATAATATAATGTGCCATGAATAATAAATTCACTAGATCCATTTTAATTAAAAATTGATTGTTTGGCCAAGTTTTAACTTGTTTAAGTATGTAAATTCATTTCGAAGATTTAAACGGCAAAGAAAAATAAAGATTATAAAATAGATTATAGTTTTTTATTTTTGCCAGCTTTAATCTTTTACAGATTAATATGAATTATGTGAATTCGCAAATCAAGTGATCGGTAAAAAGTTAACAATACAGACACTTTTTCATATAATTCCATTTTTTTAATCCAATATGTTAGCATATGAATTACTAAGTAAAACCCCAGTTACACAGAGCCATCGGTGGTCGATCGGTAGTTTTTTTAGCCAAATAATGAGTGAACCGATGACAACGGATTGACCACCGATATCAACTATTGGTCGCCTGTTTGCCACCTATCATTTGCTGCTGGGGAAAGATGAGTTTCGTCGGTGAAAAATAACCGATCGGGATTTTTAGACATGTTTAAAATTCTCGATCGGTGAAAATATTTTACAAATAACCGATTGACAACTTGTCTACAACCGATCATCACCGATCGACATCCTGTATAAAACCGACATCACCGATCGACAACCTGTCTACAACCGATATATCCGATGGGTCACCGATAAGCAACCGATCAACTAATACTTACCACCGATAGAAAAAAAGATGAGAATTAATGTTTACCAGCAACCCATGAAATATCTGTTTAACCGATGAACACTCGTGAATCACCGATGGCTTGTTACACAGAAAAACAGAAATAGAATAACGCATGACAACCGATCAAATCAGCGAGCAACTTAAAATAAAATAACCGATTGGGCACCGACCGTCTGTGTAACTGGGGCCTAAATAAATTATTGGTCAAGATGAGTAAAGTCATGTCTTGCTATTTTTCTTTAACGAAATCCTGTGAATTTTCAAAATATTGTAGTTTTTAATTATTTGTTTGTCATTTTATGTTTTTGGAGTGTGCATATTTCTAAAATTCATGTTTCACTTCTAGATGATTGTTTTATTAAATCGGTTATGTGACTGTGCATTGTGCACACGATTCATTTGTAGCTCATTTTACAGAGTGACTGTACTAAAGTTACAAATAAATATAAATTATTCGTATAGTTGTTGTTATTGTTGTTGTTTTCACTCATTGGAGCCCAAATGATTTTTTTTCAAAACAAATGGACTTTGCAATTTTTAGGCAAGATTTTTTTAAAATAAAGAATATTGAGTCTTAATATCAATTAATTACTATTAAGCTCGAATAATCGGAATGTAATTTTGATATTTTGATGGACTTGTGGTTTTGCAACTTTTAGTCATCGTCAAAATATTTTAAAGCCATCATGTGATGTTGGTGCTCCCTAGAACCTGGTTTAAACTCCCAGTGGTAAATTGTTTTGCAACTGACCGTTCCATGACGGTAACCCCTTGGGTTCTCTTTCGCGTTAATTGTTTGTGGCACTTATTTTTAATTGATCGTTGTATAATCATGATCTCTGCTCTACTTTTTGGCTGTGTCGGGGAGGCTGTGTCTGCTGGATGTGGACATCCTGATATGGGGCGCGTCACAGGAAAAAGGTACCTTCGGACAGTTGACGTCAATCTTTGAAATGACGTCATAAATTTGCGCAGACGACATTATTTATTATGCATTTTGCATTAAAAATACCATTTTATTTTCAAAATGTGCAACAAAATCAAATTTTAGTTATAAGAAATTGATTTATAGTTGTAAATTCTTTCTAAATTTAGTAAAATCCAAAATATCACTAAAAATGACCGAAGGTACCTTTTCCCGTGACATGCCCCATATTCAAAAGGTTTATTTATCTTTTTGCACATTTTCCCATTGGCTGTGATGCAATTTTGTTCTGTTGGCTTTATTGCTTTTTATCATATATTGCATGGATGTGCCCATGCTATTTTGTTACTGGATGGTTTCGTTTTCAATAATGTAAAAGCTACGATAAAAGTTGTAACTTTTTATTGACGGTCAGTAAAGTAATGATATTAAAATAAACGTTCAGAAACAAGACGCTCTAAAAACAATTTTGAAGTTTGCCGAAAAATTTTTATAACAAAATATTCGAGGTTGTTCTGCTTCCCAGCTATATATTGCTCTTTAAGCAGCTTTACTGAAACTAGTGTGTTTCTTTTTATTAAGACATCGATGGTGAAAACGGATGCAGTATGTGAAAGATAATATGAAAAAACCGGTAATGATTTTTAACATTTTTTTCATATACATCCGTATAATTTGCAACACATCCTCAATCATAAAGACCTCCACTTTGTCGGTATAAATTGTAACAAAACGATTGAATCTAACATAAAAACGTAAGTACATATTGATTATAGATAGGTTATACGGTGGCTTGAAAATTTTAAGGATGGCTAACTATTTTACTGTCTCTAAAGGTATGCTATAAATTATCTCTTTCGCTCTAAAGGTATGCAATAAATTTTCTCTATCGATCTGAAGGTTTCTATAAATTATTTCACTCGCTCTAAAGGTATTCTATAAATTATCTCTTTCGCTCTGAAGGTATTCTATAAATTATTTCACTCGCTCTAAAGGTATTCTATAAATTATCTTCTTTCGCTCTAAATGTATGCTATGCATTTTCTCTTTCGCTCTTAAGGTATGCTATAAATTTTCTCACTCGCTCTAAAGGTATGCTATAAATTATGCCACTCGCTCTAAAGGTATGCTATAAATTATCTCTTACGCTCTTAAGGTATGCTATAAATGATCTCTTTCGCTCTTAAGGTATGCTATAAATTTTCTCTTTCGCTCTGAATGTATTCTATAAATTATCTCTTTCGCTCTAAAGGTATACTATAAATTTTCTCTTTCGCTCTGAATGTATTCTATAAATTATCTCTTTCGCTCTAAAGGTATGCTATAAATTTTCTCTTTCGCTCTGAAGGTATTCTATAAATCATCTATTTCGCTCTAAAGGTATGCTATAAATTTTCTCTTTCGCTCTGAAGGTATTCTATAAATTATCTCTTTCGCTCTAAAGGTATGCTATAAATTTGCTGTTTCGCTCTAAAGGTATGCTATAAATTATATCTTTCGCTCTAAAAGTATGCTATAAATTGCAAAGAAAACCGGTTTCTTTGGACAATTTTAAGGTTTTAAGCTGTTTGTGCACAGACTAAGTTGTGGTATTGTAAGCTTAATTGTTTTTCAAATTGTATACTCCCTTAGCCAGTCAATGCTATAGGCTAAGGTCGTATTATAACGATGTTTTGAAATTTACCCCAACCACCATCTGGCTTGGCTGTTACGGACAGCCAGTAAAAAATACACTGTCCAGTTTTATTTAACGGGAAGACCGTAACTGTCAGCCCGTATAATTTACGGGACTGTCCTGGTAACCAGCTGCCAGGACTATCCCGTAAAATTTAACGGGAAATTTTAACAGTGTATAAATGATCTCTTTCGCTCTTAAGGTATGCTGTAAATTTTCTCTTTCGCTCTAAAGGTATGCTAATTATTATCTCTTTCGCTCTAAAGGTATGCTATAAATTATCTCTTTCGCTCTAAAAGTATGCTATAAATTATCTCTTTTGCTCTAAAGGTACGCTATAAATTATCTCTTTCGCTCTAAAGGTATGCTATACATTATCTCTTTCGCACTAAAGGTATGCTATAAATTATCTCTTTCGATTCTTAAAACAATCTTGATACATTTGGTGATTTCGTAAATATGAAAGACATATCTTATGAGATGAGTAAGTCGCAAAATAAATCATAATTTAAATAGTATCAAAACTAAAATGCCCGTTGCAGATTCATCAACAGATAGCATTGTGAATTGACAGTTAACACACATTTTCTTTAATAGACATTTTAATTTTAACTTTAAAAACGATTCATTGAACATACAGATTTAATAAAATTTTAGTTATGCTAAAGGAAAAAATATTTAGATTCTCATTCTCGCCCGCCTCTGTCCAAAACCACCACCCCAAAGAATTGAAAAGATGGACAAATATTCTACACCAAAGGTTCAGGTAACTATAAATGCCATTTTCTCAAAACTTTAAGTTAGTTTTTACTTCTGTTCTCAGGTATTTCGTCAATAAAAAATAAAAATTAAAAAGTCTCCACCCGCCCCTTTTTTCCCAAAATCCGGATGAGAATCTAATATTTTTTTTCTCTGGCCTTAATAAACATATATATTTAACTTCTAAATGATTTATTAGTATTGCAAATACTAATCTGAATGTTAATTTTATTGAAATAAAACTGTATTATTGTTAATAAGAAGATAATAACATAATTATAACTACATTTTATAAACAGAAATTCGGTAATAGTTTTATATGCCTCGACAGGAATGCAGTATCAGTCGATACTTTAGGTTGGTCGGTCAAAAAAGGGGGCGTGAAGTAATAGAAATACATGTACGGTGGGGGATTTTAGGGTGGTCGGTCAAAAATGCGTTAAAAGGGGCGTGAAATACTAGAAATACATGTACTGGTGGGGGATTTAAGGTTGGTCGGTCAAAAATGCGTTTAAAGGGGCATGAAGTACTAGAAATACATGTACCGGTGGGGGATTTTAGGGTGGTCGGTCAAAATGCGTTTAAAGGGGCGTGAAGTACTAATAATACATGTACCGGTGGGGGATTTTAGGGTGGTCGGTCAAAATGCGTTTTAAGGGGCGTGAAGTACTAGAAATACATGTACCGGTGGGGGATTTTAGGGTGGTCGGCCAAAATGCGTTTTAAGGGGCGTGAAGTACTAGAAATTCATGTACCGGTGGGGGATTTTAGGAAGGTCGGTCAAAATGCGTAAAAAGGGGCGTGAAGTCCTAGAAATACATGTACCGGTGGGGGATTTCAGGGTGGTCGGTCAAAATGCGTTTAAAAAGGGCGTGAAGTACTAGAAATACATGTACCGGTGGGGGATTTTAGGGTGGTCGGTCAAAATGCGTTTAAAGGGGCGTGAAGTACTAGAAATACATGTACCGGTGGGGGATTTTAGGGTGGTCGGTCAAAATGCGTTTAAAGGGTCATGAAGTACTAGAAATACATGTACTGGTGGGGGATTTTAGGGTGGTCGGTCAAAAATGCGTTTAAAGGGGCGTGAAGTACTAGAAATACATGTACCGGTGGGGGATTCTAGAAAGGTCGGTCATAATTCGTTAAAGGGGCATGAAGTCCTAGAAATACATGTTCCGGTGGGGGATTTTAGGCTGGTCAGTCAAAATGCGTTTAAAGGGGCGTGAAGTACTAGAAATACATGTACCGTTGGGGGATTTTAGGGTGGTCGGTCAAAATGCGTTTAAAGGGCCGTGAAGTACTAGAAATACATGTATCGGTGGGGGATTTTAGGGTGGTCGGTCAAAATGCGTTTTAAGGGGCGTGAAGTACTAGAAATTCATGTACCGGTGGGGAATTTTAGGGTGGTCGTTCAAAAATGCGTTTAAAGGGGCATGAAGTACTAGAAATACATGTACCGGTGGGGGATTTTAGGGTGGTAGGTCAAATTGCGTTTAAAGGGGCGTGAAGTACTAATAAAACATGTACCGGCGGGGGATTTTAGGAAGGTCGGTCATAATTCGTTAAAAGGGGCGTGAAATCATAGAAATACATTTAACGGTGGGGGATTTTAGGGTGGTCGGTCGAAATGCGTTTAAAGGGGCGTGAAGTACTAGAAATACATGTACCGGTTGGGGATTTTAGGGTGGTCGGTCAAAATGCGTTTAAAGGGGCGTGAAGTACTAGAAATTCATGTACCGGTGGGGGATTTAAGGGTGGTCGGTCAAAATGCGTTTAAAGGGGCGTGAAGTACTAGAAATACATGTACAGGTGGACTTTCGAGTGGTAAGGCATCTATATAACGAAAAAAATGGATTTGATTTTGAACTCTATTCAACATTCAAAGTAATTTTAATGTTTAGCGTACAGGGCTTACTTCATATATTTACGCTAAACAAATAAATGATGTATTATTTTAGGCGATAAATCCAGCTTTGAAATATTTGTTTCTATGCCCAATAATCAAATACTGTTTAAACGTAATCTCAAATATTTGAGTTTGTATGAAAATATTTATTATATAATGTCATGGCAAAATATACTTAATATTTTAAAAATATTCCACGATAAGGCCTAAAATGAAATATTGTTTGTTTCCCCATCCACGACCGACCCGAAAAAATCGGCGCGACCCGAAAAATTTTATCGCCGAAACCTAAATAATATTTTTTTTTATTTGGTACTAAAACCTGGAGACGAAAAATGCTTTTATTTGTAACCAGTTTTATTACGAATCCGGATGACTTGGTCTTTGCAGAAAGGCATTCATCTACAATAATTATAATCATGCAATCTTGGTACATAATCAAATTTTATAGCTCTGTAATTCTCCTTGGAGTTATTCTATATGTGGATCTTTATTCAAAAAACTTTCAAATAAAAAATATTTTGACCTACCTACCTACCTATACTTCATCTGCCTTGGTCGGGATGGGGAAACAATGAATATTTTAAGTCAGGCCTAATGGAAAGATTGAATAAATTTATAAATTATTCGAATCTAATTAACCTACTAATAGACAAAGTTGTTCCTATTGGTATTAATGTAGAAAAAGTAGCCTAGTAGGAGCAACAGTAGCAGACGTTCCGTCAGTTGAAGTTTTCATTGTAGCAGAAATGGAAAAAGTTGTAATAATTACTATGATGTGTAATTCTATAGTTTTTCATTTATGACCTTGGTTTGGATAATAATTGCTTTTATTAATACGTGAATATTGATATCACTCTAAGTGTTTCTTATATACTTAAAACTACACACAACACACTAGATGAACACTTCATCAACATCCGTGTTTCATTTGAAAACATCGTTCGACACTTTCGTAAACAGTTAAGTGCCGTATACAGTCTTCATTGCACTTTCATTGATAACAATTATCAAATTCTCTAACGGCAAAATGCAGTTCAATGAAACCTTGCATAAATACATGTAAATATAGCAGGGTTGGCTTACTGACCGGTCAATTGAGTATTGACCGGGCCGGTGGTCAATACTGGTCAATAGTGGTCATTACTGGTCAATAGTGGTCATTTCTGGTCAATACTGGTCATTACTGGTCAATTCAATTTTATTCACAACCAAACTGTCCAAAATGTTCTTAGAATCATTTAAAATCCTTTAGGCCCTTACAATAGCCCTGTAAGGGCCTAAATGGTACTTCATGTATGGTTTATTTTTGGATAAGCCTTAAATGAACACAACTTCTTAATTGGTATGTTCCTTTCTTCAATAAGCAAAAGAAATATATTTTCCGACGGTTAAGCTAAGCGAATTAGGTGGAAAATATTAATTTCCTTTGATTGGGTAAGATCTTTTGAATGTACCAATCAAAAGGTGTTGCTTTCATTGGTTTAATGCACCAGTTCTCATTTGTATTGTTGGAAAATATATGGTCATTCAGCTTCGGGCATTCAATGCTTACAGACACATTTTCTTAAGTACGTGGAAACTTTATGGTATATATAAACAGCATGACAAAATTATAGGCATTTATGATAAGTAACAGACTGAAATCAATAAATATAGTATGCTAAGAGTTTCAAGTTATATAATGTTTGTTATGTTTTATGTAATTTATGTAATGGATTCGTTAAAGAACATTCTGTAAGCTTTGCCAAAGTGCTCAGTACAATACATTATATGAAACAGTATGACTTGGTTGTTTACATGCAAAGATCTGTGAGGTCAAAGGAAGTGAAATCACCCATCAGTCTCCTGACCATCAATTGTCAAACACAAGTGTTAACAGGCAGGTATATAACACTTATTTTATGGTTATTGGATAATCCTTAAATAAACACATAGGCATCTTAATTGACATGTTCCCAAGGTCAATAAACAATAGAAGTGTGACACAATACCCCTCCATCTCCTGACACCTCCATTGTCATACACAAGTGTTAGTTGGCAAGAGTGTAACACCTAATGGTGGTGCAAATTGCCTTTGCTTTGAATAAAAAGAAAAATTCAAGTTACTGAATCATTAGAGCGGATAATTAGCTCAGTGGTTAGCGTGTCTGCCTCCGAGTCCAGGGATCGCTGGTTCGATCCCCCGCTTCTCCAACTAAAATAACTAATATAGTCGTTCGGATGGGACTTAAAACCGAGGTCCAGTGTAGTGGTGCTATACACCGGGCACTTAAAAGAACCAGGGACGATTCTGGAATTGGAGAGTCCTCTGTATCTTGCACTATCCTCCAAAAACCTAAAATGACTAACACTCTTCTGGAGGCGTCGCTCATATGGGCAACCGGTAGCGACGATAAATAAATGGAAATACAAACCAACAAACTGAATCATTCTTGCTGAAAGTTGATAAAACACTTACATTAAAAGAATTCCTACTTTGTCTAAAAACTCACCAGAATAAAGCCAATTTGAAAATACCCTGTTTAGGGATTTTATGATCTCAGTTACTGTGGGAAAAATGACAATTTCTAAGGGAAAAGCATGTTCAAGTGAAGTTAGTTCTAAAGTAACTTAAGTAGAAATTAAATAAAAGTTAAATGGTTTGTTTTCTTCCTTTCTTTTATGAAAATTTAAAAAAAAGCTCAATTGACCAGTATTGACCACTATTAACCACTTGAGGAGTATTGACCAGGACGGTTTTAACCGGTTAAAACCGCCGGTTAAAACCAGGGGCGGTCGATTGGTGCCAACCCTGAAATATAGTTTATGTTTCTCTTAATTACAAATTTAAAAAGATAAAACAAATAAAGAAAAAGCTAGATTTAAATAAAATTCATGAATGTTTTCTTTCTATAGTGTTCTATCTTTTCTTAATGTGTGTAAAATACTGTAAAACAGGTATTATTCGCGTTAGTTTTATTTTCGCTTATATTCGCGAATCGCTTACTTCGCGAATTTATAAATACCGCGAATACATGATGGTATTCCATATATCCGAAAAAAGTATATCCAAAAAAACGACGTCGCGAATTCATAAACACGCGAATAAAAAAATTTCTGATTTTTGACAAAAATCGCGAAATTTGGAACACGCGAAATTTAAGCGTTTTACAGTAAAGATACATTAATAACAGTTGAACTTAAGTATTATTGAACAGCATTTTGCTGTTCGAGAGATCCTGATCATTTTTTTTTATCGATGACAGTGCAATGAGATTCTGATCATTTTTTATCGATGACAGTGCAATGAGATTCTGATCATTTTTTATCGATGACAGTGCAATGAGATTCTGATCATTTTTTATCGATGACAGTGCAATGAGATTCTGATCATTTTTATCGATGACAGTGCAATGAGATTCTGATCATTTTTTTATCGATGACAGTGCAATGAAGACTGTAGATGGCCTTAAGAGGATTACACACTTTTAGGCTTAAAGTTGGTTAATCACTCTTTTTCGTTTTCCCGCTAGTGGTTTGTATGGTAAACAATAGATAAATCGCACTTTAAATTATGGTAACCGTTTACGATATCTATGATATTTTAATATAATAAAAATGCAATCTGATTAAAATCATCTCCTGAAAACCGCTACGCTATCAGGATCTGACGACGAGACACTAAAACATGCTTTTATCACTAATCCTTTGAACCAATCAGATTGACGCCTACAAAATCGCAAAAGTGAAAGTAGACATAGTATTTAAAACCATGGGAAGTGTGACAGCCTATGTAAGACACATTTCACTGAAGATATATGTGCTTGTGTAGTATTTCATTCATTTCTAATGTAATGACACCTTCAGATCATTTTGCGAGCGTTATAAATAATGCTTCCTGTGTTGACAATTTCTAAAAATAGTAATCGGGGAAACCGCTATAACGTACACACGGTATCTGCGGGCTGTCATCAGATCTAACATTTTGTTAGATCTGACTTTAGTGAGATTGATAAAAATGTGTTTTCTAATTTGGATTCGCATCCAAATTTGGATAGAAAAACATAGATCTATAGCGTAAAATTACTTTGAGTGACGTAAATTTACTACATTTATAGGCGCGTATTAGAATTAAAAGGGGTCTAGTCTATGGATTAATGATAAAATTCGAGAAGTTTATGCAACAAAACTAATTTGAAAACATATTAAAAATTCTATGTAGAACTAATCCATTCTTCTTAGTTTTAAAAATGTGATAGGATTTAAAAATTCATGATTTTGGACAATAACGCTTAAATGAAATAAATGTTAATGATAAAAATTGAAAATAATTGAGGAATACAAAAGTCCACTTTTAACCGGGTTAACCGTCTATATTGCAGGGTTGTATCAAATGTCTGTCTCCCAAGTTTTGAGCAATTTTATTTGGAATGAGAAGTTATGGTTCCCTGCCAAGTTTGCTGGGCAACACTATGGCTGGAAAGACCTGGAGAATACAGAGAAATCCAATCAGTATTTCCCTCAGTTGTCCGACATCCATTTTTGCCTAGTGTTAGGGGTAGGCTTAATCGCACTCAGATATATTTTATCAAGGTAAGAGTCTGATACAATTCTCTAAAAAATAAGGTGTTATTCATTATAACTTTACATTTATTATTTTTATCATTAATTAAAATCACTCACTGAGGAAACACGGAATTAAATAATGATATACATTTACAATTCGCCTCCATATACATTTCAAGAAGTTTTGATTTCAATTCGGCCCTCGGCGTATAGGTCCTTGACCTATGATTTGTTAAAGAGATGGAAATAAATGTTTTCTCTTTAATTTCGTTTGTTATTCATTAAATAAATATTGTGTCATTATTATACAAATATCTTACCTAAAACTTTGTTTTTCATAAATTTGAATCATGTTTGATAAAAATCGAGGTATGCTCCCATAATTTAGGGATCATGGTTATTTTCTACTTCAGATTTGTATTCGCCCCCTTAGGATATAGACTTGGAGTTATAAAACATCTACACCAACAACAGTCTAAAAGTCCGTTTTTGGATGCAGCTTTTAAACAAAAATGCAACGGAAATAATAGTGTAAGTAATCTATTGAAACTTGTTTCTTTAGTTGTGGTTTGTCCTTTCCTTTCGATAGAATAACCTAAAATGGGTTGAACTCTTGTTCAGTGTTTGATGCGTGGTTTGTTTTATACATGTAAGTTGATCATGTAAAATTTATCATTTTCATAATTTTAAATATTAAGTAAGATGTCGGGCTTTATACACATAAGGTTTGACCAATTAAATTGTATAAAACCGTGTTAAAGACCTTCTCGATGCTTTAGCCCTATTTACATTTTCATCATTGATAGTTTGTGCATTACTAGAACAACCGATATTCCCAGTCGTCAAAGGCCTGACGTTCTCATTTTTTGTTTAGTATTTTTGACGTCTGTTTTAAAATTGATTGTTGTATAAACCAAGCTTTCATTTTTCTGTTGTTTTTTTTGGGGGGGCTGCATGGTGAGGCTGTGTCTTCTGGAATTGGCATTCCTGATATGCATGATCGTTTTTTTTTGTGGAGTGCACAGCGCATCAAAACTTTAAACGAGCTTGACAGTGAATGTGCTATTTGTTATTAAATCAGATCAAATATAAAAACATTCTTTTAAACTGGCTTTTCATGTGATTTGCAGGACATATTCATTAGGAAAGCAGACGAAAAAACGATTGCAAACAATAAAAAAGAAAAGGAGGAAAGGCTTCTCCTTGACAAATTCTGCAAAAGCGGGTAAAATGTTTTCCAAAGGAAAAATATAGTTGAAGACCATTTGGGGCGCGTCACGGGAAAAGGTATCTTCGGACAGTTGACGCCATTCCTTGAAATGACGCCATAAATTTGAGTAGACGATATTATTTATTATGCATTTCGCGGTAAAAATACCATTTTATTGTCAAAATGTGTAACAAAATCCAAATTTGGTTATTAAAATTGATTTATAGTTGTTAGTTCTTTCTAAATTTAGTAAAAAGTAAAATATCACTAAAAATGACCGAAGGTACCTTTCCCGTGACGTGCCCCATTTAATATGCTCTTTTTTATTCATACCGTAAGAAAGGTTCCAATTGCACCCTCCTATGAACACAATCGTATGGAATGATATAAATTTTTACTGTTAACTTTCGTTTAGCTCAAACCTGGTCAAGCGGGTTTTGGGCAGTAATAATCATTAAAGGATTTTTAACACGCCCAGTTTAAACCGATCCTGCGATATGTTCATAGTGTTATTTTCCCTGTTCTTATATTATCATTTATATCAGTATCATATTAGCGATATTTATGCCAAGTGGCGGATGCAAAAAAACTTAGTTACTTAATAAACTTATATCTTCAAATAAAAAATACAATGTATATCGATTACCATATCTGTTTATTAGCGCTCAAATTTCAAGTGAAGATCAAATTTCTAATTTACAGATGGCTGTTTACATTCTACACATCCATGGTAATTTATGGACTCTTTGTTCTGTGGGGTGTAAGTATGAAAAGAATGGTTTGTGAAACAGGAGCGTGCATGTTGAGAATGAACACGTTTCAACAAACATGCCCATATTCCTCGCCTTCCATCAAACACAGTGTATTTTCGGCCTAATATTAAAATATCGTATGAGATTTTGAACCTATCGAAATATTGAAATATCAATATTAATATTAACATTAATATTGGCATAGATATGCTAGATTTTGACAGTTTTTGTGCTAGTTTTCTTTGTATTACCGAGTTGCCAAACTTTGCCGACACAAGATTTAGGTATTAGGCCGACGTTATCATCTTAAGTTATTTGTAGCGATTCGATTCCATGTAAAAGCATAAATATTGTCGAATATAAATATTTTACATCTGCAGTTGTAGAGGCAAGGGATGGGAAAAAAATACCTAAATCGCTGTTCGGATTACCGATTCCGATATTCGAGTACTATACGAATTGCCGTATCATTGTATCGACCATATGTCAACTGCAAGTGCACACATTTTAATGACAATAGTTGTTGAATAGTTAAGCAGTTTGGAAAATTGCATTGCTCTGTGATACATGTGCAATATCAAATCAGGTTAAAACAATTAACTGGTATTAATTAAACGAGACCGATTTGAAATTAAAGCGGCAAATGATTTGTTTTGTGTTGGAGAACAGCATGTCAGCAAGTAAAATTTATTTCAGAAATCTTGGTTTCGAGAAACGCGAAGGTGTTTTGATGGTTGGCCGAAACAGGTATTGAACTTGATTGAACTTGTTTTATACATCAGATGTAAATGTTCATTTAGCTGTGCTTATTTAATTTTGAAACTTTATATTTGCTTCCCATTATTCGGGTTTTTAGAACATTACTAAGCAACAACTTTGTTCATCTTTGTTAATTCTCTTTAGGAATAGATGAAAAAAGAATTATTTTAGTCATTTTGTTTTAACAAAATTAAAAAGTTGCAGATTCGATTTGATCAAGTCTGTTTATACGTCTTTATAATAATGCAACAACCCAATACCTGAAGTACCTTGAGTACAAATATTAAAAGTTTTAACTGGGAGCAAAATACCACGATACTGTACAGATTGTTCGGCTTTAAAATTAAATACCTTTTTTCTGTTTTTACGTAAAAACTGACATGTTAGTTACTACGAAAGTGATGTTTGTTTGTTTGTTTTTATACGTTTTGATTGTAAGAACACTAGTTACCTTTTTTCTCTTGACAGGATGTTTCATTAGGACTCTATTGGTATTACATGATTGAGCTTGCTTTCTATTGGAGTCTTCTTATAACTGTATTTTTGGAAAGTAAAAAAGTGGTAAGTTTTAGTCTCTTTACTAGACATTTAAAAAGTGAAATAAGCATATTGAATTGCCATATCAAGAAAAACATTCTAACCCCTATACCCACACAAACAAACATCCACAAAGAAGAGAGAAAAAGATATCATGGTTTAATAAATCATCAATTTCAAATTAGAAAACACGAACAATTAACGAAAGTGAGAATCCGAGCGTCACTTCCATGAACATGTTCAATCCAACCGAACCAGCAATATTGTCATATTTTTCGTATTCGAATGTTTTCAATTTGAAAGTTCCCTTTTCATCTATATCGTGTCTGCCATTTATAGTAATGGCATGTGCATTTCATCTCTCTTTATGTTTTGTTTGATAACTGCAATTATAAAAAAAGTGAAATATGCTTATCAGGAATCGCCACATTCAGAAAAAACAGCTTCCCCACACAATCAAGAAGAAGAGAGAGGGAGAGAGCATGTTTAATAAAATGATCAGTTTCAAAAAAGACAACACTAACAATAAACAAAAATGAGAACCCGAAGGGTTATCGCCTTGGAACGGTCAGTGGCAAATCAAATTGCCACTGGGGGGTTTAAACCAGGTTCTAGGCTGCACCAATCTCACACTTGCCCCAACAGGTTCTCATATGACATAACAAGTACAATTTGTCTGGGTGAAACAACTCAATATAAAACCGTGACCAATTAAAGACAGATATAATTTATTTTTCAGCACTTCATAGAGACCGTGGTTCACCATATAGCCGCTTTGGTGTTGCTGTATTTTTCTTGGGCGACAAACAATGTTCGATTTGGATCACTAGTTCTTATTACCCATGACATTTCGGATCCGTTTTTAGAGGCAAGGTTGTTTTGTGTTACTGTAGAACCATTTTTATCATTCGAATTTAACATTAATAACAACACTCACATTATATGAACAGTGCACAGCACACACAGTGGCCAAAACATGGGCACGCGACCTTAATGTTGACCTTATTATAGATTGAAGATATATCATTCGACATTATAGCATAGATTACATGTGCTCATAATAGGGCACAATATCAAAATCATCTTATTAAATTAACGATTTTTTATTGTCCTGATTTGATATTTAAACATTTTGGAGATGTAGATAAAACAGTTACAACCGTTAAAACGCCACATTTACAACAAAGCATCTCAAAAAGCAGGGAGGAAAATAGAGCAAGGGTTTATACTGCGATGAATTTTAAACATGACAACACAAAGGGTTAGAGAAAATGATAGCTCGGCGGTTTATCTCTTTAGAACGGTTAATGGCAAAAATTTTAGTCACGATTAGTTAAAACTAGGTTCAATGGATACACCAAAATTACACTTGCCTCGGCAGGTTCTTCTATTAGCAACAAGCACAAGTTGTCCTTGTGAATTTACACCAACCCATCAGATAACCTGACAATTTAAAACATATCAAACATAGAAACTAGTGGCACTGTAAAGCGAAAATTGTAGGTAATGAATAGTTAAATAAAAGTCTTGTAATAACAAGTCAGTAGACGGTGATTAAATTATGTTTGAAACGTGCTGCATTGTGAGATTAATAAGGTTTTATCACGCGCCTAATGATCAAATATAACGAAAACGCATCTTTTTTTCTTACAGCTTGCTAAAATATGCACTTATTTGAAGAAGAAAAAAACGGCTGATGTGATTTTTACCTTATTTGTGATTTCTTGGATAGTGACAGAACTTTTTGTGATACCATATTAGTAAGTCTACATAATCTCATATTGTTTATGTGCAGCAGTGAAAATGTGATATCTGTTTAGTTTTCATTAACACAAATTAGCTCATGATAAATCCTTAGAGATCGAAATAAAAAAGAAAATTCTTAGTACACTTATATTTAGAAGAAATAACCATTATTGAATTTTGAGTAATAAGTATGAATAATGTAATAGCTTTGCCAAAGGTTATAAAACTGAGCATGGAAACCAGTCTCAAATCTCAAGCATCTTATTGGCTGAAATGGCGACCAGTCGCCATTTCAGCAAGATGCTTGAGATTTGAGACTGGTTTCCAATCTCAGCTTTACAACCGTCAGCCCTTGTTTCTTTTATAAAACGTTAACATAAGCTATGTCTATATTGGACTTTAAAATGTTTGCTTTTAATTACTGAAAAAAAAATGTTTTTCAGAAAAAGTTTGAACTTTTGCTTCTGAAAACTGAAAACAAATTTAAAATGCTCTTTATATGTTGTTTTACAATTTTATAAAATTTACCTCGATTGTTTGTTTAACTGAAAAACAATAAAATGCTTGTGAGAAACACTTTGAATGTCTGGTTCTCTGAAAACATATGTAATAGTATGCTTTCAAAAACACATAGAATGTCTGCTTCGTTGGAAACTTATTTAAATGTTTTTCAAATAAAATATGAAATAATTTGTCTTTCAGCGTTTTATACGTAACCACATTTGTGTACTTTGAATATACCAATGAAATCACGTTAACCTACATGCTGTTGAATTTCTTTCTCTACGTCGAGTTGCTGCTGGTGATAATGTGGTCATACCACATGTACAAATGGGTTCGGGTCAAATTAGAAAAGGTATCTGTCTTGTGTTGATAAATAGTAATATTATAAGCTACACAACTACAAAAATCAAATCATGATTTTTACCGATTCAACGTTGTAAGCATATATATTTTAAAAAATTTCTAGGTACAAAAATCATATACACAAGCATTAAGCAAACATATTTTCTTTAACCCTTTCCGCCGTATATACGCATTTGCGACCAGTGTAGATCCAGATCAGCCGGCACTTCCGTATCGTCTGATCATGATCTGCACTGGTCGCTTTTTGGTCAGAAACGAATCAAAAAGATCCTACACTGTTCGCCCACGCAATAAATGTGTATCTATGGAGGAAAGAGTTAACAAATTCAAAAAGTAATCATTTAATATAAACAGATTTGGCGGTGCTTCTCATATGCCAAATTACAGATTACATGTATAACTGTTTCATGTGTCGTCATGATAATGCGAAAAGTATATTACCGATAAATTTGAGAAAACACTTCTGAATTGATAAATTAGTATTTCTCTACAGTAACTGAAAAAGCTCTTTTGCAGACGTGTACATATAAGTATAAAGAGTACAAAAACACATGGTATTAAACATATTCACACGTGATATGGCGTATTTTTAGTATCGATAAAGAGCTTTTACAGTAGAGGAATAACTTACTTATTGATTCAGAAGTGTATTCTCAACTTTATTGGTTTCATCGGTTAAACAGTTCAAACCAGTGAACAAGTTAGGCCTACCGTGTTAGTACACAAACATACAAAAGATAGGTATCTTACTGCTCTGTCAAGCGAATGTCGGATATCACCCCGTCGGAAAGACTGTTTCCATGTTTAATGACATTGGTGTTGTGATTTCATATAAAATGTCTGCTAACAATTATTCATGGCTAACTTGAGTTTGAAAATTAAAATAGTGATGACTCGGAATTTTATTTATTTATTTATAACAGATTAATTGCAAACTTTAGTCAGATATCTTACAGATAAGCGAACAAGAATGATTTTGTTGAAGTATTGTTCAACAACAAATTTCATGTACATCATGTACATTTTATACTTAAAATGAACGTAAATTGTATTTTCAGGAGCCGGAGCAACATCATCAAGATCACAGGGATAAAAAAGATCCTTATGCGCGGGAAAATGCGCCACAACCTATTTTTCATTAGCGCGACAAACTGGTTCTTGATGATTCTACCAGAAACCAGAATTTTTAACTAAATCTAACTGGCTGGAATTAAAAAAAATAATATTCAAAAATTCATTACATTTCTGCATTTAAACAGAGAAGTACCTGTGGATATGCTGACAGACATGCACACCGCATTACGACTTTTAATCTGTTAACTGTCCTATTGAATAAACCGATTTTTTTTAGTAAATTAAGCATTTGGCATTGACTCCTTTGTTGATTTGTATTTTTATATATTTATAATATACAGGTAAATTTAACATGCACCATATTGCAGACTGAAGCATTTTAAACAATGTATGGAAAACCTTAAAACCATACAGATACGGCGGCACTGCCGATCCAATCATGCATGAGACACACATATTACATAACATCCATATCCCTTAGAAAAAGGATACTCAAGTATACCTATATTGCCCATGCGTATATTATGCAAGGTTTGAAATAAGTATTTTATATGGTGGCTGATTTATGCCATTTCGTTTTTTCGTTATTTCGCCTCGAAATAACGCCAAGCGAAAAGACGAAATAATGAAAAAACGCCACGCGAAAAGACGAAATAACGAAAAAACGCCACGCGAAAAGACGAAATAACGAAAGAACGCCACGCGAAATAACGAAAACACGTTATTTTTGCGCCAAATAACGAAAAGTCGCCGTGCAATAAAACGCCAATTTAACTGCACAAAATAGCGTTCTTTCTAGCTTCGCCTGGCGTTTTTTCGTTATTTCGCTTGGCGACTTTTCGTTATTTCGCTTGGCGTCTTTTCGCTCGGCGTTATTTCGTTATTTCGCCTGGCGTTTTTTCGTTGTTTCGCGTGGCGTTTTTTCGTTATTTCGTATTTTCGCGTGGCGTATTTTCGTTATTTCGTCTATTCGCATGGCGTCTTTTCGTTATTTCGTATTTTCTCGTGGCGTTTTTTTCGTTATTTCGTATTTTCGCGTGGCGTTTTTTCGTTATTTCGTCTTTTCGCGTGGCGTCTTTTCGTTATTTCGCGTGGCGTTTTTTCGTTATTTCGTGATTTCGCGTGGCGTTTTTTCGTTATTTCGTTTTTTTGCGTGGCGTCTTTTCGTTATTTCGCTTGGCGTTTTTTTTTGTTATTTCGTATTTTCGCGTGGCGTTTTTTCGTTATTTCGTATTTTCGCGTGGCGTTTTCTCGTTATTTCGTTTTTTCGCGTGGCGTCTTTTCGTTATTTCGCTTAGCGTTTTTTTCGTTATTTCGTATTTTCGAGTGGCGTTTTTTCGTTATTTCGTCTTTTCGCGTGGCGTCTTTTCGTTATTTCGCATGGCGTTTTTTCGTTATTCTGTATTTTCGCTTGGCTTTTTTTCGCTATTTCGTCTTTTCGCGTGGCGTCTTTTCGTTATTTCGCTTGGCGTCTTTTCGCTCGGCGTTTTTTCGTTATTTCGCGTGGCGTTATTTCGCTTGGCGTCTTTTCGTTATTTCGCTTGGGGTCTCTTCGCTCGGAATGCATGTTTCTGGCAATGACTCAAAGTGAAATGCACAAGAACCGTAACACCACCTTCTTTCGTTTTTTAATTATTGCCCTTTGATTTTTTACAGAGCATTTCTTGTGCGGAGCGTAACTGTCACCATAGGTTCAAATGACTCCAAACTTGGTATGCATGTTTCTTGCAATGACTCGGAGTGCACTGCACAAGAACCGTAACTCTACCTTGTTCCGTTTTTGAATTAAATTTTCTTTGATTTTTATAGAGCTTTTCTTGTTAGGAGCGTAACAATGTCACAATATGTTCAAATGACTCCAAACTTGGTATGCATGTTTCATAAAAAAAGTGTTAGGTATGCTTTGCGACAATATTGCTCATATTTTGTCCCATTAATGTCGTTAAATAATTCCCCTTTGATTGACTTTTAAATTATTTCCTTGATTGATTTGAGTGCCTTTCTTGCCAAGGACTTAACTTGTTGTGCATGTTTCTTGCAATCAGACAATTTAAAGGTTATTTTATATGCGAATTTTGTGCAAATAAATTGCTAATAACTGTACATCAATAAACTAACAAAAATTTCGTTAGGCGACACATCTGACTCGCGGAGCTTTAGTTTATTTTATTTGTTAATCAACTCAAACCAACAAATGTTTTTATTGTTGGGATTGGGTGAGAATTCAAGCACCTATCCATCACACCCCACCTGTATTTCTTTTTTTAACTTTTATTTCTCAAAACTCGCACCAATCAAAACTTTTTGGTGGTGGTGGTTGGGAAAAATCATTGGTACCGCCTCTGCCCTTCCATTTCTATCCCCCGCCGCGTAGAGGGATGGGGGTATAGGAATGGTCTTCGTCCATCCGTCTGTCTGTCCGTCCCTCCTTCCGTCCGTGAATAGTTGTTTTTAACCATATGTCCAGCTTTACTGTTGCTACACTTTGCGCATGTCAACCGGAAGGCGAAAAGACGAAAAAGCGCCAAGCGAAATAACGCCACGCGAAATAACGAAAAAAACGCCAAGCGAAAAGACGCCAAGCGAAATAACGAAAAGACGCCACGCGAAAAGACGAAATACAGAAAAAACGCCACGCGAAAATACGAAAAAACGCCAAGCGAAATAACGAAAAGACGCCACGCGAAAAGACGAAATAACGGAAAGAAACGCCACGCGAAAATACGAAATAACGAAAAAACGCCAAGCGAAATAACGAAAAGACGCCACTCGAAAAGACGAAATAACGAAAAAACGCCAGGCGAAATAACAAAATAACGCCGAGCGAAAAGACGCCAAGCGAAATAACGAAAAGACGCCAAGCGAAATAACGATAAAATGCCAGGCGAAGCTAGAAAGAACGCTATTTTGTGCAGTTAATTTGGCGTTTTTTCGCACGGCGACTTTTCGTTATTTCGCGCAAAAATAGCGTTTTTTCGTTATTTCGCGTGGCGTTCTTTCGTAATTTCGTCTTTTCGCGTGGCGTTTTTTCGTTATTTCGTCTTTTCGCGTGGCGTTTTTTCGTTATTTCGTCTTTTCGCTTGGCGTTATTTTGCGGCGAAATAACGAAAAAATGAAATGGCATAAATCAGCCACCATAATTTTACCACCAAGAGAGGTAATAGACATTCTCACTAAAGTCAGATCTAACAGTCTGTTGGATCTGATGATGGCCGGCAGAGACCGTTCATAGGATATAGCGGTTTTCCCCGATTACTATTTTAAGAAACTGTAAACACATGAAGCATGATTTATAACGTTCGCAAAACGATCTGAAGACATCATTACATTAGAAATGAATGCAAAACTACATAAACACCTATATATTCAGTAAAAAATGTCTTTCGCGGGCTTTAAACACTTTCCATGGTTTAAAATACTAAGATAACTTTCACTTTTGCGATTTTGTAGGCGACAATCTGATTGGCTCAAAGGGTTAGTGATAAAAGCACGTTTGAGTTATTGGTCGTCAGATCTTGATAGCATAGCGGTTTTCAGGAGATTATTTTAATCAGATTGGGTAAGAGATAATGATAAAACTACAATGAAGAGAAGTGAGAATTACGTTTTAAAATTAATTTAATTTGGAATAAATCTGAACATCAACGCCAAAACAATCTTACACAGTAAAAGTATTTCTGCTTCTTTAGCAACTGTTACAGTATTTTAATTTGCTTAGTTCTAAATCCCATGTTGTCTTTATTGAACTAGTTGGCAGCTTACAACTTTCAACTTTCAAAACCTTAACCATTAAAGTAAAATACAGACGCTGTAAAATGAATGGATAGGCAACATGAACAAAATTACAAATAAGTAATTACAAATGAGTAATGGTCCAGCATCAGTGATTAGTTATGGTCCCTGTTCTGTACCAAAGCATTTCAGTTTTTGTTAATTCTGACATATATCTCACCACTTAAACTTTCGCCAGAGATGTTTCTCATTGTGTATGTGCCACGCGTACAATGATACTTATCATATTGCAACATTTCGAACTTAAAGTTATTTTAAAACAATCATGCATAGTATATGTTTTCATAATTACTTATCCGTCAAAATGTTCATCGGAGTCAATTAAAGTGCCGCCTAAAAATAATGGCCGCGTAGTCACGGCTGCAGTGTTCCTTATAATACAGTACAGTCAAACCTGTCTTGAGCAGCCACCCAAGGGAGTGACAAAAAGTGGTTGCTGAAGACAGGTGGCTGTTAAAGACAGTAAAAAATTAGAACAAAATGTCAGTTTAGGTCATATTCAAACTGGCTGTTAAAGACAGGTGGTTACTATTCGCAGGTGGCTGCTCAGACAGGGTTAACTGTATTTCCTTCTGTATGCTGTTGATTATCTTAACGCATTTTAGTTTATGGTCGTTATTTAAATTATAAACTAAAAAGATCATGTAAACATGTTTTAAACAGATATTTGTTAGAGTTCATTTTATCATATATTGAAATTCATTTTGTTTTGCACTTTAGTATGTCAGCAAATGAATAATTTGCAAGCTTATAATACATAAAATTGATTGTTACAAAACGTTGTACTGTACAACATACATCCGCTTTTCATAAACCACTTTACAGACTCAGGATCTCATTACGGTGTTTGAGTGAAACAAGTATCAGTTCCACGAACGAAAAATAGCAACTCGTGATACAGCTCTTTAAAATTTATGTCAGAGTAAGTGCAAAAAAATGATCGCGAATTCGCATTTTTGCTTGTTGCTTGTCATCATCAATGGATTATCATCAGTTTTTGCAGGTATGTGAATTAAATTTACTGAAATGTACTAGAACTACTAGGAACGGACGACTGTTTCGTTTTCTTAGTTAACAGCATGCAGTTTAGGTTTCTTTAGAAATGCATGTTAAGGGATAGTTTTGGATAAAACAACGGTATTTTAAGCCAAATCTCTTCCTTTCATTCATCTATAAACAATTAAAATACAATGTAACTGAAAATTAAGGTAGATCACAACTTTTTCCGTAAATTTATCTTATAAACAACTTAGTGTGAACCGACCTTCACAGCAATTGCCAGAATTCATGGTTCTGTCTTCTAACCATGCTCTCTCTTTCTCTTCTTGTTAGCTGTGTGGGGACGCAGTGTCTTCTGAATGCGATGATTCCTCATATGCATATTTCAATTTTTTTCTATAAGTAGCATTATGGGTACAGACTGTTTAAGTGTCTTGTCTTATTCAGGGAAACACACATTAAAATATAGCTTAGATTAACGACGTTAGCCGAAAAATCGATTTTTTCTTACCTCATGATAACTTTTGAAAATGTTGGTAAGACTCAAAACGCATTTATATCGTTAACGTTCCATATCCAGGGTACGGTCTCATAACGTGGGCTTAGTGTGATATCAGCTGTGAAATAGTTTTTTTCTTATCTCTGTTAACTTGTTTTCCAATGTTGTTACTTATCAAAACGCATAAATATCCGCTGTACGATTCCATAACGTGAGATACGTGTCATATGAGCTGAGAAATCGAATTTGTCTTACCTCTTGTAACTTTTTTCCAATGTTGTTGGGACTCAAAAGGCATTTATATCCGGTGTACGGATCCATACTGTGAAATAAGTGCTATGTGGGCTGAGCAATCGAATATTTCTAACCCCCGGTGATTGTTATGTAATTTTGTTTCTACTCAAAACGACTTTATATCAGAAACTCCGAAACTACCATTCAGGCGTCCTTGTATTATCCCAAACAAACACGTTAAAACTTTACGATTTCCGGATCACTATTATTTGACGTCTGAGGAGATCACGGTGACGAATCAGTGCGAATTGCGTTCCTTGTTGACATGTTGTCCCGCACAACGGCGCCTCGTTAGCTTTTAATCAAAATTGTATGTAACATTTGTTGCAAAATCATCAATTTCTTTTTACCATCGTTTCTTTGATTTAAAAGAAAAATGTGACGGAACATGTTATCGTTTTCTTTACCGGTTTCAAGTACTAAGAAAGCAGAAGTATATGGATTGTTACAGAAAAGCTTGTTTTTTTGTTGATGTGTATTAACCCACTTGTATTAAATTTAATTGTGAGTGATTTACAAGGGAGGCTTTAACGATTTTAATTCACTGGACTCGTCTATTTCATTTCCGATGGTTCATTGGTGTAAAACATTCTTGACATCGACACATGAAAACGCAATATTAATGTGGTATATCAATTTAAAAGTGTTTTTAAACAATGTTATAAAGGAACGGTCCCTGTTGATACATGGCACCGGTTCCTTATTGTGCCTAAACCGATTACAGAATTGTTGTTAAAATGCGGAGATGTATGATTTGGATTCTGCTATTTTTGGATTATGGGGCCGTACTGAATTTCCTTTTGCATCTCTTTCTTGTGAACGCTTTAAGGCAAAACTGTACATCATTTTACAAAGAAACAGTTATCTTGGTTGCAAGATTCAAACTACATGTAGTAAGTTTAAACTAAAGAAACAGAAAATGTGTGAACTACAAAAAACAGGTACCATGTGCTTCTTTAGATAAGAATCGCATGTCTGAAATGAGTATAATGTCAGAACGAGGCAAACTTGTAACGGGCGATTGGATTTACGCATTTCATGTGTATTTTACGCATTTCATGTGTATAAGACGTAATCACTTTAATTCAGTTTGATCGATAATGAGTAAGTACAATAATGTAAACTATAAATGTCAAATTTTACCACGGAGAAAACTGGTAAACCTATGCATTGTTTGACCGTTTATTTAACTTGACTTAATACGATACAATATTAAATATGGAATCTTTTCGCTGGGTTAAATACTTAACCCAGCTTTAGGTAAATTAACCCAGCTTTTTGTAAAAAATCGAGTTTTAGTTTTTTTTGTTCATGGGAGAACCGCGAACGACCCAGTCCAGCTCTACGCTTTTCATTCTAAAAGCTGGATTGGCTTTTATAAAGCCTTGATTTTGATTACTAAAGTAGACCAAACAAACAGCTTAACGCTGTCTACTGTGGAATACTGAACTCAAACCCCACCCCAGAGGTCTCCAAAAAGTTTAGAATTGTTTCAATTAGGTCACGTCTATCACATAATTTATTGAAAAACTTTTCTCACAATTCGGATGATTAAATTTCTTTTGTTGTCATCTTTCATGTGTTACAAATAAAATTTAACAACCAAACATACGAAAAAAAAATTCACAACGTCAATCCGCCCGGTGCCCTCGCTGGATCTGCCCCTGAATCTACTCTTCCATTTAAATACATGAAAATCAGAATGATTATTTGTGGCGTTATCGAACCAGGTAACAATATATCGAATCAAAAATGTGCCTTTGTATTTTAGGCATATGGGCAACCGTTGTCTAAAAATCAATGATACAGCTTCTGCATGCATCAACAGGCGCCGTTTCTGAGAAAAAAAAACAAGCGTTGATCTTCTGAATGAAACAACCAGTGTTTAAAGCGCCAACTACTAATTTTCGCTAACTTGCACACGGAATACTGACTAAATAATATTCTAACAACTCCAAATCACATAAAATCTATACCATTATCAGTAAAAATCGACAATTTCGGCGTGACCCAATGCATTTTGTGAAGAAGTGACTATCATTTTTCTACTTTACAACACTACCATGAAATGACATGTGCAGCAACAGTTAACATCTTTGAAGTTCCGTGACATTGAGATTTTTTCTACTTACATTGTATAAATAGGAGTTTTTTGTCCCGAAGTTGATCACATCATGAGAAAGTAACGTCGTGGCGCCGTTGTAAGGGACAACAAGGCAACACGAAACGCACTTCGCACAAGTCGCTGTCTTGATACGTCACCGTGGAGATGTGAGTTTAGGTTTCAAGAGGCAGTAAAAATTACACTGGCGATTGGTAAACTGCATTTGATAGTACAAAGTTATGAAGAGAGAAGCAGGTCATCGTTGATGTTTGGGAGAAACATCTAGTTTTATTACACCTACTGTTGTAATATTAAATTCGCGGGGATCAAATTTCGTGTAAACGATATAAGTGACATTTTCGTAAGGGTTTTAATTCGTGCACTTGTATTATTCTAATGAGAATACGAGTAGATATTCAATGGTGTGATTTCGCTAGGGTTTGATTTCGTGCTTCTAACCTAGCGAGAAATACGCGAAATTAAAACCATCGCGAAATAAAATGATACCACAGTATTGGAACAGAATCCGGTTACGTTTGGCATGCGGGAAAACATGTAATCTATACTAGTTCAGGAAGGACCACAGCCATGTTCCCGTCAGGTAAGTTTATGTTCGGACGCATACATGTTTTGGCCGATGAGATAATTAAAACGGCCTGAAGAAAGTGTGCACTTTGTTTTCACTGGTTTTTCATTAACTGCTTTTCTTAATGCTTAAAGATTTGGTATCAAAAATGTATTTAGATCATTTAAATTATATACTAAGTTAACGCTTGTCTATCTGATCTAATCTCAACTTTGATAAAATATTTTGGCACAAGAAAGAGAAGTTATTAAAAAAAAACGAAAACAAAATGCACATTTTCTTTTTGAATACAGTATATTTGGAGCACCGCTATAATGTACTTAATGTTTCTGCATTTTTCTTTTGTTTAACATCTACATTGTCTAAAAATTTTCTTTTCTTCTCTTATTGTTAATATTTGAACTATGAACCTCGAAATGGTCACGTAAAACATTGATTTTTAAAATACTTTTGTTAGAATTCCTATTCATGTAATTATATTCATATTTTTATTTAGCATTTTTGTTAAGTCTATCATATAATAGCCTATTGAAACGGGGATTTTAATTAGCAAACCTATGGTAATTCAGACATACTGTTTGTTATAAAACGTTTTAGATGTACTTAACATCATTAACACCACATATCCGGTTCTCCTCAACCACTCACAGGCTCAAGATCTCAATCCTGTTTAAACAGAATAATTATTCAGTTCCACGAATGAATTACGCATAATACATAAATATCAGCTTAAAAAACTAAAAACTTTGTTTAGGAGGTAGTCCAGTTTAGTGGAAAAATGATCGCGAATTCACAGATTTGCTTGTTGGTTTTAATTGGCAGCGGAATATCAGCAGTTTTCGCAGGTATGTTATTTAAAATTACTAAAACGTTGCAGGTTAATTAGACCGAACGACACACATTTAGTTTTTCTTAGTTAACAGCACTCATAATTCTATAAAAATGTATGTTTGTGGATTGTTTTCGATACAACAACGGTATTTTGATCTTAACTTCTTCCTTCCTTTCATGAATAAACAGAATACCTATCATTAATTAGCATCACAACATTTCCAACCAATCATATTTTAATCAATTTATTTTAACCGAGCTCAATGATTGTTGGAGTACATGTTAATGTTTAATACAAGTAGAATTATGAAAACAGACTTTTAATTAAAAATGTATTTTAAGGTCTTAATTGATAACAACACTAACTGAATGTACGGAGAGACTTTTTGTAGCCGCCAAACAACAGACACAACGAATCCTGGATTTCAAGCTCTTTTAAAAAGATCTGAGTTCTATGATGTGCCCGGAGTGTAGGTACCAATAAACTTTAACCTTGAAAATGACCGGCAATATTGTGCTTGAGAACATTAAAAAAAATCGGACATTCCGGGAGTCAAACTCAAGGCTTCTGGATTGCCAATTCATGTGCGTCCCCAATCGAAAAGGGACAGCCAAAGTAAGAATGAACCTACTCCGTAAATGTGCCTAAAATCTTGCTGTAACAGACGATATTTTCTCACAATATTCGATTTCTGCATATAAGAAAAGTGAAATTTGTAATGTCGTTTAGAAAATATTAAATACGTTTTTTAAAAAGTTGGTTTTGTGATAATTTTAATCTGATTAAATTTTATCCTGAGATCCTCTTATCAGAATCTGACGACAAGTCGCTCTTTTAAACAATGTCCTTCTGAACCAATCAGATAATCGCCTTAAAGGGAGATGTGCAGGATTGATGAATGGAACACATTTGCGAAAATGGTTATTAATCAGTTGAATATCATTATTTGAAGCTCAAATAATGATTTACACCCGAAATATTTCAAACCAATATTTTATATTAAAAAAGATATATAAATGGTGATTCCTATCCTATGCGACGCGCATAGGTTAGCTACTTTTGTATTTCCCTCGTAAAGCCGTGGTGGTTTTTGGGATTGTCACGTGATCACTTCAACCAAAATACGCATTCGGTGTACCTTGCCGACTATCGACGTTGCCATTTGTTTCAAAATGTCTGGGCCACCACGAATAGTAAGCTCAGCGATGAGCTAAATATAGAATGATCGTTTAATATAGAATGTATTTTTGTATAGGCATTTCTTCAGTGGATTGTTTTCAGGTCCGGTAAAATGGTAAAATTAACCGAAAACTTCCTCCTGGAGGGTTTAAAATGTAGAGTTTAGTGAAAAGTACACGTAAGTGTTACATAGATCGATCTGTTTACGATTTTACCGAGTACACCTGCTCGACCCTGCACATCTCCCTTTAAAAATCGGAAAAGTATATGATGATAGCCGTTATAGTCGAACCGTTTTTGTATTGTATATTATTGTAACACACTTCTATAATCCACGGAGAGAGTTGACACCCCGCATAAGGCCAGTATTCCATGGTTCCGTGATGAGTATTCCGTGATCCGTGTCCGTATCCGCGTCCGTGTCCGCGATTTTTCACTCACCAAAGATATCGTTGGGTATATTCCACATCTCCGGGTCCGTTCCACGAATACGGACGCGGAACGGACACGGAGGTATGAAATATACCCAACGATATCTTTGGTGAGTGAAAAACCGCGGATAAGGACGCGGACACGGACACGGATCACGCATCACGGAACCAAGGAATACCGGCCTAAGAAAGATAGGCGTGTTTTATGTGCTATTGCATTCATTTCCATTGAAATGACATCTTCATCTCATTTTGCGAGCGTATTGAATCATGCTTCCTGTTTTCTGTTTCTAAAAATTGTTATCGAGGAAAAACCTCTATTCCCATATACGGTGTAAGCGCATTTTTGTTAGATCTCAATTCAGCGGAATTGTGATTTTTTTATAACTTGTAACATTGCGTGCGCGTATTGAACCCTACCAATACACTCCCTTAACCTATCCGCTCATGACATTCACCTATGTTATTGGCTGGGGCTACTTTCAACTACCTTTACTTTAACAAAAAGAAATCGTTCACTAACTACATTTACAATAGCTTGGGTTTCTTTGGTTTTAATGAAAGATAGTGAAGATTTATATTATTTGTTTTACCTAAAGCTTTTAAATTCATAATTATGACTGTTTAAACTAAGGCTGTCGAGTTTGGTCAAACATCTTGACATTGAGCCTTTCGCAGATGTGTGAAGTGAGTGTAAGGAACGACAACTCTGCGAAGGAGATTGCTACCAATTCAACACATACAAGGAACGGTAAATCTGGATAAAAAATGTCAACTAAAAAGAATGTACATGTACATAAAATTATAGCTGCTCTTCTCAAGAATTCAATCTTTCTTTGATAATATCTATATATTCAAAATAGTATTGAAACATTAAGCCTAACGATTTATATCTTTACAGCTGAATGGTCAGAATGGATGGACATCACACCATGTTCTTCTAAACCATGTGAATGTAAAGAGCCTTACAACACAAAATGCTTTTCAAACGGGAACAAGTAACACATTTATTATATTGAGTTTAGATTTGTATTCATAATATTTGCCATGTTGCCGAATTTATTTCAATTTATAAACCCAGAACTATGTTAAGATCCTTTTGTGAGTTTTAACGAGTGGAATGCATGCACTTTGGCTTTTGCATGAGTTGCCAATAAATTTCTGCCCCTGTCACTCTATTCCACGTTTCCAATGCGTAAGCACGGAGTTGTCATTTTCAAGCGAGAGGGCAAGAAATATCTGATATCTGTCATGAAGATGGCGATATCACGGTGTCCTTACAGTGAACAATGCGTTACTATGGAGATCTTGCGGCGATCATCGCGTTGCTACGGAGTTCGTTTGGTTGAGTTGATTGTCTGCGCTCTAACGGCGCTTCCACTGCGTGCACTGCGCTTTCGCGGCATTATATAGACGCTCGTTTGCATTTTTCTTTAAAACGAATAATATACACACATCTTCATCAATGGATTTTTTGTTATCAAACAGTTGAAACTACGCATTTGGCCCTCCGTTGACGTTTTAGATTGACATGCAAATCTATTTGCCCGACTAGCGTATTGACAGGCAGTAGCCCGGCTTGCTTGCGTACATCAGCCATGGTGGAATGAATGTTTATTAGCATATCTTTTAGTTATACTTTTTTGCTCTCTCTTAGTCATGCGACGATGGAAGCTGAAGAAGCCTCATGTGAGTTCAATCAACGCCGTGAAAGCTCAGTACAGTCGTTTTAAGAGCGCAATAAAATAAGTAAAACTTAGCTACGTAGACGCGCCGTATATCGGTAAACTCGGTAGTTGCAGTTGCATCACAAAGAGATCCCCGTACAATCTCCATGAAAAAGCTACTGACAACTACAGAGTTCACTCTGCAACCACTAGACTGTGCGCGCCCGCGGAGCTCCTGTGGCCAATGCATTGTTGCAGGTATGCTTGCGATAGAAATGCGTTCTGTCAGCGTTCTGCATTTTTCTTGGACGCATTGGTATCGCCGTGCGAACGCAACTCTAGCATTACAGAGGTTTAAGGTTTTGATTTAAAAGTTGTTGTTCACAATATATTCCGCTCGGCAACCGTTAATTAAAATTGATATTGCCTTTATTGGTGAGCGAAACCGTACCGTGAAAGCAAAAGCGCCTAGCCATGCAATTCCGACAACGCTACCGACTGAGATAGCCAGGACAACCCCTCAAAAAGGTTAATCGGTTAACCCTGATAAACGTTATCACCACTGCATGACATCGGTAACGGATTATTTTTATGAATAAAAGTACTGATTATTTGTACAAGGAGACTTTTACGGCCGCCACACTGCAAAAATAGCGCTACTGTGAATTTCAAATGATATTGGCTCTTCTGGGGAGCGAACCCGCACCGTCAAGGCGGGGGCGCCTAGCCATGCAATTCCGACAACGCTAGCCTGAGCTAGGACAACGCAAAACAGGTTGATCGGATAACTCTGATAAACGGTTTTAAGGTTTACTTTCATGTAATAATTTACTACTCAAAGTTTGCTAACCAACAAGAATATTTGTGTTCATATCTTTTTGCTTTTTGTCAGTTATTAGTTTCATTTCTTTTTTCACCTGATTAAAGACTTCATAAACAATGTAGACACATGTTTCAACAATTTTTTATTTGATTAGGGGTTTATTGTGAATGTGAATGCGATATTGGGGATGTGAACAATCAATGTTTGCAAAAACAAAACAACTATCGATGTCTGCATCCAATAAATATCTCATAACATACGCATTTGCTATTAGTCATAAACATACAGTCTTTCACGTGAAAGTAAAGATTAAGTATCTACAAATGTAGGATACATAAAATGAAATGCTGTAAAATACAGTGTCACCTTGTTTGCAGGAATGTCGTTCATATATATGGGAAAATATTTTCCTACATACATGAATTCGGCTAATCTTTGATCATTTCAAGATCATTAACCATGAATATTGCAGGGTATCGATTCAATATGATTATATTTTCTTACTTGTCTATGTATAAGGGGCTGAAATAGTGTGAATTTATTTCGACAGAGCCCAGATAAGAAGTTGTAATCGTGCAAAGGGAGAAATAGACAGTTGCAAGGGAGGTGGTCCTTTTCGAGTTTTAAATGGATGCGACAACAGAAAAATATGCCCAGGTAATATATTTGTATTTGTCTACCGATAACTACGTGTAGTCTGATTTAATCTTCTTCATCTTGTAATTTGTTCACGTTCTAATGCCTCAGAAAGAATACTTGTAATAGTCAACTGTGTATGAACAGTATTTAAGATATTAGGCGGTTTCATATAATTTGCCATAATTTACCCTTATATAATAACCATAATGAGCATAAATTAAATGCATGATTTGAACAAAATGTCTATGTTTCGCTATTTAAGTTCATAATATTTGATAAATTAACAGTTAAAAATGACAATGCCTCTAGCTGGGAGCGAACCCGCACCGTCACGGCGTCAGCGCCTAGCCCTGCAATTCCGGCAACGCAACCAAATGAGCTAACCGGTACAACCCAAAAAGGGTTGATCGGATAGCCCTGATATACGTAACCATCACTACATGACATCGATAACGGGTTAGTTTACTGATAACAGTACTGACTATAAGTACGGGGAGACGCTTTACGGCCGCCAAACTGCACAAATAGCGCAACTGTGAATTTCAAATAATAGTGCCTCTAGCTGGGAGAGAACTCGCACCGTCAAGCCGAGGCAATTTCCGGCTACACAACCAACTGAGCAAGCCGGGACAACCCTAAAAAGATTGATCGGATAGCCCTGATATACGTAACCATCACTGCATGACATCCATAACGGGTTTTTGTTCTGATAACAGTACTGACTATAAGTGCGGGGAGACGTTTTACGCCCCCAATCTGCACAAATAGCGCTACTGTTAATTTCAAATGATAGTGCCTCTAGCTGGATGTGAACCCGCACCGTCACGCCGACAGCGCTTAGTCCTGCAATTCCGGCGACGCAACCAACTGAGCTAGCAGGGACAACCCCCAAAACGAATGATCGGATAGCCCTAAAATACGTAACCATCACTGTATGACATCGATAACGGGTTATTAAGTACACACACAGACATAAGAGCACTATTCTAATTAATTTATAATGGTTCCATGACAGGGTACTTCTAATAACTCATAAGTATTTGGCTGAATATTGAAGTAACGTGTTCAAAATAGTGGATTTTTGCGCTTTGTATTATTGATAATCTGGTATTTTGAAAGGTTAGAACGGTAGGACCTTTTTCCAATTGTTACATCACTTTTCTGGCGCCCATTGAAACTCCATATAGTCAGTTGTGTTATCAGTAAATAATCAATTATGGATGGTATGTAATGATAATCAGGTCTACCAGGGTTAACCCAACGTTTTACTGTCGGTAACGTGCATTGAGTTACATAGCAAGGGGCTGTCGGTTTGGGCTCGATTTCCAGCATAGGAATATTATTTATATTCAGTCAAAATAGCAACAGTAAAAACAGCAATGTCATCTGCAAAAAGAAACATTTATTAACATATTACAATGCTTATTAAAAAGGTAAGTAGCGTAGATTTTTTGTTGGTTGGTTTTAGCGGTGGCCAATCTGATTAAAATCATATCCTGAAAACCGCTACGCTATCAGGATCTGACGACGAGTAACTAAAACGTGTTTTTATCACAAACCGTTTGAACCAACCAGATTGTCGCCTACAAAATCGCGAAAGTGAAAGTAAACATTCTTTATTAAACCATAAAAAGTGTTGAGAGCCTGCGTAAGAAATATTTTGCTGATTTTTTGTGTTTATGTAGTATTGCAATTATTTCTAATGTAATAACATCTTCAGATCATTTTGCGAGCGCTGTATATCATGCTTCCTGTGTTGATAATTTCTAAAAATAGTAATCGGGGAAAACCGCTAAAGCTTATGTACGGTATCTACGGGCCGTCATCAGATCTAACATTTTGTTAGATCTGACTTTAGTGAGATTGAGCGGTGGCGGGGTTCCAACCACCTACACCAAGACCCAACCCAGTCCCGAATAAATGTCTGTCAGTTTTTAGTTTAGTAATTAAAGATACCCAGGTAATTACAATTGTTTGGTTGGAATAAGTGTGACATTGACATCTGAGGTTTGGCCATGGTTCTTAGGTGCAAAACTCTGTTTCATTGAGGTGAACATTCTCTTTTGCATTTAAGCTTAAGTACCTTTTTATAGTGCTGATTTAATCTCTGGAAGTCTATTCTTGGCACTTTTTATAATTTTTACATTAAGTGTGACCTTGACCTTTGAGTTCGAGTCATGGTTCCTAGAAATGACTCTCTGACATATTAAAGTGAACACTTGTGTCAAGTTACTTTAAGTTTCAAAGCTTCACCTTGGTTACTGAGAAAAATATAACTTCAACAAAAACTTAATGAAAATTCTTAGTGAAAATGGATCATAATTGTAGCAACATACAGTCAAGAGTTATGACACTTATCCTGATTATAAATAATGTGTTGTTAGACAACTATGTCAAGTTTCACCACGTGGAACTGTTACTGAGAAAAAGATAACATAAAGAAAACCTTAATAAAAATTTTAAGTGAAAAGGGGAATATGTTGGATAAAATACAGTCAAATGTTATGAAACTTGTCCTCAGAATACAAATGTAACTACTTTGATGTCAAATAGTAGTGTAAAGTTTAAAACTTTACCTAGAACGGATACTGAGAAAAAGACAAATCTGGTAAAAAGTTTATTTTGATCAATTTCGTTCTATTTCGCATCTGATGATCTTTCAGCATCGTACAATTCACTCCTCATACCTTAATGAGAGACTAGCTTACCAGTATCAGTGTAAAAATATTAACAAGAGAAACTTTATCTTTTGTCGCTTGCAGTGACGCTTTAATTATGGTTCTCATAATAATTATATAATAAGGACTTGTTAAAACTTGATTGAGTCGCTTTAATTGTTATTGGATAATATTTATGTATTACGTGGTACCTCTTAATATAAACACGTAATAGGCATCCCTATTCCCTATAGGTACTCTATATAGGCATTATCTCTATAGGTAAGAATTCTGCACCCCTTGTTTCTGATCTCTTTTTAAATTGCTATAAAAGGGTTTTTGTTATCTCTTTCTTTCGAAAATCAAGATGGCAATATTCCAATTTTTAATACCTAGAGGTTTCTTGATGATTTGTTAAATAAAGGTTATAACCATTTCACATATTAGGTCAAAACATATATCCTGATGAAAGTTTTAATTTAAGGCAAATAATTCAAAAGAAAAGCATTTATGGAAATGAATGCTACTTCCCACAACGCTTTATTTGTATATTTCTGAGGCTCTTTAGTAAACTATCACTTTTTTCATATACTGCAGATATACAGTGTAGCGTTCAATATGGTGAATATTTTGTTAGTTGTGTTGGAACAGTCATTGCCTGATTAAGCAAAATCCTGAATACTTTTGCAGAAAAATAATTGACATCATTGGTCCTTGTTACAACAAGGTCAAAATGGGTCACTTGAACTACATATTATCAATAATAGCCAAATATGGAAATTCTTAAAGGAAACAATAAAACCTGATTACGAACCGAACTTGACAGGAAACAAGAACTCGACGGTTAACTACCTAAGGTGAAATTTGTAAGATTCAGCTGGGCAGTTCACTTGTTATTAATACACTAGTCGTATATTCGTGTAGTGATATTTTGGGTATTAAAAATATCTTACTTTTCATGATACCCAGAATGGTCGGAATGGACGGAATGGTCCGAATGTGATTGCAACAATCATGACAGGAATAGAGAGAGAAGATGCAACAACCCTCCGCCTATTCACCCAGACGTACTTTGCGTGAAGCGTGAGTAATGGAATAATTGAGTTGGAATTTAGTATTTATTAATATTGTTGCATTCAGAAAATGCAGTCATCGCCTTTCAGGTTCAAAATATGGCAACAACTGTTCAAAGTTTAGTTTATTAATGGCAAAACGAGAAGACGCTTGGTTGCTATTATTTGCCAAATAACAACACATTGTATATTAGTATTGGCATATGACAGACTTCATACACCGTAGCTTTCTTTTATTATTCAGATAACTCAGATCCTGCGACAGAAGAAACAAGTTCAGAAGCTTGCCAATGTTCAGGTGATATTATTCTCAGAACAGAACAGAACAGAACATATCTTTATTAAACTCAAACCAAAATACATGGTATAAGAGTATATGATGCACATATAACAAAAGATATAAGTCACTTGACATGGTGATGGCAATAGCATGTGCAACTGTGCGAAAAAAACAACAACATTGAAAGCGATTTGTACAACGGTAATTTTATTGGTGAGGTACGCAAAGCCATTAATTTTTTGGATCTCGAATTGTTACTAGTTTACAGTAGTTACGCTTATGATCAATTTTGAAATAAGCTTTAGTCTAGACGCGTAGTAAAGGGGGTGTGTTAGTAACTCTTATTTTGATTGGTCAAATGTTAATCGCATGGGCAAGGATCAGTAAACATCGTGCAGCGATAGTGTGTATTGTAGTAAATCGGTAAATGGATAATAAAAGTTGCAGGTAAGTGCTTAGTTTAAACTTAATGTTTCAGGATCAGTCGCAACGCCACAAATCTACTATTACCACACTCCATGTCATGTGGTGTTGGGATATGCTGTCACCAGAGTGCAAATAACAGCAATATACGATGTTTATCTGCTTTTGCACTGTAGAGACAATTCAATCCAGTATATTCATATTTACAGAACATATCATTATTAAGAAACGTATATTGTAGTTCGTAGTATGCTCATGCTCTTATGTTTAATGCAGTCACAATGTAACATAACTCATGATCATACATAAAAGAGCTACAAAGGATAACTATATGCAAATTCATCATATTACAGTTATCAATTAACATGAGTTAATTATTGCAAGAAAGGTATAAGTAAAATAAATATACAAAGATATACTGTTGCTGCATTAAGACATCGAAATATGGAAGTTGTTATCAGTTACGTCCATTGAAGGTCGTTGAGCACGATACTTATGTACTATGTTTATAGTACTTCTAAAATTCCTTTTGTTTTAATATTTTGGCCAGTTTATAGATAGGTGGTTTCAATATCCCAGCCAATGTCGATTTGGACATTGTCCAATCACCCCCAAGGATATACTTCCTGCTTTTTAAATTGTGCCTTTGGCGTAGTCTGTGATATGCAGGATTTATATTCTAAGAGCCCCTGTCAAAATTTTATTCTGTTTAGTTCCGCTCATTGTTGTCTCGTTTAGGGCAAACCCATTCTTTTATCTGGGGACCATACGCCGCTGAACATGGAATGGTATTAATCTGAAAATACCTCATTGAAGGTTCCATGTTCACCGCCATATGCATACCATCGTTTGGGATGGATCGGAATTGTACTATTTAATGGTGTAATTACTGAGTTGCGCTCAACCCGGGGCTAGGCGGCGTGGGCAGTAATAGGCATTCCCATTACTGCCCATGAACAGGCTCAATCAAACCGAGCCTGCAGTATTTTCATATTTGTCGTGTTCGGTGGCTTTCAAAGTTCCCTTCTCATCTATTTTATTCAATATATTACCTTTTAACAACATTGATTAATATTCTTATAAATTTACATAATTGCGTAAGCTGTTTTGATGATTTTAGTGTCATAAGATCTATGAATTTCAAGATATTTGGATTAACATAATAGTATCTTTTAATAAATTGTTTTCTAAGGTTATTAAAGAATGGGCATGTGAGGAGATAGTGAAATTCATCCCCTATATCATTTTTATCACATAAGAAACATTTTCTTTCAGAAATATCTATATTTTCCCAACGACCAGTCTCGCATGGAAAGAAATGATTTCCTGTTCTAAATTTCAAAAAAGCAATTGTTTCAGACTTGTTTAGTTTTATATCTATCAAATACTCTTCAAATTTTACTGTTTCCTTAAAAATTGAATAATTTAGTCCTTTTAAAGATTGCTGGGTACTAGAGTGCCAATTTTGTTTGTTTTGATCCAGGAGTATGTTTTTGATTGTGTTTTTTAAGTCATTTCGTTGAAAGTTATTTTGTGATAGCCAAATATCAGTCATGCCTGTTCCATTTAAAATGTTCTTAATTCCATTTATCCATTTTGATTCAAAGTTAGGGATTTCTAGCATATATTTGTAAAGGATATATGATATTTTACTTTGTTTTCCAGTTATCAATCTATTCCAAAAGTTGATCATTCGGCATTTAACAAGTATACTTAATGGGTATCTACCAAGTTCAGCATATATCATATATAAGGGAGTTGATTTCCTGAGTAAAGTAATCCTTCTGAGAAAGTCATTATGTACTTTTTCAACAATATTTAAATTTTCATATCCCCAAATTTCTGATGAATACAATAAAATAGTGGCAATTGTGTTATCAAATAGCTTCAAAGCAAGGTCTAGAGGCAAACTTAAATTATTTATTCTTTTATATAATAAATACATAGCTTTTTTAGCCTGTTCGGTTAAATGTTTCCTTGTAGTAAGAAAACTACCTGATTTTGCAAAGAATGTTCCCAGATATTTATATGAGTCAACAATCTCTATTGCTTCATTTCCTATTTTAAAAGAGTAGTTATTATTGTTTCTAGAACCAAATATTATTGCTTTAGTTTTGCTTATGTTAATTTTAAGCTTCCATATTTTACAATAATCTATGAAGTCATTTAGACAATTCTGTAGTTTAATAGGGTCATCTGATAAAAGGATAGTGTCATCTGCATAAAGTAATACTAAAATTCTGAGGAATGTCTCGACGTTGTTATCATTGTCCATGAATTTGATGCCATAGTGACCTTTAGATTCTAGGTAAGATTCAAGGTCATTGAGAAACAAAGAAAAGAGAATGGGGATAAATTTTCTCCCTGTCTCACTCCGCAGTTACTTGCCATAAAAGCTGATGTTTGGTTGTTGCTAGAAATGCAAGACTTAATGTTTGAATACATGTTTTTAATAACATTGAAAAATTTACCATTTATGTCATATTTTAAAAGTTTTTTCCATAAGCCTACTCTCCACACGGAATCAAAAGCGTGAGTAAAATCTATAAATATACAGCAAATTTTCTTTTTAAAGTGTCTCAAAATTTCAATAATTGAATTCAATGTAAAAATGTGGTCTGAAGTCGAATAACTTGATCTAAAACCTGCTTGGTTTTCATTAAGGATGTTATTTTCATCTAGAAACCTATTTAATCTGCGGTTAAGTACTGAAGTAAATAATTTGCTTATACAGCTTTGTAATGTAATAGGTCTATAATTTTCAGGTAAACCAGAGTTACCTTTATTTTTATACTCGTAGATTGGGATTATAATGCCCTGAGACCATATTGATGGGATTATGCCAGTGTCTAAAATTTTATTAAACAACGCTATATAAAGTTGTATCATTTTGTCTTTGGACTGTTTTATATACTCGTTAAGTACATTATCTATCCCTGGTGATTTACAATTTTTGAGAGCCGAGATACATTTCAATATTTCTTCTCTAGTTATTTCAGAATTTAAGGTGCTGCTATCAGACAAATTAATATTTAGGTTAATTTCTGTATCGTCCATATCATGTGATGGATTATTATTAATTTCTTCAAAGTATTTGTTAAGTGAATCTAAATTGGGCTGATCTACTTTTTTGTTATCATTTATTCTGTTAAGGAACTTCCAATAATCTTTTGGTTTCTTACTTTGCATTTTCCTAAGTTTTTCTTGGTTTTGTTTTTTAAATTTATTTATATATTTATTCATAGTATTTTTGTATATTTTACAAGCATTTTTATAAGTTAATTTATTATATTCAGATCGGTATTTGTTATACTTTTTTCTGGCTTTATTATATTGTTTTTGGGCAATTTTACACTCTGGTCCATACCATGGGTTCTTGTTATTTGTCTTATTTGAAACATAATTAATATTTCTTCTATCCGGGAATCTTTTATTTGCACTTTCAATAAAAATATTCGAAAGTTTGTTAGTTATATTATCAATTTTCTGTTGGTCACAATTTGTTTCCGATAACTCATCTAATATATTGTCTATAACACTACTATCAATATTTTCTTCAAAAGTTTCACACAAGTTTTGATTCCATTTTGGTCTATGGGTTGCATGTAAAGTTTCTTCTGCTTTTAGAATGGCCTTAGCACAAAGTTTAAAACTTATCAAAGAATGACCATCAGAGAATAAATCGTTCAACTCATGTAGTTCAAGGTTTTGGGTAAATGCAAAAGCTGAGATAGAAGAGATCAGATAATCTATGACTGAAACGTTCTTAAAAGTCATACGACTTGTCTTGTCACTGTTTAAACGACCATTTACAATAATCATATTGACATTTTTCAAAGTTTCAATTAATTTAAATCCAAGGTTGTTTTTTGTTTTATCTTGTGATCTACGTTTTAAAGAAATATTTAGATTTTCCATTTGCAATTTTTGATTAAGTTCTTGCATAGTATAATTATCTATCTCGAAATATTCTGTTAAAAATTCGTCAGAGTCAGTATAGTCACTTGCCTCTGCTGTTCTGGCATTAAAATCTCCAGACAAATATATCATATCATAGTTACTAGCCATTGAGGTTATTTCCAACTCTAACAAGTCATATTCATCATTATTATAGAATCTTGATTGTGTGGGAGGTATATATACAATGCCTATTATGACGTCATCATTTGTACCTGTTAGACATTTCTTTAATTTCAACCAAAGAACATACTCAGACTCAGTATCTATAAATTCAACATATTTAACAATATCATTTCGGATAAAAACACCTAAACCTCCAGATTTTCGCACATATTTCTGTTTTCTTGGTTTATTAATGAAATGAAAGCCTTCAATATTTACTACATCATAAATATCTAATTTTGTTTCGACAGCGCCAAAAATATCGTATTTTTGTACTAAATAAGCGAAATCTGGAAATTCGGATTTACGTTTTAATCCGCACACATTTAGTGACGCGACACTAATTGACCTACATACACTGTTATTATTATGAATCGATGTACTACGATTATAGTCTGTTTTAACAGCTGGATTGTTCGGCAATGCTGCCCCGTTGTCCTATTGAGAAGGCAATGAGGTAATTTTTGAGCCTCCTGAGGCTCCACTGTCGATTCTAGATGGAAAAATTGAAGATTCCTTCGTGGTCTTCCGTCTATTTTGATTGTCAGTGTTAGCCTTACTATCACTTTTGGATAAATTAATCGGGGTTTCCTGGTAGGAATTCACTGTAAGCGATCGCGCACTCCTTATAGCTTGCATTTTCATCATCTCTTGACTGTAAGAATCAGGGGCGCTTTTAGATTTAGTTGGGTCTGGACAGTTTGTATCCTCGACTGATGATTTCCTCTGATTCTGCTTCTGACCGGCTTTCTTCCATAAGCACGTCAAATGGGTTGTCTGTTGTAATACCACTGATTACTGATTCCTCAACGGGATTAGGCGTGTTTTCTTCAGGAATTCGGGATTGTCTGATAATTTCGTTCCAATCTGGGAATTCATCACGGACCACCCTTTTATTGACTATCAGTTTTGCAGGATAGCCGATAAATACTGCACCTCTTCTATACTTAGATTTTAGCTCCTTATACTTCGGCCATAGTCGGGATCGCGCTGCAACGATTTCATTCGGGTAATCACGATTGATTCCGAATTCGGTACCCTTTAATTTATAGGCATGTTCAAGGATACACTCAGTGTCTTTTCTATCTATGAAATTAGCAATTATAGGTCGTATTTTGTCTCGTCGCGGAGCGCCTATACGATGAACTGCCTGTACACACATCTTGGGTGTATCAATATCAAGATAGTCTTCAATGAATATTGATAAGACGTTCTCACAATTCTTGTTGATAGACACTTCGGGGATACCTCTAAATATTAGGTTATTTCTGCGGGACCGAGCTTCTTGGTCTATACTCTTATACTCGAGTACTTTTAGTCGATTGAGTGAACACTTTGTTAAGGATTCGATGTCGTCAATTCTTTGTTCTACTGCTTCGACTCTCAGACTAAGCGATTGTACGCTGTTTATCATGTCAAAAATTATCACGAGTTTATCATCAGTAGATAACTGCTTAAACTGATCTTTCGTTATAGTGGCTGCATTATTATTAATAACATCAAATGTCCCACCTGTTGACCTTCTTTTTCTTTTGTTATGTGTGGTACCACATTCCTTTGCGCTAGGTGATCCATTTTGCCCGCCATTTGTACACAAAGGTTGACCATTGTCCTTCTTAAATTCTCCCTTTTTAGCTTTATTTCGATTCCTATTTGTCATGATTAACCATAAACACTACCAACTTAGATAATTCCTTTGAACAGAATCACAAAAATTTCGTATATAGTTATATTTTCCAGTTGAATTTTACAATTTTCAACGAGCGAGAATTTTGTGCCTGTCCACCATGTCACGTGACGCAAGAAATGTTCTCTTATTCCTACAAAACCCTTCAAAGCTCTCTTATTATATAATAAGTTCTTATTATTAAGATCTTCCGACAACAGTTGAACGACTCGTGCGTTTGTTTTGTTTATCACATTTTAGTTTCTACCTGATGTTAGTCGAAAACTACATAACAGATTAAATTCCTTTTTTCCGACAGCTTTTGACGTTAACTTGAGTCGCAACAATAAGCATCATTTCACCATATTACGTCATCAAATATGGCCGACATGGGTTTCCATAGTTTTGAGGCAAAACTATCTTGAAACTGCTCTAAAACCACTGAAAGAATCACTTTGCAGATTTAAGAATAAAAATTGAACACTCCTACGTTTTCAAATAAGTCATATTTGTTGAAAATGACGTCAAAACTGTTACGTCAACGATCTTTGGTAAGTTTGACCCATGTTTTTTTTTCAAGACTACCGAACTAATGATACTACACATTTCGAATTCAGTTAGATTTTGCTTTCAACAAGAACATTCAAACGCGCCGCGCAACGACTGATATTTCCAAAAGCGGAAAATTTTAAGTGACAACATACTGTTAACGGCTACAAATTGTTTTACCTGAAGCCACACATTATTTCTTCAGTGCTACATGTATCATCAAAAACTTAAGAAAACGAAATTTTCAGTTTAACATCTGCAAGATAAAATAAACCCACAGCAACAAAAAATAATTGACAGCAAAACCAAATTTAAAAGAAGAATGCAGCGTCTTCTGATTGGAGCGGCGGTTGTCGCACTGCAAGAAACATGATCGGCGTCTTCTGAAGTGTTGCAGTGCAAAAAATATTTATAAGGTCGCTTGCTGGGTCAATATCTAAATGAAATCGAAAAATTGTAGTATATTTTATTTGAAAATTACTCAATTTTCGTTATCACGTGTGTGTGGGGAGGGGGGGGGGGGGGTCGCGCACATCCGTTACCGCTGGTGAAGCGATAACATTGTTCTGCAAACGTCCGGTGACGGTTCTGTCGATGTTCATTTTGACCCGGAAAGATGGGTGGTCAGCTTTGGCTCGTTTTTATTAAAATATCAAACATTTTTTTGAAAAAAGGGAAAAGTGATTCCATGCGTGTTGGATTTATCTGCACGCTGGTATAATAAGAGACCAATATACCCAAACATTGTTGAGTTATGACGATCATTCCACCTCCGAAATGAGCGAAATTCAATGGGAGGTGAAGGTTTTTTTGCATTATTTAGTTGTTGTTGTTTTTTCGTCCAGTATCACTGCAGGAAGAAAGTATTCGTCCTGTTGTTTATTCCGTGTGACTGGTTTAAATCTGTATTCTGTTATAAGGAAAAAAACTAGCAGAAATGTTACGGTAGCGGTTGTGCTACTGGTGTGAAGGTTTTGCAAAAGAAAATTAATAGATATCATGGTAATCCATGATATCATTATAGTTGTTATGTTTTTGACGTCATTACGTAAGAATGACCTCATATTTTAAGACATTATAATACAAATTCATTAAAAACAATATACGAGTACATGTACATATAAGTATTTTCCATAATAATATGTATTCTTTCAATTTTTTAAACTTCGGTCGGGATAGGATAAAACTGTAGTTTTTGCGTACACTGTATATTTGGCCTAGGTTTAACAAAAAAGAAAGTCTAAATGGTGATGCATGTGCCTTCTTAAATATTTCATTTTAGATGCTCTGTCACCCACCCCTCAAAAATGCGGAAAGTGTTAACTAACTATAATTATTTGGTTTCTTGGTTGGATATGTTAGGATAAATTGCAGGTCTGGACTTCATATTCTTTTTCTTCCATATATTGCACAACGACAGACGAATCCCTTTTCTGTTGTTTTTGTTTTGAACGGCATGTCTGCAAAAAGCAAAATATATTGAATATAATGGATGGTGAACAAATTGGTGGATAGTAAAATACCGATCATCGTGCTTATCAGACTAAGTTAGTGGAGAGTGGAAACAAATAAGGGTTGATTCAAGTGTGTTGATACTTTCCCTCCCTTACCTCCGCCCATCTGAGTCGATGTTTAGTTACTTTAAGATATGTGTAATTTCATACGTCATATACAGTTACATATTCGATGTAAATAACAAAGATACATTTTAGAAAGAAAAAAAAAACATCCACTAAAATGCAATGCGGGCACATGTTAATTTGTAATACTGGTAAACCCTGCTCACATGATGTAAAAAGGTAAGTAAACAAATCAAAATAAAAAAACTCCATTACCCCACCCAGTAAGCAGGTTTGTGTCCATTTAAATCATGTGTAATCCTTACTTCTAAGCATTGTTTTGCATAAAACATTATGCACGTGTATGTTTTAATTGTTTTTTTTTCTTGTTTTGTAATGTAGCCGAAGAGTTAGCGGAAATTACAACTCACCCTACGACTACGACAATAAAAGCCGACCAGCGTGGAACTACCGAACGTCCGGTAAGTTTATGCTAACAAAAATTATTTCAATACCATACCCGTCAACCGGTGTATCCAGGAGCGGACGGCACATTCAGGCGCAGACACGGTGAGTCTTTTCAAATTTGACAGCGGTGTAAGAAATAATCATTTTCGATAGTTCGATTCACTCTTGGAAGAAATATCGGGTGATTTTAAAATTGAATGAATTCTGCTCCTATCCGTTGATTTCTTGACTGGTAGAAGAGATAATAAACATTTTATAAAAATACTGACGTTTGTGTTGAAATCTTGAAGTTCTGCGTTTTATAGCAAAATGCTCCGTAGATCCCATAATCTGCATAAATATGTACGCACTATTGAAAAAAAAATTCCCCTGGCAACATGTGAAATATTAGCAAGCACAGACAGACTTTTTGAAAATTCGCTTTTGATTAGTTAATAGACATGGGGTTACGAAATCGGCAGCACCTTGGAGCAAAATGGGAGTTTATTGGCAGGAATTAGGAGAAGATATAATCAGGTACTGTAAATTGTTTGATGTATTCTACTCAGTGACACTCTTTTTACATCCTCAATAATAAAGTCGGTTGGCATACATTGTTAGTATTGTCCGTCCGTATGTCTGAACATGTCAAAAATCATACCGAAATCGCTCTTTAGTGAACGGATTTATCGCTGGGTAATCGTTTTAAGCCTTAGTGAATGTGTGCAACTGGATGATTATACAAGTACTTATTTTTGACAACGTTTTGTCGTAAATGCCCACATGCGTACATCGTGCAAAAACGGCTTCTATAACGCCATTTTGAAAGTGTTGCCTTCATTAAGTTCAGTTATTTGAAACTAGTCTTCAAATAGATGGTATTATCCAGACATAGAGGGAGACTACTCCTCAAGGCATGTTGGTTTGGCCACGCTTGTTTTTGACGTCATCAGAGCGATTGAGAGAAAAACACGCTGGGGATGTTGTCAGCTTTAATCGAAACATAAAATAACATCTGGAGTTAATTTGTACTACCTCTCTTTACTTATCTTTTCTCACGGAAGAAAAAATCTTTCTTAAACGATTTCAATGAAAGATTTAACCATTAGTTATGGAACGTTCTCATTCGGAATTATTTTCAGAACCAACGTGATAAAAAGTGAAAATAAAAACTTATGTTCCAGTGTTTGAAAGACAGATAACTGTTCATTTAGACGAACATAGAGCAAAGTTTTCCGTTAATGCCCTGTGACCTTGACCTTTGACCTTCTTTGACCTTTGACCTTGCCCGAATTTCAAAACATTATGTGATGATATATTTATTCGAACAATGGTTATCTTACAATCTGTGGTTGTTTTTTTATATATTTGTTCAAACTTAGAAATATAAATAAAGTACGATAAAAATTTGCCAATATCAGACAACCTGAAAAATGATTAACCAGCGACAACTTCGTTAATTATGAGAGTTCATGCATCACAAGCTAACAAAACTCCTTTAGACATGATTTCTGTAATAATTGTGGCTTGTACAGACATACGGACGGACAATACTAACACTGTATGTCAACAAACTTTTATAACCGAGGATGTAAAATAGTGTGAAGAGAATACATCAAGCTATTATCAGTATTCGATTATATATCTGCTTCTGGTCTCTGCCAATAAAGTCCCATCCTGTTCCATGGAGCTGTAAATTTCTTAACTTCAGCTCTAATCACTAAGCCCTAGCGAATTTATTAAAAGTGTATTTGTGCTTATATTTCATATTATGCCAGGAAAATGATTATTTTTTTAATAGTGCTTACAGTATTTAAACCGGTATTTAAATCGCGATAAAATGTTTTTTTTTTCACTTCTAACAATCCAGAAATCAACGGATAGGTGCAGAATTTATTTGGCTTTTAACTTCAGCCGATATTTCTTTCCAAGAGTGAATCAAAACTAGCGAAAATGATAATTTCTTACATCGCTGTAAAATACGAAAAACTTACCGTGTCTGCGCCTGGATGTGCCGTCCGCTCCTGGATCTACCTGTTGACGAATGTAAATATCGAGATTCTAAAACTGTAAGAGTTAAGTTTTCACTCTATAGTAGTTTTCAATACTTTTAATTCAAAATGCACGAGTGGAATAAAACTGGTTTCCTTTCATTAACAAAATGAACCCAAACCATTTCGCTGTTCACTAGCTCAGTAAATAGATATAGCTGATTAAGGTTAAGTAGACAGTCACGTGATACTCTGTTAATCATGTAGCCAAAAATGGCATTATGGAAGATGAGGACGAGTGTAATATTGTTCCAGTGAATAATACTCACCTAAAAGATATGGCTTTTCCAAATTTCTAAAACTGTTTGCTTTTTTACCTTATTTAAATGTGTTTGATTGTCACGTGACTGTCTAGTTATCGTAAACCTATTATACAGGTTTACGGTTAAGCAGTGAAATGCTATGCATTACATCGGTGCTTAATTTGGTACCTCACTGTGTTGCAGTTGATTAATTCGGAGGCAATGATCAGATGTTTGCATCATTTTTTCCGGATAAATTTCACAGAATTGGATCGTGTTGGATCTAAAGTATGGTTTTGAATGGTTAAAAATGAATTTACTGAGCAGCATTAAATGGAAGCTTACTTAAATAACAGTCCCGACGGTGGAAGAAGGTTAACTTACAACCTTTTAAAAGCACACTCATACCACGACTCATATTCCATGCATTTATCCGAAATTATAGTTTTCTTTTTATATTAGTTATCCAGTGAATTATATAACTTAAATATGAAAATATAGTGAAACCGAACCATTAAGGCCAACTTTGGAACTGGAAAAAGTGGTCTTAATAGCGGGGCTGTCTTTATTTTTGGGTAGAAAAAAAAACCAAAACACTGTAAAATGCGATACTGCGGAAAGTTATCTTATTATCGAGGTAGTTTTAATTTCGGGTTGGTCTTACAATGAAATGAAAGGTTTTACTGTACTGGCTAGATATCGATAGTCAAAATATAAATTCTGTTTTAGTGGTGTTGCGAAATGTACCTCCCGAAGAATGACACCGTTCCTGATAATAATTATTATCTTTACGACCCTGAAGTTCCTGCAGATCGTGAAGCTAGAAGTGCCGACTACTACCACTATTACGACAGCATATGCAGAGAATGTTCTGAGGAAAATGGATACACTGGGGGTCAAGGCAAGCCTGCAGATGTCACATCTGGACAATTGGGTTAGAAGCAGCGGATTATTATGACTCGAAATCTCCGACTGACACTGATACTAGCTGCAGGAATAAATCGAAACACTTACTGTGCTGTAATATTAACATCGGTGAAACTGATAGTTATTGGTCGAAAACCATAGATATTGGATTAATTGTGCACGCTTGCCCTAGTTAGTATTTACACCCGTGATTGCATATACATAGGCTAGTTTCTTAAACTACGCATTGTTTTTTTCGGCGTTAGCTGTCTAAGCTCACTTTTGACCTAGTTTTTGATCAATGAAATGTTGTAAATAATACTCGTATTCTATTATTATGCAGAGGGAAAATGAAATAAACTTTTTCGATTTGTAGCTGTTTACACCAGAGAGGCATCTAGCAGGGTGGAGAGGTATCTAGTGGGATTTTTATTATTATGCAGCGGAAAAATCAAATAGATTATTTCGATTGGTTGTTAGTGGGTGTTGTATTGGAGAAAAAAAACCATATTTACGATTAAAATAACCAGTTAAGTCAATATTGATGGCTTCAATACAATTTTATATGGAATATTCTTGGGTGTCAGGTAAAAACTTGCGTACACAGTGTAAAACGAAAAGGAAGTGTAGATATTTCTAGTTCTTACTGGTTCCTTTCTAGTTCCTTTGATACTGATTGTTTATTTCAAGTACAAAATACAAGTTCATTGTAGTGTAGTGGCTAACACTGTCGCCTCGCAAGCTGGAGGCCCCGGGTTCAATACTCAGTACTGACACTTTTTTTAAAGTTAATTTACTTAAAAGTTGGTAGATTTCGCTCTTGTAACATGATGTTTTTATTTATTTATAATAAATTTCAAGGACATTTATTCATCTTGAGTTCTAACTCATTTTATTGAAACTGAATAAATGTAGATCAAGACTTAATGTAATACATTGCTTCTTTAATCGACTTGGTATCACTGTATGAAATTGTTGCAACAGCTTCAACATTTTGTTTGAAAGACAATTTCAATGAATTTATAATTTGTCATGATTCGGTCGCTTAATCTCTAGGTCACACTAAGAAGGCAGGGAGGGTTCGTCAACAGCTATAACAAGTAAAATAAACTAACTAAACTGTGTCTGCTTCGCCTCTCTGTATTTCTTTCTTTCTTATATACATGTATATATAAATCTTTTCCATCAACGCCGTTTATCTTTTTTAAAGATATTTCTTGTTTAATGTTTTTCCACGTTTACAGTGATAGAACAGACATTTTAACAAGATATCAATTATAAGGATTTAAATATATATTAATTGTTAGCAATGATTATATCACTATTCCCTGGGGCTTGGACTCATTAAGAATAAATAAGTTGAACTTATTTAATATTCGTTCGCGGGTTTCTTGGGTAGATTGAGCAACTAATTTAACACACCAACGAAAGTAAAGATTGTAAATAAAAATGGATTAAGACCTATAAAGCCACAAATTTAAGCACCCACGAAAATGACATTTTACCGTTAACCACTAAATGTTATTTCCACGAACTTTGATGCAATGGCAGTAATGTACAAATGTATGTCAATTATTAGCACTGCATGTAATAAATACCTTGCGCATTTTTGTGTGTTTATTTTTATGGTATCAACAACACATCTGAACTTGTTTGAATGACTGGACAGAATATTTATTAAAATAGCAAAATTATATGCAAATATTGATTTATCAATAAATAATATTTAGCAACTAAACATTACTAACGCAGGGAGCGGTTCACATCAACACCATATGTAGCCCGTCACGGGTAAGGCCGGTATTCCATGGTTCCGTGATGCGTGCTCCGTGGTCAGTGTCCGTGTCCGCGTCCGTGTCCGCGATTTTTCACTCTCCTAAGATATCGTTGGGTATATTCCATACTTCCGTGTCCGTTCCACGAATACGGATGCGGAACGGACACGGAGGTATGGAATATACCCAACGACATCTTTGTCGATTGAAAAATCGCGGACACGGACGCGGACACGGACATGAATCACTCATCACGGAACTATGGAATACCGGCCTTAAGGTAATTGACAGTTGACGTCAAATCCAACGACTGCATATGCGTTTTATGGTTATCGCGGTAACCGTAATAGAAACATAAATTTGTCAACAATCTGTAATAACAGCTCCCATTTCTTATGAGAAAGTAACAGACAATTTGAAAAATAAAAATGCATAATTATCAGGAATGGCCGCGATTTTTCACTCTCCTAAGATATCGTTGGGTATATTCCATACTTCCGTGTCCGTTCCACGAATACGGATGCGGAACGGACACGGAGGTATGGAATATACCGAACGACATCTTTGTCAATTGAAAAATCGCGGACACTGACGCGGACACGGACATGAATCACTCATCACGGAACTATGGAATACCGGCCTTAAGGTAATTGACAGTTGACGTCAAATCCAACGACTGCATATGCGTTTTATGGTTATCGCGGTAACCGTAATAAAAACATAAATTTGTCAACAATCTGTAATAACAGCGCCCATTTCTTATGAGAAAGTAACAGTCAATTTGAAAAATAAAAATGCATAATTATCAGGAATGGCTACAACCAGAAGACACAGTCCTCCCCTCTTCACACTAGCCAAAAGGCAGGGCGGAAAAGAGAAAAAGATAATGAGAAAACCTTTTTTATTAAATGATGTATTTCAAAATAGACACCACAAACAATTGACGAAAATCAATATACATGTAAGTACAGATGGAGTTACTGCCAAGGAACGGTCACTTGCAAATTAAGCCTATTCCATTGGGTCAATTTCTTTTAAATATCGTCGAGACCTCCTTTCCTTTCAAGGGCGGATCCAGATGAGAGTCAGTGAGGTTGCTCTAAACCCAATTTTGGGTATCAAATGTTATTTACATGGCGACTTTTGCCAGATAGTTGACAATTATTATAATATAACTATCCTAAGACTACCCTAGTTAAACCCACTTTCAGGAAATCTTGAATCCCACCCTGTTCTTCCGCGAAGGCTAGTGTTGTCAACTCACAACTATAAATTTACTGACGCAACGCAAAATCAACAACACACGGCTTTTTTATAAGATATAATTTTATATTACTGAAGAAAATCTATTTTACATTCTGAATTGAAAAGATTGTAGACCGAACGCGAAGCCGGTAGTCTTTAGTAGTGCAAAATGAAAAGCGAGCATCTTACGGCGACGGGACTATTTGTACTTGGATGTATTCATGCTCCAAAAGGCGTAACTAAATATGCGGGTTCTGTGGCGGCCACGAGAATAGATGGGAAATTCATGTAAGTACATGATTTGTTTAATCTTTAGCGACGTGGTGATGTTATTTTGAAGCTTTCATGTTGGTAATTCCATTTAAAGGGTCCTCTTTTTCGTTAATTGTTTGTGGCGTATTATTTGAATTGACATACTTACAACAACATGCTCTCTTTTCCTCTCTTCTTTTTCGCTGCGTGGGGAGGCTGTGTTTTTGTGAGTGTGGCGATTCCTGATATGCATATTTCACTTTTTTACAAGCGAAGAACAAAAACCACTGCCAACTACAATACTGAATACAGCAAATTAATATGCATGAGTATTTAATTATTATGCCTGCGACTCGGGTAATATACTACCTAAACCAGCGATATATGCTTAGATGTGTACCGTTTATTTTCACAAAGATAGTATGTTGATATTTTTACGTTAAGTGAATGCAAAGTTAAAATATGCCTTAAGCAAACGACTGTCGGTTCGGCAATGTGCTAATTTTGAACATCGACCAAAGCCACTATGCATTATCACATTGACAGTTAAAGACTCCAAGATGTTCACAGAGTTCCAGTCTGTTCGTGAACAGGTGTTCCTGTTTTCTTAGAGTAAAAAAGGTAAGTCTGTGATAAAATTACCATTCTCTTATATTAGTTTTTGAGATAATAGTTTGTCCGTGAAAATTATATTTTTGGTAAATTTATTTCTAAAAATCAGTATTTTCCACGTAAGAAATAAACCATAACGAGGAAAACAGTATTTGTTCTTAACTCGTGATTATTATGTGTTTTTCATATTAAGATGTACCAGTTGTATAAGACGTTTTTCTACAAAGAGGTTTTTAAATATTTATGCCTTACTTCGTGAATAAATCGTTGGAATATCTTTTATATTAAATTGTAAAAAAATCCCAACTTTCACAGTTATTAATTATTAATAATCTTATCCAACTGATTTTCAAGCCGTTTATAAAATGTTTTATTTCGTGTATACCTAAACCAACGTTTTCTATAATAATTCTTTTCAGTAAATCTCTTTTTATCCTATTGGGTCGATTTTTCCAAATAAATAAATAAGCTATTTTTTTAAGTCTCTTGGTAAGAAGATTATCATGGCGATTTTAGAATTTTTTCTCTTTGTAAGAAGATTATCATGGCGATTTTAGAATTTTTTTATCTTTGAAAGAAGATTATCATGGCGATTTTAGAATTTTTTGACAAAATCAATGACTTAAATATAACATTCTTGCCAAAAAGTGTAAGGTTTCGTTTCGACCATGTGTTTAAAAGTTGTTCGCATTTCCTATTAGTTTTAGGACTATTTAATTGCAAAATATTATACATATCGACTGTAAAAGATAACACCTGGCATTTGAGTCCAGTCTTTATGCGTATTCTGAACATCACTGATTTTGAGAGTTTCTGGTTGAACTAATACAATATGCTTTTTAATGGTGAGAAACGATATAAACATTATCCAAAGTGTGAAATCAAATTCTGAGTGACAATTCGGTAACATTTGGAAAAATCTGTGTATCGTCTACATATCAACTGACATTGTGTAATTTATCATACATGCGGATAGCTTTGATACCGGAATTATGTTTTATCATGGTTTACCAAGTAAGTGAATTGATTTACCTAAATTAGAGATTAAATTTTTTTGTTCAATGGAATTGCAGTATTTAAAACGTTTATTTTGTAAGGACATTTGTAATCATCTATAATTCTGTGCTTACGCATTATTTACTAATCTACCCTAGTAAATCTCACTGTCCCGTGATCGTGACCACGAAGACGCGAAAACACGATTCGAGATCGCGAAAGTGCTATGCGAGAACGCGAAAATGCGATATTAATATCGCGTTCTCGCATCGTACTTTCGCGATCTCGCATCGTGTTTTCGCGTTTTCGTTTTCTCGCTGTCCTGAGGGTGGGGCGACGAAAACGCGAAAACACGATGCGAGAACGCGAAACAACGATGCGAGATCGGAAAAGTATGATGCGAGGGCGCGATATTAATATCGCGATCTCGCATCGTATTTTCGCGATCTCGCATCGTGTTCTCGCGATCTCGCATCTTGATTTGGCGATCTGGCATCGTGTTTTCGCGTTTTCTTGTTCTCGCCCAAGAGGTCGACAGCGCGAAACAACGATTTCCCTAGCGGAATTCCGTACTATCGCTATCCGTCATGTGTTTGTTATGAATAATAATCACCTGGCGAACTGAATATTAATGAACGTCTTTTCGCTTCGAAGTAATGTCGACCCCATTAATTTGGACGTGCATAATAACAACATCATATTACTTTGAGCTTTTGTAGTTAACATTGGACGGCGCGATCAAAGCCAATATTGGTTACCTCGACGTATCATGATATTACCTTTCTTTTGAAATAAATAAAATATCGTGAAGTGTCACTTTAAGCTACGGGACTGAATAAATTATCACAATCAATTACCACAATTCGTCCTTGAACTGCCACAATCCTTCTAGGTTTGCATTCAGTATTAATGTTAGTTTTAATGCTAAATGCACAATTTGCGAAGTGATTTTGCTCGACGGATGACGTCATTTCAAAGATTTAGGTATTTCCTGTGAAGTGCCTCATTTGTCACCGTGTTGTTTTGTATTACTTTGTTTTCAGATATGGAAAAACGAAGTAAATGCTCAAGTGTCGTGAATATGGCTGATTTCGAAGACGATGCCTTTGAAGAACCGGCTCATCGTCTTAGATCAGTATCAGGAATTATTTCTTCGACTGATCATATAACGCCGCCAATGAAAAGGCAAAGTTGTTCTAGCATTTCCTCCTACAGTAGTCAAGCATCGCAACAATCAAGATTTATCATGAAAGCGTCTATTGGTATGAGTCGCAATAATTCGCTTGCATCAAATACAAGTATGCTTAATGTTTCACCAGTTCCGGTTATAGAATTCGTTATACCGAAGCGTAAAGCGCCGAAAAAGCCGGCAACCATGACAGCTAACGGGGAACTACTCTCGCATCTTCGTGAGAAACCCACAAATCGCTACAACGCCGTTATTCTGGGCGAAATGTGCGGAAAGCCCGTGGAAGAGATGCCTTTAGAGAGACCAATGTGTAGGGATTATACAAATCTCGATTTGGAAGATCTACTGTACATTAACAACAGACGACTTAAGAAAAGTTTCAGCGATTTTGAATTTTAACTGCCTTGATCAATTGACAACACTTAACACTTAAAATTGCGGTGTAAACAGATGAAACATAAACTTGTTGTTCGTTAAAACATGGTCGGAATAAGTTAGGTCAAACATCAAACAAGTAATAAAAGGTAGACTAGACATTATATACATAATATGGAACTCGACGCTTGTAAATGTATATTCGGTGATATTGATCGACAAGTTGATTGTTTAGGGGTTACATTATTTGAAAAGTACTTACCATTAGGTTTTTTATCATTAATAAGAGATAACGTCACACATTTTAACCATAAAATTGTATTTTTAACTTGAAATGCATAAACAACTATGGTGTTTCCCCAACTTTATGACGTCATTTCATGGATTGACGTCATCATTTCCCTTGACGTGCCGTAATTGTAACTAAAGCAGTGGCTAAAAAACCGAATGCCTGGGGTTAAGATTATAAAACTGATTTTGGAGAGAAGGCTCCAATCCCAAGCAGCCGACTGGCTGAACTAATTAGAGTTAGGCCAGATTCTTTCCATTTCAGCCAATCAGATGCTTGAGATTTGAGACCGGCTTCCGTTCGCAGTTTTATAAGCATGAGGACCTGCTTAGATGTTTTATGACAAATGCTTATTTTAAGGAAAACCAAGAGAAATGGTCATAATAGAAAGATCCGCAATAATAAACAAATCTGGCTTCCCACAAGTTAAAAAAGGAAGACAAATTGATATAATTCCAATTTTACAGCTATACATTTATTTGAAAAAAGTTTGAACATACATGTAAATACGTATTATTTACCTTTTCTATTTAACTGCGTGTTATGAATGATTGATAAAGAAAAAAAACATGATTAACAAAAATGAAATATACATAACATAAAGCTAATTCTAACATCTAAATTAGGTACACTCTTGTGTTGGTTCATTTAAATATTTTCATCTCCACATAAATGCAGCTGGTTCTTATTTGCCTCTTGCCATTAGGGGCGAGAGAAGGGACATGACAATGCAGTCACACCTTCATGCCATTTTATGTATTGCAAACATTTTTAAACATCCAATGAGCTTTCATAATCATACTACTGCGTCACGTGTCCTCTAAGTAGGAGGGCGGAGCTTTCATAATTGTACAACTGCGTCACGTGACACTTGCATGGTGACCTCAGAGTAGGAGGGCGGGGCTTCCATCCGAGAACTTCCTCCTGGGAGCTTTATGTCGGGTCGGTCTCAGCTTCGGTCTCTGTAAATAAAAATAAGTAATGTACTACAAGAACGTTTAAAGTACGCGTGAAGATATTCGGACTTCACATACTTTAAACAACCCAAATGTTTTCAATACTCGAATGAACAGAATCAAATATAATTCAATACTTAATTAAATTACTCAGTTGAAATATCCAGATTACTATACTTAGTAAGCAAATACAAGTATAACTTACTCACGAATCAAGAACCTTTACACATTCACGTATCCATTGTCAAGCGACCAATAACAGACATTTTAATATCTCCTCATAAAATTGGGGTTCACATATCAAACTCAAAACAGAATAAGATTTGTCATTTTAAGTCTTTTATGAACATTTTAGTAAAATGCTGTTGTGCCTTCGGAGTCCAAATACATTTTAAATGGGCAGAGTTAAAAACTAAGTCAAAATGGGCGGAGTTAAAACAACGTCAAAATGGGCGGAGTTAAACAAAGTCAGAAGGGGGGAGTCAAAACAAAGTAAAAAATGAAAGCAGCTTTCGTTAGAAAGACCTACCGAAGCCAGCTAAAACTTCTGAAACATCTTTTATCTAGCATCTAAGCGATTCATCATTTCAGAATTGCGCAGATTTGTTCAATCCATATTTTTAAAGAGGAGAAATCTGCTTTTACGTAGAATATACTTGTGACTTATTATACCATTATCATGAAGAAATATTTTTAAGATATGTTAAACGAGGTCATGAAAATGATGTATATGTGTCTATGTGGTCTTTGCTTAGAATTTTAGTTTTATCATCTTACGATAAATTGGTTTACATTCTTTTGTACCTGTATCTCAATTTGAGTGGCATTGTGATTTTATTAGAATTTTATGTAAAATGTAAATAGTATGTACATTTACAAAGATGAGACTCAAATAAAAGATATAACTGTATCTTGTTATGTTCCAATTTTTGAACAGTATAATCCGATCCCATGCTGAGAAACTGAACTGAATCATGGGCGCATGATTGGTGTATTTACAACATTAGTTAATTGTGCAGTACTTCCTTTGCATCTTATAAACCCTTTCAGTCATTAATTCTTGTTTAAAACCTTTACTTTAGTAACGGAAATTGAAGCTTATTTCTGAAGCTATTTAGTAAACAAATAGTTTAAAGTCATCAATTCTTACCTCCCTTATTGAACCAGGGGTCACGAAAAACAAGTAGATCATGTAAAGAGGAATTAATCCCACCGAAGAAAGGGCCATCATTGCGCCGATCCCATGTGCCCATGTGGGGTACTCATAACTTAGGTACGTTACTGGGTCAAACTTCACCACATAAAACAGGAAAACTCCCTACAATAAATTAAATATGGTCAAAAAAAGCTTTGCCTATTTCCAATAATCTGTGTTAGACACCATATTTATTTTGACTTATACACATTGTTTAGGAATGTTTGCAGCAATTTAATAAAAAATGGAAGAACATTGGTCTAGAGGTAGAGCGTTGGACTACAGACCCAGTTCGCGGGTTCGAATCCCACAAGTTTATAACTGATTCGTCTGCAGTTTCGCTAATCCACATTCTGCTCGAGTACTGGTTTCCAACACAGGAATCAGTGTCGAGCGTGATCAATATAAATTGAATAACTTGTTTCACAACTGGTGTAAAATAAATAAGTTTCAACTAAAATGTCGCCGTAGAAACCAATTATAATATTATGTGCTATATTCATGATATTGAGAAAAAAAAAACATTAACAGTTGGAAATTCTCAGACTTTCTACCGGTATATTGACAGAAACTTAATTTTTCAATGACGCGACTGACATGAATTTCAGTACATATACTCTATCCAAAAAAGGATGCACTTTGTTTTCGGTGATTTTTTTCATTAACTGCTTTACTTAATGTCAAAATATTATGTATCAAAACTGAGATAAGATCATAGATAGTTTTACTATAATAGAATAAACAAAGTCATGATCTATGGTTTATAAGAGTATATACTGACTGATTCATCAGCAAAAATTCATTTAAAATGACAGATAACTGACTGTTCACAATCATTTGGAATACTGACACCCACAGAATACAAATTCACAAAATCAGCTAATAAGGCGTCTGTTCAACTTAATAAACCAATTACGCGTACATATAAATGAACATTTGGAACCTAGAAAAATGCTATATTTCTATTGCTATTAAATTAAATTAATATCATTCTGATCTCAATAGTTTATTTCTATTTATAGTTCAACCTACTTTTTGAGCAAATCAGTTCGAATGCATAAAATGTAATCGCATATCTTTTAGTTTTTCAGTGTGCCAGTTAAATTCGACCAATTTTCCTAACACATCAGTTAGTATTTATTGCATTTTATTGAAAGTTTTATAGCAATTGCTCAAATGTCAAGATAGTAACGCCCCCGTACGAAGGTGCATACTTAGAAAAGTGGTTGAGTGTATAATGCATAGTTTGAAATAAGTATTTTACCACCAAGAGAGGTAATAGATACCGATAAAACTACACTGAAGAGAAGTGAGAGGAGACTTTTTAAAATTAATTTAATTTGGAACAAATCTGAACACGAACGCCAAAATATCTTAAACAGTAAACGTATTTCTACTTATTTAGCAACAGTGCTTTTATATTTGTTTAGTTCTAAACCCAATATTGTCGTAATTGAACTAGTAGGCATCCTATAATTTTCAAAATATTAAAAATTGAAGTAAAATACAGACGCTGTAAAATGCATGGATATGCAACATGAACATAATTACAAATAAGTAGTTGCAAATAAGTAATGGTCCAGCATCCGTGATTAGTTATGGTCCTTGTCCTGTACCAAAGCATTTCAGTTTTTGTTAATTCTGACATATATCTCACCATTTAAACTTTTGCCAGAGATGTTTCCGATTGTATATGTGCTACGCTTACAATGATTCATA